>VYZV01027176.1:0-33929 GCA_013401275.1 Pandion haliaetus | reverse complement strand
CAGCGGCTCGGCCGCTGCCGGGTGCTGGGCCCCGACGCAAGGGAGGCGAGCGGCTGAGGGGCGCCTGAGGGGAGCCTGAGCAGGGCGGGAAGCGGCAGCTCCCCGGTTGTGGTAGAGCCGTTTTCCTCGTCCCGCAACCGGTTACACCGGGTCCCGAAGGCAGTAAACGCTTCAAAACCCGGCTCGGGAGCCGCTCTTGGGACTCTTCACAACCACAGGCGAGGCTAACCAGAAAGCTAATCAGTTACTGACAAAAGACATTGAGGGTGCCTGGCTGAGAAATTACTTGCCCAAAAAGCAAAATGCCCGAGTCTGCCGTTACGCTTGGTTCACGTCCCTTCGTGTCATCATCCTGCGTGTTTTGCAGCGTGGGCGAGCTGGATCCCTGAGCCGGTTAAGGTGCTGGCTGTGGGTCAGCTTCAGCCTCCCAGCAGATGTTCACATTACCGAAAGGAGAGGCAGTATTTAAAAACACCTGTTGTCACGAATATTAAAAATGTTGTTGAAGTGGGTCACTGTTCCTCGAATACTACGGGGAAGCTGTTTATGTGAATGCAGATTTCCCCCCTCTCTCATTTTGAAGAAAAAAAAAAAAAAAAAGGAAGAAGAAAGGCTGTAATACTTCACCAGTTTCTGAAATGAGTGGGCAGCGTTTCTTGCAGCAGGACACTGCATGAGAAGACTGCAAAGCGACGAGCTTTTTATCCGGGCCTTTGATGAGTGCAGAACTGCAATGGATCTCTCACAGAGCAGGCAAGCAAACCTGTGAGGCAAGGGAGCTGTACTCTGCCAGGATGTCCACCAACTAAAACCGGCCCAACTAGACCGTGGCAGCGATCGTATTTTCAGTGTGCATCTGTTAAAAGTCGGTTGCCTGCCTGCGTAGCAAAGGCAGCTAGCTTAAGAGGCGTGAAACGCTTGCTATTAGCGTCCCATGATTCCGCTGACACCTCAGCTGCTCAGGGCAAGCACACCAGTTCCCAATCAGTTTTAACTGGCACCAACCAGCAGTGCTGCTGGAAGAAGAGGTCTGTCTCCTTTCAGTCCCATTCCACCAGTCCCACTACGCTACAAGTACACGTGAAGCAAATGGCAATTGGGAAGTGGCTGAGGCTAGAGTTAATTCTGACAAGCAGGTGAAAAAGTCATTTATAGCGTTAGTTTCAGTCCTCCACACCTCAGCCTATTTCACTGTGCAGCTGCAAAAAACCAGTTACAGCAGCTGCAGCAATGGGGGGAGGGATGTTGGGGGGTGGCAGTGCTATCGCTTTCCTGCGTCAGCGTGCCTATGCTGGCTTACAGCAATGGCGAGGTGGGACGGCTTGCCAAAGACCACGCAGGCAGAGGTAATGCCAGCGCTGACTTTGGAGATGCCGGGGATGGCCGGCTCTGGTGCACACGCAGCACCCAGAGCGTATGTGACCAGCAGCCTGGGACAGGACACAAGCCTAGTGACACCGTGGCCTTGTTACCAGTCCCGTCTCTAACTTGTATTGGTGGTGCACCATGGATGTAGTTTGCTCAACTTTTCCTCTGATTTTCAGGCAATTATGCGAACTTATGTAGCTATTTGGGGTGGACGAAATAAAATGAAAGAAAGTGAAAGCTCCTTTAGACAGGAGAATTGTGGAATATGAATGTCAGGCTTCCTCTTTTCATAATGACGGAGCTCGGGGGTTTCTAGATCTAGCGACTGGCAGACAGAGTTACTTACTTTCTCCACTGTAAAGTGATCGCAAGTAGTCTCTTGACATGAACTGATTTTACTGTCCGGCAGCTGCCTCAGTTTCCTACACATCACCAGTTCTTTTCCACTGCTTGAGGTTTCAGTTGAGACGGCAGATCACGCTTCCCTGACAAAGGTCAATTGCTGCTCGCGCGACAGGAAGGTCTGAGCTTGCCTCACCTTGCCCTGGCATGGCTTTGACAAGTCAAAATCCATTGGTATGAATATAGCATCCTTCTGCAACAGGATTTTCGCTGTTGGAAATCTCTCAGGCTGTGGCCAGCATTCAGCGCTAATACAGCACTAACTGTTCAGGCAAGAAATCAGTAGTGCTGTCTACCACTGTGATCGAAGCAACTGGGAGAACCGAGGGGCTGTCCTACTTAAAGTGCTGTTCATGGCTGGGTGGGAAGTGCCTGTTTAGCTCAGCAGTATTCCCCTAATCAGGTCATTCCCAACTTGTCTCCCTAACTGTGGACCGAGGCTGGTTTTGTTTGGGTTTTTTTTCCCCATGTCCCCATAACCATTTCAGAATACAAAAACCTAGAGCCTGGTGTAGATTCATACCAGCTTCCGTCAGACTCCAACAACCACAGACTGGTCGTGCCTGGTTCTTCATAAGCAAAAGAACTTTCCAGGGTGTGAAGGTACAGAAACACTGCTCTGGATGGCTGAAGGACAGTAGCTATTGTCTTCAACTGATTTAATATGGATTTACAGGACATAAGAAATAACAGGTCCTGAGAGAAGCCTTTTAGGACTATGAGGAGGGCAAAGACCTTCTCCCCCTCCTTCACACCACTATCCCCTCCTTCACACACGTGCACGCACCAGCATCTTTCGTCCAGGATTTACCTTTGCAGGTGCCATCTATACAGCTAATGTCCAAAGGTTTCTCAGAGCCGCATGCCCTTCCTTGATCACTTCTCAGAAGGTTAAAAACCACCAGTCTGGTTCCTTAGTTTTGTTATCCCTGGTAGAAGACATAGGGAGCCTGGAAGTTAAGATAGCAGCAGTTTTCTCATGTTTTCAGGGTTTTTTTTAACCACTTATAATTTTACCAGTCTGCTCGCTTTTTTGGACTGCAATGTAACAGCTGTGCTCTTGAAGTGCAAATATCTCTCCTGGGGAAGAAAAATAATCAAGAGACTTAGTGCAGTCTGTTTGAGAATGAAAAGAGATAACATTTCCTATTGTGATCAAATATGCTTGTGAGCAGTGGAACTTAGAAGGACAAGTTTCCTGTAGTTTTATGTCTCACGCTCGAAATATGTTGTGCCTGATAGGGTACAAGCACTGATCAAAGCTTGTCTTGTGGTGGAAAGACTTGTAACGTTTCTCTCGTCTCTGAGTTCTTCAGTATACAGCAATAAAGGTGAGTTCCTGTTGCTGTCTTTCCCTTAAGGGACTGGCAAATTTGAATCTCCCTCTCTACCTAGTTGCCCATTTTCCCCAAACTCATGTCAACATAATATTCCTGAGACCTCCAGCTGTCTCTTAGGTTTGGTTGAAACTGCCAGTCCGTCTCAGTGGGGTTTTTGCTCCTGTTTTGATAGCAGCACCAGCGTAACATTGTGCATTTCAATTTCCCCAAGCAGGCAGTGTGAGACTGGGGCACAGAAGATACCTCTGTTCGACACACCGGAGACAAAGGAGGTCTGAGGCATCCTGGAGTGACCAGACAATCAGTTCCAAATTGGTTATAGTCTTCCTGCTCTTGCGTTTCTTTCAGTGAGCGTCTGGATCACCAGCTCTTGCAAGTTGTTACTGCAGCTCTCTACTTCCTTCTTGCCCCAGGCTGACGACCGCACAGTAGGGTATTAGAAGCTGACTTAATTTATGCTGACATCTTAATTCCAACTGGCCAATACAGATGCTGTTTCCTCATACAATTGGCCAAAATACTGAGCAGTTCTTTATTTGAACCACACTACGCAGTTCACATGATACTGTAGTCAGCAGATCCTGTGACAGGAGTATTCAGTTTACGAGATAAGACAATAGCAGTCCTGTAACTAGAGATTCCACTGTCGGGTTTGGGAATATCCACGTACGTGCCCTTGCCTGGGAGCTTCCACACAGCAAGGGCATTGCGAGGTGTGGAAGGCAGAGCCCCGGTCAGGGCTAGAATCTGAGCCTCCACCGTTAGGAGAGAAGGAAGAGGGCAAAGGAGTAACCCTAGATCTTGGGCAGGGGATGAGAGGGGATTGGTTCAAGACTGAGTAACGGGAAGTCTGTTTCTGAACATCTGTTAATGCATCTCCTATTGTTCTTGCTTGGTCACTGAGGTGACGGGGCCAGAGCCACCGTTCCATCCACGCCCGTCCGAACCTTCTGGCTGGTTCCAGTCCAAAGCTGTGATTCCAGATCAGGAATCCTGAATCCGCCTCAGTTCAATGTCCATCTAACCCTGGATTATGTAGTATAGCCATGGTTGCTTTGGGGCAGCATGTACAGAACATTCCCAGGGTGCTCTCTACCCCAAGAGCATGGTAAGGTTTCTGTGACGCGGGTATCTCTTAGTGTGCGGGCTGGTGACTTACATGGAGGTTTTTTCTGGCTGGAGAGTAGCAATCGGTTCTATCACTGTGCCATTGTTAACGCACTCAGATTTGCATGCGGATGTCTAATGCCTGGGGCTGAAGACTCTTTGCTGAAGACCTTAACTGCTTTAAGAACAAACAACAGTCTTCTGCGTCAGGGTTCTGATGCAGGCAGCTTGCATGCAGCTTATCTGTGTTTTGAGAGTACAGACCAGCACATGAGACCGTACATTTATCTTTCAAAACAGGATCCACCAGCTACAAAGGTGCTGTGGATAATGCTGAACTTCCATTACTACAGGCAATGCCAAATTCTACCCCTTTAAAAAACCCCCAAAACCCAGCCTTATAAATGTGTTTCCGATAGCACGCTGGTCTACGGTCCAGTCATCCTGCACATTTTGAAAGTTTCATTCCCTATTTGCTTTGGTGGTTTTTTTTTCCCCGTGCTTTTTTTCCTGCTGTAATGTCATGACAGACCCATATAAGCCACCTGGAAAATGTGTCCAGAATTAAAACTAATATTCACTAGTACATATAGTGAAACGAAATGACTCCAATTTAAGTGATATTGAAGGCATCGGACAGAGAAAACTCTTTGTTCCTTCTAACTTTGATAATTTCTAAAGCTTTAGCTTTAGGAAGCATCAATAAAAGAACACGTAAGTGTGTGTCAGTAATATGTCAGTGGTGTCTTTTTAAAAGGACTCTAGCGTGAAAATGTTGAGTAACATTTTGTGTGGGCAAAACCTTTAATTGTAAATGGAAGCAACAGACCTGCAGAGTCCTAAGTTTTACAGCATCAAGGCTTTGCTTAAATTATCCTTTCCAGATCAAATACTAGTCAGAGAGGTTACACAACTAAATTTTAAAAGAATCCTACTCCAGGTTTGCTGAAAAAAAAAAAAAACAACCTCTCTACATCAATTTTATGCTTCATCAACTTACCCTATTCATCTGTCCACATACAAACAATTACAATGTCATACACAGAAACTGGGAAGTGGAAAAGATTTTATGAAGTCTCCAGCACTGCCTGACATCTGATATCTGACCATTAAAATGAAGCAAACCGAATCACGTGAAGCATACACTTGAAAAACCCTAAAATTCTGCTTGAACCGACTTCTTTATTCATCCAAGGGGAAAGTGTTTTTACAGTAACGGTGACCCCTGGTGGCTAAAAATAATTTAAAAAGTTAAAATATCATTTATAAACTTTGCAAGGGCTTTAGCTTCATAAAATTGTATTCACACTGCAATATTAAAAAATTGTGTATATCTAAAGAATGTTTTTGCAGTAAGGACTTTTTAGTGTCCTAAACACTCTGACAATCATTTTGCATAGTTACAGAAGTTTATATAGCAAGTTCTCTGTATCGCGAGCCAGTTCACTTGCTGGATAACAATAACAACATCATGTCATTATTACCGTTACTATTTACATTATAGTAACATCTCAAATCCCCAAATGAAATTAAGGTATCGCTTTACAAAGTTACTGCCAAGAACTCCAGAGTAAATAGTGTGTAGGGACTCTGTCACTTAATGGCACCTCCAACCACAGACCCCAAATTCCCTATTGCAATAAAAAGCATATATATGACAAATCAGGGGTAAAAGGTGGCAGAACAAATCATTCCTTGTCATAACAAAAGACAAATGAAAACCCGCATGAGCAAGCAATGTGTGATTTCTGGCTAACACAACTGGATTATGTATTTCTAGCCCCCCAAAATCCCGTAACTTCACATGTAAGCTGCAGAACTATCACATTTCTTTTATCAAAAGATAATGTGTTTCACCTGAGTTTGTGCTTAGTTTATTATCATGGTGGATTATTGTCAGAGGAAGGGAATTAACACTGAGCTGTAGGGAATATCCCCGGTTGGGGGCAGACTATGGATGTTTGCTGTTGTGGTGGAGTACAGATTTTTTTTTTTTTAATCCTGTACCGCTACTTCAAAAGTGCCTGTGTTCCACATGAAAGAAATAGAGCTCTTCATTTAAGACAAGCAACCCAGAAGAGGATCTTGGCTATTTCTGCTGGCCAATATTCTGAAGTTTCTGAAGAAATCATGCTTGCAATAACAGTTAATAGAGATTTTTTTTTTTCATGTTAGGAGCATGTAATTTAGCAATTTAGTAATTACTGCGAGGAAAGAAAGCTCTCTTGGAATCCTTTTTCTACTCCACAACTCTTTACTGCTGAGGGGAGAGATCAGCTCCCCCCACTTGAGTCAAGGTCCTGGTTTTTAGGAGGGCCCAAACCAGCATGAAGTATTACCAACACGGCTCCATTGCTTCCCGAGGAGGCAAGCTAGTGGCAGAACAGGCTGAGGGAGGGCAAGGGAACCTAAGCTGGAGAGATTTCCTTCTTCACTACAAATTTCCTTCGTGATCGCAGGCCAAGTAAGGATAGGAAGTGCAGTTCATTGCTCTACCCGTGTGTCTGCTGCTTCTACAGAGATACCCAGAGCAGTTTTAAACAAGCTGCCTTTGGTAGAGAGCAAACCCGCTAGAGCACAATGTCGAGCACAAACCAGCTGCCTCAAACGTATTTTCCACCCGGCCTCACACGGAGCGGGGGACGGGTTGCAGGTGGTGCCGAGGTCCCAGGGATAGAACTTCCCACTGGCTCGGGCACATCTCCCACAAACTCTGACGCGGGATGCTCGAGGAGTCCTAACTGAGGCAGGTGAAACAGCAACAGAAGGCCCAGCCCAGGTCTGTGTGTCCCTACCGGGGCAGCACTCACCCGTCTGCGTCTGCAGGACCTCCACGGCTCTGCCACCGCTACTCCGTGCTGCGGCAAGCAGAGCTGCGGCACTGCTCTTTGCCAAGGCTTTGCGGGACGGTTTGTTTGCCTCTCGGAGAAGAAATTGTGGGAAAGCATTAGAGGATACACGGCACTGCAGCCATTTGAGTGTTTTTCCTCTCAGCGTGAGGTGAAAGGATGGTGTGGGAGGAGGACCTGGGTTCCAGCTGCTGCCTGCAGGGAGACCAGGTGCCCAGGTTCAGGGCTTCACTGCTCGGGGGAGAGGGTTCTGTGGGGATAGGAGGGGCACTGACTGGGGAAATGCTCGATACAATTCAGCTGAGAGAATCTGCGTGACAGGAGCACTTGCTTGGGGTTAAGGGTGTAAGGCACTCACGTGATGGGAGTCATGAGAATATATAGAGTAGAGGAGGATATGAGCTCCTTTTGCTTTACAGAAAGTCCCACCTCTTTAGAAGACTAGCATCTCAGTCTTTTTCAGGGGCGCAAGTGGCTGCATGTCCCTCGGAGGGAGACAACCCAGACAGAAGTTGCACACAAATGCATTTTATTGCTCTCTACAAACACAGAGACGCATACATAGTATGCACGTAAGCCGTAGGGCTGTCCCAGTAGCGGGAGAAATGCTATCCACCATGAATTAAACCACTCAAACCAAAAATCATTATTATAATGAAAATGCTAGACAAAGCATAGCTTACGCCCAGAATGTATAACATTGACAAATCAAGCCTTTTACCTACTACCTTTTCTTTAACATAAAGCAGTAACATAATCTTTTTCTACATTGAAAAAAGCAGCAAAATAGTAGAAATATTCCACATAAGTTTCCTAGCTTCTGTTCATCCATCACACTTTATATACTAGGACTATGAAAGGGTCATTGGGGAAAAATCCAAAACAAAACAAAACCCATCTTTGATGCTGTACAAGTTATAAGCAAACAGAGGGAAATTGATTTTAATCAAGTGTGCATGAATCAAAGGGTAGTAAATTTATCCTCCGGAGTGACTGAGCAAACAAGTGCCGCTCGTCAAGCCAGAGCAAAGGTGATGGCTCTTACAAGCACCGTGAGAGAAATCTCTCCTACAGCAATTCTTGTCCGTCACAACTGTAACATTTACAAAAGTACCCTCCTTCATTTTGAAGACATCCACCCCCTGACTGGGCAGCATGCTGTGTACTGTTATCAGCGGTATCTACACAGCTTCAACACCACTCAACAGAATGCCCGAACTTTTGCCAAAGGATCCCGTAAAAGTCAAAAGTATGCCGTTCCTTTCACACATAAATAAAATACACGGGGAAATAACATTCCCTACAGGAGAGAGGATCAGAGCTGGGCTATCAGATGCAGTCAGATCCTTCCTCTGGACTGTAAAAGGCAGAGGTCCATCAAGTAAGGACTCCCCCGGCTACCAGGGCCTCCAGAGAGTACTGGCATCTTTCGGAGATGCTTGCTTCAGGGTGCTGGGGTTCCCAGGGGAAAAGGAGACCTCCGTAGCAGCTGACTGGCTCTTCTGGAAGTGGCTTAAAAGTTTGGTCTGTGTTTCAGTTCGGACTTTATGAAGAGAGAGGAAATGGAAAGCTTCTTGCAAACACCTAGAGTAGCCCTCTCTGAAGTCGAACTGAGAGCTTTTACGGAAGGATCCTGCAGCTAGAGAAGGGAACAAAAGAGGGAGGGGCAAGAAAGAACAGTTTAGAGCAACTGTGCATGGCTAGAGATGCATAAAACTGTCACAGATTTGCAGCAAGCTGGAGGCTGAAACAAAATTCAGTACTCACTCTTCATCTGCAGCTGGCTCTGCTGCTTCAGGTAGCTGACAGTCATCTCCAGGATGTCGGCTTTCTCCAGCTTGGAGTTGGGCTGGTGTCTCTGAAACTCCTTCTCCAGGAGCAGTTTCAGCTGCTCGATGCTGCTGTTAATCCGGTCACGACGCATCTTCTCCACCACCGGCTTCCTCAGCTGTAAAAAGCAAAGGAAAAGAGACCTATTATTAGAAGGATCTCCTCCCTGCCATTTCACAGGACTGTTTGTTGCCCATCACTGTTCCTAAACAATGTGGACCAGTTTCTCAGCTGGTGTAAACTGCTGTGAGAACAGCTGAGAGCATGGCTCGAAGCTGCCTTGCTGTGCCCGGACTTACTTTGTTTTTCTCCTTTGGTGTCAGCAGGTTGTCGGGCTCCATGAAAACAGTGCTGGGAGCCATCTGTCCTGAGGAAGGAAGGAAGGTCTCAGAGTGGAAGTCCAGGAGAACCGTGTTGCTGGAAGCTGCCTCCGCCCGATATTTATACTGTACCACCTCACCGAGAGTCTGTGGGTCTCCGGCTTGGTGGAGTTTCCCACACTCTACAGCCAATCAGGCAGATAGGCAGCACAATAGGAGAAGCATCTATTCTTGCATGCTCCATTGCCAGTGAATGGCCTGGGGATAATGACCTTCTCCCAGATGAGCAGGTGGGGAGTGTGTGGTACGTGAAAGGCTGGGATCAGAATTACGTGCCAGAAGCTGGGAAAGAGCTGGCCTTCAATGGGAAAAGGCTGCTGACTAATGCCACGGATCAATAGCATTCCAGACGCAGCCTTGGGTTCACATGCGTGGAGGAAGGAGGAGGTCAGCTGCCGATGGCGGGCAATAAACCACTGCAGGCAGGCTACTGCGTGGGGCTGCCTTCCTCTCTGGGGACGCACGGAGGCACACGCTTAAGCAGGCACGAGTAAGTGCACATGCACACACGAGCAGTTTCTGGCTTTCTGAGCTAAAGGGCAGAATTTCTTTAAATCCACTCACCTTGTTTTCTCTGTAAGCCAGAGCCAGTTGTTCTCCCTCAGGTGGCTGTGACACCAGTTTTGCCCACGTGAAAGAGAAAACAGCTTTTCCAGTTTGGCTCCCTGCAAATAAATACACTTAATTGTAAGTACACACAGTTACTGAAAACGTTTTCTGTTTTGAGCTTTGTTCTCTTCCCTTGGTATCGTATGCACTTCCTCAGAATGCTCTCAAGCCACGTCACAAGCACTTTCTGTTTTCAAATACCTGCAAGATAAATCCACGAGGAGAAGGATGTCAGAGTGTTTGGCGATCAGTTCAGCCTCACATGCTGCTTTCTCACTCCCTCCTCAAAACACATTTTACTCTAATTATTTTCATTTAAGCCATACACAAAGGAAAACTGAGTGCAGAAGAAATTTGCATAGCCCACACACTTATTAGAAATCAAATTCCTGATTCCTCATTATTCTCCACTGGGCCAGCTTCTACGCTGAGATGCAGAGTCTTTGCTCAATAGGTGCCTGCAGCTGGAAGAGTTAACGGTCTTGCTCTTTGTATCCTATAAACACACAGCAAGAGATTCATGTTGGAAAACCTGAACCAGATCTGCTTGCATTCATCCTGCCTTCTGCCCGGGCAAGATCTGCTTTCTTTTATGAGCTCTAACCTCACACAAACAGCTGAAGAAGGAGATGGCAGCAGAGTGTTTTCTGCATCCTCTGGACGTGCACCCCGGACTGTGCGGAGCAAGGCTGACAGCAATGTTGCCCTGTTATACTACAAGAAGGGCAAAGCGGGCAGGCAACAGCATTAACCACACATCTAGAACCATGTGTTCTGGTCCCAGATTTACTCCAAACGTGCTATGTCACCTAATCAGCTCAACACACTTCTCTGGGAGCATCAGTATCTCCCTCTGTAAGGTTCAATACAGGAATAATAATAATCAGAGCAATTACTGTCAAGTAATGTTAGGGCTTACGTTTGGGGATGTCTTACTGTAGTAGGTAAATACTGTTTGTGTTTACATTAATGTATATGTGTGTTTGTGTATATATTAATATATATGTGTGTGGTCGTGCATGTCTTTTAATGCGAATACACATACACACATACACAGGGACACAGTTCTCTCTCCCTCTGCAACTCACTATTCGTAAGACCAGGTAAGGCTTAAATGACCTCTTCCAGGATCTGCTTTTCCATCCCTATTGTACTGCTCTTGAATAGGCTCCCTTCTTTTCGTACAGAGCAGCAGCTGTTGAGCTCTGAGTCTTTTATGTCAAGTTGTGGGAAAGCTTTTGTGACACCATTTCACATGTTCTCCTCAAAGCTTGTGGATTATCTTTGAGCCCATGTAATGCCACCTCTGAAACCAATCTTTCGCTCTGTGCGTCCCTCTTGGGGAGATTCTCTGAAACAGAAACTCCTGCGAAGTAACTCATTTCTTGAGCTCGTTAATCAAGCGCAGGAAGAAGAAATGAGCCAACCCTGTGATCAGCAGGGTCCGCCAGCAGTTTTGCTAGAGACGGTTTCTGTTTTCCAGATTAACTGACTAATGAGCAGCTATAAGAACAGCAATAATTTCCCCTTCCAGTACAAGTCACATAAACAGGCACTCCAGTTTTAGTCCAACAAAGCTGTTTAAAGTGTCAGGTGCCTTCTCTGCAGCTACCCACAGTACACAACAAGAAACTAAGCCTACTTCTCGGGAATCTGTGCGTTGCTGCATTCCTGCATCACAGGACTTTTATTTTGGGAGAGGACAAATTAACTGTCCATGATAAAACTGTAGTAGAACAGATGCGTGACTTGGAGTGACTCGGTCTGCCTTTGGCGTTCTTCTGTCACATTTGCAGGCTCTGGCCGTTTCTGGGATTTGCCCAGTACTTCTGAAGGTGTGAGCGGGAGAGGCGAGAGCCCAGAGCGGCTGTTGCTGCCTGCGCTGGGGCAGCTGGCTGCAGCCCCTCAGCCGATCCACATCAGGCCGAATGCATTGCCACCCACATGTCTGCCACTGCTGATTCCACCCGGGATTGCTACAGCAGGATTTTACACGTGAACCTCTCACTTCTCCCCTCAGTACCCAGAGGATTACGAAGTTAACTCCAAGGGAACAGTCATGCTAGCCTGAACCACCTTACTCTCCTTGGTCTTGCTAGGAATTTTGCTTAATTCACTATTACAACATCTAGCTCAAGTTAAAAGAGAATTAAAACCTCTATCTTCTTTCTTGCTCCAAGAAAGTAACTTCCGTATACCTTCTTGAAGGAATGAATTGTATGGGTTAAAAATGCCCACTTGATTTTTTCCAGGATCACAAGCATCAAGTCCCGTTCCATGCCTGTTTACCGCGCGCGCTTGAGATGCGATGGACCTTTTTTTCTCCTGCTGTTTAGTAATTACATGGTTAGGCATTGTCGCTGTAACCCAAGCCTTCAGGCTTCCTGCCTTGAACTCTGCCACGGGCTCAGTGGAGCACGAGGCTGAGAGCAGGTGAAGGCACACCATGCTCCATGCCTCACGCCGCGTGGATGTGGCTAGCCCTGTGACGCCCGTACCCTCGTTTTAGCACCTGCATGCTGGTTTCAGAGCAACGTGAGCTCAGGTCCCTTACAAAAGAAACATAGTCCAGCAAAGGCAATATCGTCTTTCCTAGCAGGGATTCCGCGGCCCCACATTTGGCCAGCCCAAAGCCAAATGGAAAGGAGTAGGAGATAGTCGTGCCAACAGTTCACCTGATCGCACTGCGGTAGTGGTTGTCCACTCTGCACGGTCAAGGGATCAGCGCTCAAAATTCCTTCTCCGTGAGGATCCAAACTGACCCAAAGCCTGCTGCTGAGCAGGCTGAATGCTAAATAATCTTCTGTGGCCTTGAGAAATTCACTTAACTCTAGAGGCCGGAGGCCCCACATATTTAGGACAAGTGTGATCATAAAAATTACAATATTCAATGTACTATTGTGAGGTGAACGTAGCAAAATCTCTCCCAGATGGTAAATCCACTGAGGTTCCTACTTCCTCCCCCCATGTCACACATGAATTTTAAAGCATCTGAAATAAAAATATATATTTAAAATAGCTTTTTATTTCCTCTTCGGTTTCACAGTCTGTCAGGGGAAAAATCAGCCAATTACTGACCACCTTGGAAGAGTTACTCAAATTAGATGCTCAGTGACCCAAAATAGATGCTCTGCTTCTGCTTTGGTTGGAAGTCCTAAAGAAAAGTGATAACAAAAAATTCCTCCCTATTATAAAGTTAGCAGAGTCAGCGGACTTTACACTAAGGATAATGAATTCTGAATTACACACCTTCTACTATGGTTCCAAACATACACAGGATTGCATAGAAAACTTAACAGGATCCCAAGATACTGGATCTGGATAACAAGTTTGAAATACGGCATTAGCGATAGCCTTCCCCCAGAATCTCTGCCACATGTTAGCTTTTTAGGAAGACTTAAAGATGCTGCTGCTTTCCCAAGTCTTGAGAGGTGCTCATCACTCCCATTGCCTCTCTCCTGATACGTGCTGCCCAGATGGCCTTTTGGGAGCAGGCTTTCCCACTGAACACAATGAGAGGCAAGCACCGTTGCTAATGTGGTTTGTAGTCAGGCACACTTCCTTTGTGACAGGAGTGAATATGGTTAAGAAATGGTGTGGGAAACTCAGAAGTACACAAGCTTCCATAGCCTTATGCTAGTAAGTCATTTAGAAAGCTAAAACGCTTGGGAGCAGGGACAGAGCAATGCTTCTGAATAGAGAACGGGAAAGACAGCAAAATGTAGGAGACTCAATTAGTGCCGAGTCCTACAGACCATCCTGAGGTGAAAAAACATAAAATGGGTCCAATCCTAAGGGCCTTACTTGGATCCTCACTGAAGCCAGCAGAAACTTTGGACTCCGTGAAGAGTGAAGCAGACTGCTAGATTTGGCCTGCAGCTTTTGTACCTCCAGAGCTGATCTGAGGTAAACTGGGTGGAAATACAAATTACCTCTACACCTACAGTGGAATTTATCAAAATCCTAATCAGCAAAATTTGAGCCTGAATTTTCACCTGCCAAATACCAATACCAGAATCTGGTCTATTGTTCCCCATTTCTGCCATCCAAGCAGCACAGAATAGTTTAGAAATATTAATGAAGAGAAAAGCTTCCCCATGGTATTACTGGTATAAAATCTGATCTAATTTTCTTAAAAGCCAAGCCCAGCTCCTATACGTCTATATGGGTCATACAAAAGTATCATGCTACCCTCACGGTCCGTAGGAGTCATCTTTTTCCCTCAGCACTGTGCAGCAAAGAGGCGCAAAAATCCCATTGCAAAACTACGGCGATGGCTGCCTGAATGGGACCTGCCCTGGTTGCATTTCAAAGCTTGGTATTTCCAAGTTTGCTCAAGGAAAGCACACCAGCTGCCACGAGGGGTTAGGGAATCGGTGCCCTGCTCTACCGCTATGGGTGATGTGCTGCCATGGTTGCCATCATATTTTGGGCAGGCCAGCCTTTGATGAAAAGAACAGCAAGACAGAGGTACCGAGCAACCTGGGGTATGGGCACTCTCGACTGTCAAGTGACACCTGGTAGCAGAGTCTCTCTGTATCTCTCAGTGACCCCATGGAGAGTCCTAGCAAAAAACCATGTTATTCTTCTGGGCAAAGCTGAACTGAGGCAATGTCTCACCTACAGCAGAGCATCTCCAAGCCGGCAGGAGGAAATCCGTCCTGTATTTGAAGCCCATATTTAAATTGCAGCAAACAGCAATTCAGATTAACATGCCAGGGCAATTAAGGACTGGAGCAGCTTCTGTATCTGTTTGCAACAGTTTGCATAAGCTTACGAGCAGCTTGACTAATATCAAGGGTCTGTGTTTCCCAGGACATATTAAACAAATATGGGGAATTAAAGAGGTGAACAGAGTATGTGGCTCAGAAGTCTTCATGTGGGCCGAAACCACGTCTGCCACCTTCAGTGGGACGATTTTCTTTGGCCTTACTGGTGGATGAGCAAGTTTCTGCTCCTGCAGCTTCCCTCCCTGGCACTTCCCCCTAGCCCTTCCTCGCTCTGCTGCTTGGCAGTCCCTTGTTTGAGTCTGACACAATTTCTGTTTGGCTGCATAGCTTCCTTCACTTTTTTTCCCTTTTACCCGGGGTTTATTTTCCCTTCATGCAGTTTTTATAATCTGATTTTTCTTTCCGTCACTCTTTTTCCCTCTGTCTGTCACAGGCAGATGTGGTTTGAGGACAGCAGTGTCTTACAGACCCGCAGACTGTGTGAGTTTGGAGTTCCTTCCAGTTTCCCACACTGCTCTCCTATTCACTGCATTCAGGCAGAGGATAAAGGAAGTGTGCCATGCTACAAGCTGAATTAGAAATGGTGTTTGACTTCCCTTTGTACTTCACAGAAACCTTGCTCTGGGTAGACCATCTGCATAGCACTCACTGTGGAGAAAACCATTGATCAAGGCCTGTCAGCCCAGCTGGGGGAACTTGGGAAAGTAATTCCTTGTGCCACTTCAGTTCTTTAGGGCTTAACATCTGGCTGGAGGGGGAGGCGACAGTTGATGGTTTAACAGTCTTGCTTCCTTTCAAGTTTGGGATGCTGTTTTGATCCCTGATAAGCCTTTCTGAAATCCTGATTTTAATAACATGGAAAGCATCCAGAAGACCAGGAATAATGCACTGGCTTTGCATTTTCAAAGTGCTTTACAAATACCAGCTAATGAATTCTCAGCAACCTCCTCTGTGAGATAAGGATGTATTAATAGCAATGTTTTACAAAGGAAGAAAAATGAGGCAGACAGGAGAAATCCAAAATTTCAATATTTCAAATAACCTACTGGTTGCAGTGCTTCTATTGCCAAGTGGCTATTTGAGACATCTGGTTTACAAAGATGCTCAGCGCCCACTTTTGTTTCAATTAGCTTTGGCATCTCTGAAAAGGAGCCAACTCCCTAGCTTGTGGGAGAATTTGGATTACCGGCCTGGACCACGCTCGCAGTCATGCACCACCAAGATAAGCAGATGCAAAAGTTCTCCTTTGTACTCAAGTTCAGCAGTGGTTTTTGAAAATGTTATTTATAAGCCCATGAAATGGCTGAAAAGGAAGATGCACTCAAATCCTTGATCAGGAAATACTTAATGATCTATTCAACGGGAAATATCTTGATCTCTCTAGAAAGTAAATTAAGTTTTAACTTGTTTATTCATGCTCCTGAAGACCTACCAAAACCTCAGTCCTAAGCTGCAGCTGTCCTTAGTCCCTGTGCAGGTCTGTCAGTCAGCACCATCTAATTTCGACCAGCTGCCTCCCAGCAGTTATGGTTATTCTGGGCTTGGAGATCCTTGGAGGAGAGGGTGCCGTGTGCCCTGAACTACACGACCTCTCTGAGTTCATAAGGGAATTTCAGGCCCTAGACACTTGGCCTGGATAAAACCAGTGACTCAGAAATGAGGAAGGGGCCATTCTGCTTTAGCTACAGTGTTGTGGCAGCACGCATACCGGATTCCCAGTACCTAGTGCTGCAGATGTTGTAGGGCCCGGTTTATACTACCAGCTACACTGGAGATGCTCTGGGGGTCCCGGTCCTATTCTTAACACTCTCTAGACTGTTTTCTTTAGAGTCTGGCTCTGTTTATTGCACTAGATTGCCCTGATCCTGACATCTGACAACATGTGGCGTGGTGATGAGGGCACCCAACTCTGCCTTGCAAGGACCACGGTCTGTCAGTCCTTGCGTGTGCCCCTCTGCTAGTCCTTCGCCTGGCTCAGAACTACGTTATCTAGCTTTTGAAAAATGGTTCTTGCCTGCAAGGCAGGTGCCTGCTTTTCTCAGACATGATCTCTTCATTCTGCTGCCAGCTGAACGTGGCACAGATGTTCTTCAGTCCTCCAAAATCCGCCTGCCTGGCAGGGCAGGACCTGACGCTGAGCCCCAAGACGCCCTCACCAGACACACGTCCATTGTGCTCCACAGTGTGGTGACTGACAGCCGCCAAGCGTGAGAAAATGGATTCCGGTAGGAGCTTACATCCCAAAACTCGGGCTGAGCTCAAGGGAAGGGGAGAAATTCGCTGGGGCATAAGGGAGAATCAGCTTCAGGTTACAAACTTGTTCCCAAGGTAGGGAACAATCGGATGAGGCTCAGGGGACACCGGGGAAGTCTGTGACTATTATCTCCCCTCTCCACCGCTGCCCTAGCTAGAGCTGAGTGACTAAATATCTGACAGACGCAGATAGGATTAATTGTTGCTCTTAAAAGGGGAGAGGTGACTGCCCTCCTACCTGGCACGAACACACCATTCCCATCTTGGCAATGACAGCAAGTGGTTGTTGGGGCCAGACCTCAGGAACCGCACTGCCAATTCTCAACCTGCTCCTCTGAAACGTTCTCTCTGCAGGATACCTTCTCCTTGCCAAAACACTTGGCAGCACTGTTTGGTAAGTCTTGTGATTTTTATCGTGAGACTCATAATACTTATGGCCTTCAGTAAGACTTCACATCCATGCCTCATGGTTATATAAAGAGAGAAAATTAGTATTGATCCAAAGAAAGTCCAAATGCTCAATAATAAAAAACTAAGTAAAAAAAAACCCCAAACTTTTATTTTTATTAGAAACATCAAAATGTTTTTCTTAAATCCCTACGACTTTCAGCCCATTTCTTGGTTTCTCAAAGCCCAAATTGTGACATTTGAAGCGTTGGCAGTAATGCCAGATCCTCAGAGATGCTGAGCCCGTTGCAGGAACTGAATACCACCGTCTTCCAAAAAAACCCCACCAAAACAATGAAGGAAGCGCGTGAGCTCAGCAGCTTCTGTGTTTGCTCCCTCCACCCCACTGTTAGCAACAGGCTATTCTCCTTCCTTGGCCAGAGCCGAGCAGGCGATTGACTGACCGATGGGGTCTGCGTATTTCAGAGGGCTTTTGGGGAGCGTGTGCTCCCACTGAAGTCAGCAGAATCTGGGGTGCTTTAGAGCAAAACTCAAAAATGTCTGGTAGCACGTGTGAGAGAACTGTGAGGGCTCAGCCCTATTGCCGAGATGGGGAACAGTCACATCACCAAGATAATAAGCAACCTAGCACTGACTGGTGTAACTATAGAGCAAGGCGTAGCGGGGTCCCCTGGTAAAAGCAGAAGGATAGGATATGTTCTGTGGTTGGTTTATATGGGGTTTTGGAGGAGGAGGGTGGTAAACACATAACATGGTGGCTCCCGCAATGCCTGCTCCCAGGGCAATGTGTTCCTTTGAGACATAATTGATTCCTGCCATCAGGCACCAGCCTGCTCTCCCTCAGGGTCAGCGCTTTCCCACATCCAACTCCATTATCCCACAGACCATGCCTTTTGTACAACACACTCCAGCTATTCATGTGCAAAGCAGCTGTAATCCCCAGACCTTTCAGAGTCAATATACCAGGAAATAATAAATCCCTCTTGTGCGCTCTTGAATACGCTGAGAGGTGACTTGTGGGAATTTCAGCTGGGCAGAAAAATAATAAATTCTCCTTAATTTTTAATTATTTGTAATACTCGCTGTAGAAAGACTATGTCATTGGTGCATGACTGCTTCAGGGTCACCCACACAAGCAGCTATAGAAATTGCTTTTGCCTGTAACAACCCTGGAAATGCAGATCCAATTGTCTCATATGTTTCTTAATGATCAAAGTCCGCTTTCCTTTACTTATGCACCTGGGAATGGCAGTATATGAAGCATTCTGGATCTGAAGAAAAACTAATTAAAAAAGGTTAAACCTCTGAAGAATGTACTTTACACTAATGAAAGACCCCTTCTTGCCAGGGTTCTAATGTCTAAAGGAGGCAAGATAATGCCATGCTAATGACATTTAATGGAATACTTTATACAATAGGTCTAATAACAACATAACCTTTTCCCCGGAAAGAGGCAGATTTCACTACGCCTCCACTCCGTTTGTTCACACAGCAGAATTATGCTTGGCTTGCGAGAGCGGAAGAAGCCAATCCTGAATAGCAAGTTTTACAGGATAATTTCTTTATATATTGCCTCCCGTGGCAAACAATTTTTTAAGCAATTTACCATGTAGAACGTAGTATCACTGAAACACCCGGAGCGGGACACGGTGGGCAGGGTTAGGTGCACCTGAGGGGCTGGGAGAAGGGATCTTTATCTGTGACACCAAAGTAAGCAGTGGCTCCTAAGTCAAAAACCGTCAGAGGATCATTAGGGTTCACCTCAGATAGGCGGTACCCTGTCTTTTCAAACGTTATGCAAGAAACCTCCCCAGAGCAAGTCCTAGGAGTACAAGGATGATGAAGGGATGTGGTGATACTGCAGGGATTTGTGGTGCTAAAATCTAGGAATCTTTTCGGGCATGTCCAGCCCAGCAATAGTAAGGTATGAGCGTGGCACAGCATACAGATGCAACAGTTTCATCAAGCATTCAAAGATAATAATTTCCATGCAGATGCGTCAGCACAGGTCGACTCGGGACCCTGGCAGGCATTCTCATTGCTACTGTCTTCCGCAGTGACGCTGCCACTAGAGATCAGAGCTAGCTGGGCCCTAAAACCCCTTCCATTTTACCTGCGTCAATAAGCCCTTCCAGCAATGCTGACCATGGGCTGGACTGAGGAAGAGACAAAAGCCGACTGGAGATCAGCCTGCACGCAGGACGGACCCTGCGAGGCAGCTCTGATGGCAGAGGGGTGTCCCAGGGAAGAAGCATCTCTGCCAGGCTCCCAACAGATGGGGAGAAAAGAAACTCCGCTGCAAGAGAGCGAGAGGCAGCCAACTTTAGCCCTCCCGCTGCAGAGGAGCACTGCTCCTTCTCCACTCCGTTCCCACAGGTGTTCAGCAGTATCCTCAAGTCCTGCCAGAAGAGCACGAGGGCCACCTCATCCCTGTCCCTAACCCCCACCACAGGCACGGGCTCAGTTCCCGATCCCGAGAGAGGGCTCTGCGTGAAAGAGTTTAGCAGCACCGCTCCCATTTCCCAGATGAGCCAACTGAGGCACGGTGAAGCAAACCAGCCGTCCCCGGGACAGCCAGTGCTGCAGCCGAGCTCGGTATTCCTGCCGGCCACCCCTGTGTGTGAACCAGTGTCTCGGCCCCCTTGCCCCATGTTGCCCCTTTCTCGTGGTAAACAGGGACCTCTGAGAAAGCCCTGCCTGCATGGCGAAACACGCGCTTTTCAGCCTTCCTCGGTGAAAAAGCCACGTGAGTTCATCGCGCCTTGACAGAAGTGCAGGCTCCACAAAGGAGTTATTAGCACCAGGCTGTGTGGGTTTGAATTTCTCTGCGTTTCCCATCATTTTCCCCTATTGATAACATTTCTTGTCGGGACAATAGAAGTGTGCCTTGCAACTACTCACGACATTAGTGACGCTGCTTGAGCCTGAATGATTTAAAGGGACAGAATCCAACTCCCAAAAGGCCATCTGGCTATCAGTTATAATACAGCAATAAAGGTCAGGGCCGCTCCTCAGGAGTTGGGAAAAAGATGGGTTTTGACAATGAAGAGTCTCTTCAACCCGCTTGGTACGTGCCTACCTGTCAGCTCCTAGCTTCAGGGCCTGCCACCATTGCTCCCTTGCTAGGAAAGGGATAACACTGGACACCAGCTTCTGGAGGAAGACCAGCCAAAGAACACAGGAAAAAGGGCAACACCTTATTATAGTTGGCAAAAGCTAGGGCATGGTCTCCGAGCTGTATCTTATTTTGTATCATAATCCTTTGACTGCTTCAAAGTGTTCATGAGATGTCTTGTCTCCTGGCTTTCCCACAACGCAGGGAATAAAGGGCTCCAAGGACAACATCTGCCCTTCACAAAGAGCTAAGCCCATTCAGGCCCATACAATGAAAACCACGAAGCTGGCAATTTCAGTGACACCTCCCTCCTTCCTGTCAACTGCCCATTAAATTCAGGCTTCACTTCAGGATTTCCACGTAAGAAATTGTCTTTGGTTTTCTTCCCTCACTGCACGCTTCCCTCCACCGTCTCCATTTCCAGATTCTCAGCCACGCTCCCGTGCACGAGCAGTGCACTGGAAGAAGACGAGCACGCCTCTGCCTCGGGCTCTACGGGCTAGACCCTCAGATGGCAGGATGCAGCACAGCCTTTCTCAGGTAGGTTCTGGGTTATTTTCGGTGCTGCCTCAGGGACTGTACCCAGGCAGAGATTTTTCCTCGTAAGACAAAATCAGAACTGACCTAAAGTGTCCACGCAGCTTCATTCTTTTTCTTGCCTTTGCCATAAAAGAAATAACATTTGCTTAATTTTTACTGAAATTTTCATGCAAATACAAGCAAGCAGCACTATCCCTGTTTTCCAGATAGGAAAATAGAGTGGGGATGACATGCTAAAGGTTACACAGGGAGGCAATTATGTGGCCTCTGAGATCTCACGTTCAGCAAACGGCGGCAGGTCCAGTCTGCAGTGGGGCGGTGTGATGCTCCCGGGTCAGATGAGAACAGAGCGCACCAGAACCTCAGGCAAGAAGCAGAACTGACCTCCTTGCTGAGGTCCAAAGAGGGGCCTCAGCCACTAAATCCCATTCACGACCTGCCTCTGACTTCCCAGGGCCTAGGGCTTCTGGGTTGAATCTGATGCTACTCTTTTGCCCATCTTAACCATCATTCTTGTAAACGTCTGTATGAAAGAGAGAGAGTAGAAAAGGCAAAAGAAAGAGCTACAGGGGTGATTAGGCATGGGCCCAGTTCTGCTAGGAGGTGTGCGGCTCTCCCTAATGAAGGCCATGGGAACATTGGTACAACGGGCTCACAGAGCCCAGGGTGTTAAGGGGAAGAGAGAAACAGGGGTTACCATTCCCATTTGCTTCCCATTCCCACTTTATTCACCCTGTCCATCCAACATCCCACCATCCTGACTGTCGATTCTCCACAGCATTTAGAAATGTCATGCAAACAAACCTGTCGTTTCCCGCTGGTAACGCTTTGGCTCACCCATTAAAAGTGTAATGACGGTACGGACAAGTGCAAATACACCCACTCTCTGGCAAAGGGCACCTGGGAGGCTGGCTGTAAAGTGCCCTCTCTAGAAAGAGCAGAGAGATGTCCTTGGTGCTGTTGATTTTAACCCTAACAGTGCTCCCCTTCCTCTTTTCCCGCCTTCCCCCAAAAGCGTGCCTCCTCCATGCCACAAATGTGATGGGCACATGCAGGGACTCAGGAATGCAATTGATCCCAGACGACCAGCTGGAGGGTCAGTGTTTTCCCAGATCCCTGGGCAACCCTGAAGAGCCACGCTGCACACTCCACCAGTCAGCGTGGGCAGAAGGTTATTCTCTCCAGGGCATTTGCAATCAATGTACCGTGCACTAATAGATGCTTCCTCTATTGTTCAGCTGTGTGCCTGGATTGGCTGAAAGGCTGTGGGAAACACCAGCAATCCCCAGACTCACATATCTGCTGAAGCTCCCTGATGTATAAATAGAGGCAGTCGGTAACTGCCAAAGCATTGCCTTACGCTCAGCACAGCAGCCCGACGTGGGGGTCTTGTGCCCAGGACTGAGAGCGCTAAGAATGGCTCCCAGTAACACTCTCATGATCCACATGGAGGAGAAACTGCTACCAAAAGAAAAGAATAAAGTAAGTAGAGCCCTTGACAGGATTGGAAAGGCTGGCCTGCGCTCTATGCAATGGGCTGCCACTACCAAATAGATACTACGTGGGAAAAGAGGAGATAAGGAGGGAGAAAACGGTCTGGGGGAAGGCAAATAGGTTAAAGAGAGATCAAGGAGGCTATGTAGATTTTTACAAATGAAACTGAGCGGGGAACAGGTAGGCAGCATCGCAAAGCTACCAAAAGAAAGCATCTTTGAACATGTGTCTATCAGGGCATCAGAAGGGGAAATTAGGTCAGGTCTCGGAAAATCCTTAACGAACTGCTGCATCTCTCTTACAGCTGAGGAAGCCGGTGGTGGAGAAGATGCGTCGTGACCGGATTAACAGCAGCATCGAGCAGCTGAAACTGCTCCTGGAGAAGGAGTTTCAGAGACACCAGCCCAACTCCAAGCTGGAGAAAGCCGACATCCTGGAGATGACTGTCAGCTACCTGAAGCAGCAGAGCCAGCTGCAGGACCAAGGTGAGTACAGAGCGTGTATTGCACACCGCTTAAAGTCCGCTCCTCCCGTACAGCCCTGGCCCCTGAAGCACACAGGGGCTATGACACACCAGGTCTAGTAACATAAGCAAAGCTCGTGGACGCAGGCTCTTGAAAGAAACTTAAGGCATGAATCACCACTGTCCCACATTTTGGTCATGACCTTAACCCACCGCATTTGCTTCTTTCTTTCTTTTCTAGCATTCGTTCACAAGAATCTAGAGCAGGACTTTAACAGTGGCTACCTGCGATGCCTCAAGGAAGCTATGCATTTTCTGTCCTACTACGAACCCAAGAAGGAAACTCAGGTGCAGCTAATCAAGCATTTCTGCAAAGCTCAGATGGGTGCAGATGTCACGTACTCTCCCGCTCTGCGTAGTTCACCCCTGTCACCCGGCCTGTTCGCCAGGAAGCAACCCGCCCAGAAGACTGTGGCTGCTGCTCCTACCATCTGGAGACCCTGGTAGACCTGCTGAACTTTCCTTTATTCCTGTGTTTTGCTACAAAGACTAGAGGGACCTGTGATTTAATAGTTCCTCTTTAAAGTAGGAAACATTGCTTTCCAAAGGTGGGGGGGGAGGGTATTGTTTTTCTGTCACAAGAAATGTGGGTCACTGAGTAGTTTCCCTTCATAGTGAAGGACCGTGTTTGTATCTTGCAGCAAATTTGCTGCTTTTATTGGTGGCTCCTAGCCAAAGAGAGGACCAAGTTCTGTGGTGATTTAGAGAGCCAAATGCCCTTCAGTTTCCATCACACTTTTGCTTGGCAAGGCTGTTGATCCTGTGGCTGTCAGTGGAAATCTTTCTGCTAACTCCCTGGGTCACTGGTTCAAGTGCTCCATTGTCTCTAGATAATATATTGACCTTCCTAAAGAAGAGCACTTTGAAGAATTTTTCTTGTATCATAAAGAGAATATTGAGCCTTTACCTTTTGAGTGAAAGATGTTATTAAGAAATGCTGATTCTTCTGAAGTTCCTATGCTATTTTTAGTATACCTTCTTACAGAAAGTTATGATGAGAACAGATAGCTCTAGGGAAAATTCTCTTAACGTCAGTATGTGCTGCTCTCAGTTGAGGGATAACTGATGCCTTTTGTAAAGGAAATACCTGCGATATACCTTCAGGAAAAGGGGGAGGAAGGGAGGCAATAAGTACTTTATAATCATTCACTGAACATGCTAAAGAGCTTAAAAAGCTTTTATAAAGTTGTGATGTATTCATCCTGTGTGATGTTCAACTTTGGTGTCTTCAACTGTACAATACAATAAAAATGGTTTTAGTCATTAATCCTTTGGTTTGAAATGATTAAAATGGCTAATACTCCTGGACTAAGTGATGCATGTAGACTCCTTCTGCAGTGGGGAAGCTATCAGATGTCGTATTTCTGAGCCCTCCGTCCCAGTACATAGCATATATTTGTGAAGTTCATTTGGCAGAACAGGATTTCGGATCCTGCAAAGAGGCAACCTCTGGCAAACTTGTCAAAAATTAAAACGGAGGTGAAACTGAAGTGAGCTACTGAGAGGTGTAGACCCAGATACTTAATAGCAACCTATTCGGACTTCAACAAATCACTAATTTCACAGCCAGTTTATTTCCCCCCATTCCCCATTAATTTGCCCACCAACCTGAGTTCAGTCTTACGCTTTCTGTCCATTTAGGAGGTGGCAACGTGCAAAACTCCTAATAACTTCCAAAGAGCTTGGCACCTGACTCCGCTTGGGGATCTTACCCTCCTCCTGGAAAATACTCGCAATGGGGTGAACTAGTTTTTGCCGTCTTTTAATTTTAGCACCTTCTGTTACCTAAACACAAATTCTGTTAGGCAACAACAGAATTGCTTTCTTTACTGAAGTGAAATATGCCCATATATGGCTAAAAGTATACATAATTTGGTAGCAAACAGAGATTGAAAACGCTTCGATTGAGATCCTAATCATTTCCCCATACTCTTCTTCAAACTTTTTATCCTCTTTCTCTGTCATCCACCTAAGGGTCCAAAACGTGCCATGAAGAGGGCCTGTGCCTTGGCGTTGAGAAACTGCCACACTCCACCAGGCTTTTGAGGTTTTTTTATTCTATCCAGCCTGTTGTAGAGATGGTCTCTCTGCCAAGTATCTTTTAAATGATCCTCCCTTTTTTAAATGATCCTTCCTTTTTTTCACCCCACCTCAATGCAGAAAACAAATCTAGGGTATCCTCTTACACAGAGACTTACAACAGCCTGCCTACCTGGCTTGCACCAGCTGAGTGACCCAAACTAGGCAGCCGGGCTTCCCGTGAGTTGCAGAGAGGCACTGTAGCATCCGTGGGCAGCCTCAGCTCGAGCCCTGCTAGACTCTTCTGCAGCTCTCTAGGTACAGCCCGTGTGATTCCTGTCTCCTGAGGATTAAGCCAGCTGCACTCTGGTGACGTGAGGAAGAGCAGTACCTGTTGTAAAGGATGCGCTTGTCCTTCTCGCACACAGCTACACAGAGGGGATGGGTGAGGTGAACAAGCAAAAAGGGATTCAGGAGGTATTTGGGGAAGCAGGAAGAAAAGCGTGAGAAGGGGATCCTAAAGCCACCCTTGAGCCCCTTAAATATCAACAGCCTCTCCAAAACACAGCACTCTCCCCGATAACGTTCACTCACTTTTCCTCAGAAGAGTTCCCATTCACTGCTCGGTGGGGACTATTCACCTTTTCTTTTCCCTTCTCTTCAAAGCAACATAAATCTGCACAAGTAATCAGGCCGCAAAACTATTTTCTAACCACGGTAACACATTGATTTGGATACATGACAGGGAACCCACTCATTCTTCCGGAGATACAGTGACAGCATGAAACACCCTTGGTCAGCAATTTCAACTCTCCTCACATTCCCTGGGAGAGATGCCCTTGAAAGGCTTCACTTTCTAGCATATGCTTTTTTCCTTAAGCAAAAAGAAATCTAGACTATCTGCTCTTATCCAATGGCTGCTTAGTGAGAAACTACGCAAACTCAGATCTGCTAAGCTGACAAGGTCAAACCACATTCAAACACTGCTAGCTGTACCTGGCCAGTCCTCGCTTGATTTCTGATGAACCCCTGTGTTACACATATGGAAAGGACCAAAAAGCCAGCTAGCCAGGTCAAGAACACGTTGCTCTACCTCATTACGGTTGCATGGATCGTTCTGGTTATCATTTTACCCTGAATGCATGAGCTAGTTGAGTGCTCTTCATCTGTCTGCCAATGCAACACAAAGTGGGGTTTTGGTACAGTTCTGCAATTCATCAGGGGCTGATACCAATGCTGCAGAGAGATTTGTTCTTCCTAATGAACTACTAAAAAATTCAGAAGAGATATTTTTAGATTTTGTGGTTGCTTAGCGATCTTGAAAAAGTCACTTCACTTTGCTGTGCTCAACTTGTCTTTGTCAATTAGTACAAGCTTCTGAATCCCAGCAAAATTCAAGCTGTTCATCCATGCCTGCGCATTTTTAAATCAAACCTAATTAAGGCAGTTTGCGATAGGAAGTTTGGGGGAGTTCAGACTCAGTCGAAATGCCGCATGGCCCAAAGCACACCGCAGCCTGACTATGCACCACGGGGACTGGAAATAGAGTCACACATGGCATGGAGAAGTCTGCTGCTGTTACGTGGACGGGTATTTTCTGCAGCTAATGCGTTACCACCCAAGTAAACCACGTTGTGAATGTCACAGTTGGCAGCGTCGCTGCAGTTTGTTTTAAACTGGCAGCATAAACAGAAAAGAGAAAAGGAAACCAAAGAAGAGCTGCACAAGCTGAAGACTGTTGGATTGGAACGCAGCCCCTCTAGTTCTAGGCTAACACGGGAACAGGCCGTCGATTTGACAACTGTGCAAAACTCATGTGAGATCACAGTCAGACTTCTAAGCCCAGAACCCCTGCCACCCATATTGGCATAAATCTGGAGAGACATGGCTACTGTCGTTCAAACCACAAGGTCTGATTCTCATTTACACTGAGGCTGTATTACATTACGCTGGCTGTAGTGGGGGAGTCAATCATGCTTAGCTGTTAGCGTACATGAGGTTCAGACCTACTGTTTGCAGAGTGGTGTAAGGGAGAGAAACAGCAAGTGCCTCCTTGCTGCGCAGGGGGAAGAAACCAAACCCCACCAGAAAGCCTCCGTTTGCTCCAGGGAGTCTACCAATTACTTGAGAGCTAAAAGCCAGACCTCCGGTTTCACCCGTCTTAGCACAGCAAAGGTTATGTTTACAATTTATTAATTATTATCACTTATAATAATTGAACGCAAAGCTTCTTATTGCTCCTCTGTCCCCTGGGGTGACTCTCCCCTGCTCCAACACATTCCCACCCTTAGGGGAGATGTTGTTTATTATGCTGATCCCACAGCCCAGGAATACTCTCCTGACAAAGCCCCTATTAACCTCAGAGTGTGGGCCTGAGTTTCTCAGAGTTTCCCACACTTTCTTCCCTATTTATGACATTCAAAGGGACCACAAAGGAAGCGTGCCTCACAACAGCCCACATTAGTGACGCTTTTTGGCGCTGCATTGTGATGACCAGCAATTCCTGTCCCGATACACCATCTGGAGAGCTATTTTCCCAAGGAGCACATTGATCGATCAGTATTATGCGAGAGCCCTTTTAAAACTTGGGAACGTTATGCTCTTTGACACTAAATAGGTGTCTTGAGAGGGGCTGTCAGAAAGATTTTAAACCATTTAAGGAAGGCACAGAAAAAATAAAAATCAAATTTATTTCTTTAAAAACACCATCAATAGCATTTGTGAGACAGGCTGACAGGAAATGGTCTAAAATAAAAATGCTCTAAAAGTGATATAGAAAGGAAAGCTTTAAGCCATCAAGTTGTGTGCTAAGGACAGCCACAGACGTACAGGAGCACTGCTTTTTAAATCTGCGTAACATAGACAATGAAATTCTGGTTTTCTGGACTGTTCTCCGATAGCCCACCTTCCTCCAGACCTGGTGCTACATTGCAATACACTGGGTTCCCCTCCACGGAAGGCTAAGCATCAGATGGGCTAGGAAAGCTGCCAATTGCTAGGTATTACAAGTAGTGGCAGCTTTTGTGAAAACCCTGTGTGTAGTTAGTCTGCACCTGGGCTGGAATCACCACCTACAAACCAGAAGCGGAAAGCTCCATGGCCCAGTACCAATGTCCTAGGCTAGCGGTCCTCCGGCCATTTTGATTTATGGACTGTAATGAACACAAGCCTGCTGATGAGAGTCTTGGGGTTGGCTGGTTACCTTTCCTCAATCCTCTGCCGTTGCTCCTCAACTCAAAGCAATCTATGGCACACAGATTGCGCGCCATAGCTCAGGGTCAAACGGTGAGCATCTACAGTTGGAGGCAATTAAGATGGTGGTTCTTGCCTTACATGCAAGGTCCGTTAAGTACACTGACAGTTGTTTGCAGGTTTCTGTTTCCCCTTACACACTTCAACATCTATAGCGCGTAAGAGTGGAGACACCTCCCGGTTGTCATGTGTGATTCTGAAGACTGCGTCTGCATGATGCAACTCATGACTGTGATGTGATTTACAGAGAAACAAGGCCGCTAAGAAAGCAAGCCTCTCTGTCCACAGCATCGCTGCCATGTCTCAAGAGCGGGTCCAAATTCCACACCATCCTCCAAAGAAGGGAATTATTGTGTCACGTTGTTTAGTCAACTCCACATGTTTGGGAATTTTGGGGATTTGTTTCTTTTGATCCTTCATTCCAAAACCAGGGAAACCCCTGCTTCTGACCCTCAGACAATCTTTCATTCTGGCTCTTCAGCAACAGTCAGAGAGGCACAAACTTCTCCCACGGATATGAAGGACAGCGACAAGGATTTGGATCACAAATGCGTTTCAGTGGGACAGACTGTTACACTAACAGCTGAATTTTTAAAAAGCCCAAACTGAGCAAACAAGTCACAGTCTTTTAACAAAGAGCAACCGGAGTGCCTACAGTGCAGGATTTCTTTTCCTTACCAAAATCCTTGCAGAAAGTGCATTCTGCACCCAGTTCCATAAAGACTGTGTTCTAGGGACAGCCTTAGTCTAGACAATTCATTATTTTGAAGCATCAGTTGGGAAATACCGTTGCCATTAAGTTCTCAGGCCTTAATAATCAAACCAAATGGGGTGGGGAAAGGCTGGGGGGGAGGGGGGGAAAATACTCGTTTCTGTTTTATCCATCGGCAGTATACAGCAGGTAGGTGAGGCAGGCAAGGGGGGGACCGAAGATTTGCTATCTTTTCAACTGACAGAGAGAGGGGGAGAGAAGCTGGGAGTTTGTGAGCCCAGAGGGCTGTTGTTTAGTGCGCTTGCTGCAAGGCAGCATGCCTGGTTCACCATTCACATCAGACGGTGCGAGTCCACCGTTCCGAGGATTTCCCACATTGCCCCATTCACAGTGTTAAACTGTCAACAAAAGAAGTGTGCCTCTGTGGGTCCTGAGAAGAAAGGTAACGCCTGCTGCACCATCTGCCCAGCACTTAAAGGAAGGGATAATGCTTTAATCAGTGGGAGTTGGTTTAGCCCTTTGGAGTCCAGGGGCATTGTGCTGGGGATAGGATGGCATTATTTAAAACCGCTCATTTCGTATTTCCAGAGCTGCAAACTGGGTCAAAGCTTCCGTCCCATCTCACTGTGCCCGCTGCTGCTGCAAACATATTCCTTCCCATACCGGTGCGTGGCAGGACCTGCTGTCCGTTCCATCTCATGTGACCCCTGAGAGAGACACACAAAGCCCCGTGCTTGACTTCGAGCTCCAATAATGGCACAAGTACACGCAGCCAGGGACTGCAAGTAATGCTGCTGATTACAAGCGGACAAAATAATTCAGGGAACTGATTTTGAATAGGACTCATACTCCCTATTCAATTATAGGTTTTTGACAACCATCAGCAATTGAAATTGTTACACCCTAAGTGATCCATCTAAATGTAAAATGTCTTTGGGCTAGGAAGGGAGGAGGGGAGAAGGGCAGACCTATGAAAATCACTGCCGTGAGCAGCCAGGAAGTTAAAAGGGGCTTTGTAAGCTTCAGATTAATAACTAGTTACAGGATCATCCTTTGCAGGATCATATCCTTTTATGCGACAACCCTATGTGTGCTGGGACACGCTGCTGTCTATGTACCCACAGACATAGGTTTTGGCCCTGGCTTACCGAGCGGGATGCTGAGGGCAGACGAAAGAGGCTGACTGCAGTTGACAGTGAAATGAAAGGTCTCCTTTCTGGTTTTGAAAGGCAAGTCACAGGAAATAGGTAGGGTTTTCATGAATATTGTTGTAGTAAGAAATAGGTATTAAAAAACTAACATCCCCAACCTGCTAGCCTATTAGCGATAGCCTAGGTTTACTCCCTGTTCTAGCCTCTGACCATGGAGCATGCATTAAGGAAAAAGAAAATTATGCCCGTGCACCACTCGCCGTAAACCCACAGAGCTCTCCACACACTACAGCTGAAACAGATGTACCATAAAGCATAACTGTGAATTTGTCAATACGAGGCCTCACATGCTTAACTGACAGATCTTAAATGTGACTAGCTTTGTATTGGATTGTGCTGGGGCCGGTGTGGGGTGGGCAGACCTGATGAGGCAACCTAGAATAGCCTGAAAAAAACATCTCAAAAAGGCGGCTTTAATCCTGGATCCTATCTGGTCCTTTACACTTCGTTACCTGTGTTCATTGCAATACACGTGGCACATATACTGAGAAAGCCCAAGACTGAACAGAGGGACAGCATACCCCAGCACCTGCATTTACATTCTGTAAGTGGGCTAATACAAGCAAAGTAATAGACAAGAACTGACTTTTCACTGCATCGCAGTTGTCTGTAAAGGGAAGATGTATTTAGGTGCTTTACATATAGACTCAGGACCAAGGGGACAGTGAGGCATTTACAAAGTGGCATGAAATTAAATAGGACATGTTTGGGAAAGGCATCGTAATCATTACATGTCACAGGCTGCCGTAGGAAAGCCCAGATTACCCAAACAAAAGCAAGGAAGAGCTCTGAATAGAACTTACAGAGGGACTTTAAGTATTTAAACAACGGAGAGGAAACTACTTCAAGGTAACTGCTTAACACAAATTGTTTTAAGGGCTCTTCCCTCGATTTCAGTCTCTAGTTGCCCAAAAATTATCTGGTACTGTATGCATCTAAGCATGGTTTAACGTCAGTGAAAAGGTTTAGGCCCTCTAATTCTGCATCTTTTCCTTTTCAGCCTCTCTTGGTCATGGGCACAGAGCATTATCTCTTCCCGGGATCAGTCTTCTGTGCTTAATTTCACCACAGCCTGGGAAAAGGCAGCACATTGAGATGTTGACATTCCCAACATCAGGCAGAAGTTTGATTATAATGACGGCAAACGCTTTCCCACGTTCCTACCCCAGCGCCGTAATGCCAAGCCCTATTGTGTCACACACTCCCCAGTCCACCTGCTCCTTTGGGAGCAGGGTATTATCCCCAGGCAATTCACAGTCAATTTGCCATGCTGTAATAGATGCTTTCTTTATTGTCCCAGGGCACGCATGGATTGGCTATCGACTGTGGGAAACTCAAAGTCGCTTAGGACCCATACATTTGTATGCAGCCACTGCGTATAAATAGAGGAACTCCCAGCTCCCTTCTCCACCCGCTAACCAGCAAGCTCTGAGCTGAAACCAGCACTTGGGATAATGGCACCCAGTGCTCTCTCCCTGGAAATCCTAACACCCAAAGAGAAGAACAGAGTAAGTATCTCCTGTCTCCGTCACCGCGAGGGCAAAGAGCTGAGAAGGGCGGAAGCCCTCCAGCAGCAGGTTCTGTAGAGATGGGAAGGGGAAAGTTTCACTGCTAACTGTCCTCTCCCATTTTGTGTTACAGCTCAGAAAACCCATTGTAGAGAAACTGCGTCGCGATCGGATTAACAGCAGCATCGAGCAGCTGAAACTGCTCCTGGAGAAGGAGTTTCAGAGACACCAGCCCAACTCCAAGCTGGAGAAAGCCGACATCCTGGAGATGACTGTCAGCTACCTGAAATACAGTCGAGGTGAGTACATCCCCCGATCACGCTTGCTGCCCTTACTTTTAGGCAAAACTCCAGCCCGAGTCTCCCTGTGTAACGCTTCTCTCCTCTTCTGCCCTTGCAGTTTTTGCAACATCTGCCAAAAGCCTACAGCAGGATTATTGTGAAGGGTATGCCTGGTGCCTCAAGGAAGCTCTGCAATTCCTGTCTCTCCATTCAGCAAACACAGAAACCCGGATGAAGCTGATCTGCCATTTCCAGAGGTCACAAGCAGTGCCTAAGGACTCTGGTTCTTCTTCTGCACCCACTTCCACCCACCAGCCCCCTGCAAAACAAGCAGCACTGAAACCCTCCTGCAGCCTCTGGAGGCCTTGGTAGGCCAAGAGTACGCTTTTGTGTTTCCTGGACATTTGTTCGTATTCCAGAGGAGATCGTGAGTTGCTACACAAGTCCCCCACTTCTCTCCTGAGTAGGGAAGAATGTTTTCCTTTTGCAGAGCGTTACTATGCTTGGATGTCTGCCTCCCTTCTTCCAGAAGGACCGAAACAATCCCACCAAGTGGAGAGAAAGTTATTCTAAAAGAATGTGAGATGTAATCCTCCTGCTAGGATGACTGAGAGGAGTTGTTCAGAGAGGAACACCGACTGTTCTTAACCTTAGTGAGGTTGTACGCGTACATCTGTTGAGAAAGCAGTAACTTCTAAGATGTTCAGGCTAGTATTTTCAAATGTGTCTCTTCAGGAGGAGCCCTCTCCTCTGACCTGCCCCGCTTGAGACTCCTAAGTGTCCCAAGCTACCCACACCAGTACTGCCCGGCTGCAGCTGGAGCCGCGGGGGCCCAGGGTGTCTCAAGCAGAGCAGCTAGTCTAACCGGACACATTTGAAAAGCTAGCTTTCCTATGGGTGCCATAATGGGTTCTATAATATTTGTAGACTGTATTGAGCGTGCTCTGAAAATGGTTAAACCGTAACTCAAACTACGTAGAGGAGATTCCTCAGGATGTCTTGCTCACAAAATCAGAGTATTGTTTGTGAGGTTCAGGATACGTGTGCCTTTTATAAAGGCAAAAGCTCATTTTTATATCCTTATAGGAAAGAAAGTTACGGCTGTGTTGTCGATTTTACAAGAAATATTTATCAAAGTCTTTCATGAAAGGCAGGTGTACAAATTATATTTACTCTTTGGTACCCTACCACCAGGGGAGAACGGGAATTCGTTACTGTCCTTGCAGGACGCTATGACATGTTATGTGTGAGCTGCACCAATTGTATAACCTGTGCCAGAAATTACCTTGAACTTCAGAAGTTGCAGAAACTTTTAACGGTACAAAAATAAATAAAAATCTAGTTAATAAATCCAGCGAGTTCTTCTTTCTTGAGCAGTTCGCATAGCTGATTTCCCTGTGGTCCCTGGGGCTGAAGGACACGAGACAAAGATTCCAGTAGAAGTAAAGATATTCAGAACTGGTATTTAACGGCCTCACCAGTTTTGTGTCCATTGGGAACGCTGCCATGCTGTTTCCCACAGCAGGGAACGCGTAGCTCCGAAATATCCAACCCTAGCTCTCTCAAAGCGAGACGAAAAGAGGGGCACGCCTGACCAACCAATTCTCTGGATATTTAGAGCCCAGAGACTTGCCAAGGAAGGCCGCAGCAAGGGTGACCTCGGGGCGATCCGTGCCCGACTCCCAAACGCAGAAAGTCCTTCCCGTCAGCGGCAACAGCTTGCCGAGGCGCTTCGTGTCACGCTCCGTGTTCTCGTGGCGGGTATCCCAGTCACGACACAGCCCGAAACGCAGAGAAATTAAATCTAGGGTTTGTTTTGTGTAAAGGGGAGACGCCTGCGGCTGCTCAATACGCGTATACGTGACGCAAGAGTCAACACAGCTGACGTCAAAAGCAGCGTTGCCCTTGCCAGTCGCACGGCCAAGGACTGCCAGGGGACCCGCCGGCTTGGACGTCTCCGGTGGGGCTGGGGGTGTCGAGGCTGACCGAGCTCCCCCC
>VYZV01027175.1:491644-512318 GCA_013401275.1 Pandion haliaetus | reverse complement strand
CAGTCCAATCGATATTAACTAGGTCTGAAACTGAACCCTTCTCCCATCACAGGGGTTTAGAAACACCTGCAAGTATATACTCTCTAGAAACCGCTGTATCAGGTCCATATTTGACTCCTGTCTCTGCAACTGTGCAACCCCAAGGCCAGCAGTATCTTGATGTCAGGACTGATTTAGTTGTAGTCAAAGAAAATACCCATGCTTTCACTGAAGAACCTCTAACCAGACAAATTGTAACAAACTTTCCTAGTATTCAGAGCAGTTCATTCACAGTGGAAAATGAAGATAGGACTATATCTTCTATATCAGAGGAAAATTCTGCTTTTGCTGAGCTACCACTTGATGCTACTGTCCTAGCTGAGTCTCAGACTGTAGATCTTCGTAGCGTTTTGGAGACAAGTGTGAAGTTAAATGAAGTGGACCCAATGAGTGTTGACACCGTAATTTTAACACCTTCTCAGCTGGATGAGGTCATCCCAACAGATTCTGTAGGCACTACTACCGTTTCTTCATCCATTTCTCCATTTGGTACAGAAAAGAGCAATGACTTGATAGACCAGCACAAAGAAGTATCCACAGGTCAGCCAAAAATGGCAGACTTAATTACAAGTTTTCCAGCTGTTGTACCCATCAGGGTTCACAGCATGGAAGAACCTGAGACCCACAGGAATACAATGACTCAAGAAAGCACGTCCAGCAGTTACACAGAGAGTTTTCAGGGAGGAGAACATAGAAACCTGGCTACTCCAAAACCAGATCCCACATTAATTTTGCATAGTACTGATACTCTTCATAAAACAGCAGCGGGCGTAAAAACTGCTTCTTCCATCAGTAGATTGACCACTGTGGCCACTACAACAACTCCCTATAGAAAGACCATGCCTTCACTTATTACTCAGCACGTTAGAAAAAGGCCTTACGGGAGAAGGAGATTGAGGCCAAACAGAATCCGACAAAGACCAAAGCCTTTCCCCTCTGTTGTTTTAGCCACGGAGGCAATGCCTGTCATTCCAAGGACACCTGAAGTTGAAGCTGTGACCAGAACTACTTCTGCAACTCTTGCAAGTCCTGATCTTAAAAACAATGTCAAAATACAGGCTAAGGAAGAGGAGCGTATGGAATTCACTCCTTCATTAGTTACTGATCCGGTTGTCTTAGAGAAAATTACCAAAATCAGAGAGGTGGTCACAACTTCCTTCTTTAGGCCTACTCCTTCTCCACCTGAAGCAAAACGTGTGACACTCTCTGCTGCTCCTGAAACCATGGCACATCCAGTGACTGCACCTATCATGATTTTATCATCATATGTTGTACATGACACAGTTCCCACGAAAGAGTCAATTGCACCTCTGAAACCAGAGCAAAGTGAAGTGCCAGCATACCACTCATTAGTCAGTATATCTGAGGAGAAGGGCATTAAAGCAGATTCTAAAACTGTGGATAGTAAGGCAGAACAATCAAGCACAATAGCTTCTGAGCATATGAACAGCTTGATACTATCTACAAAACCAGAATCTCAAGAAAAGTCTATCCTATTTGACTCAGAAGTTGTGGTTAATGAAACAACCGCTAGAACATTCCAGCTAATATATCCCACTCTGACTGACCTAAGTATTCCTGTTGGCACAGTGGAAGTTTCAAAGGAGCCATGGAAGCCCACAGTGTCTTTAGAAACACCAGCAATAACTGAGCAACCTCAGCAACATGATATGATTACTTTGTCCTCCTCCTTCAGCACGACAGAAACTCAGACTTTTCTACTTAGAGAAACAAAGAAATCTGTTGCTTCTCAGACTGGGACAAAGCCATCTTCCTTGGATAAAAAGGAAGCTATGTCACATGTATTTCATCATGATCCCACTTTGCAGACAACTGAAGGGCTTCCAACTTCATCCACTGCCTTTATTCCATTTATAAAACTTGCCACTCCTCCCCCTTCCATTTCAAGCACTTCACATCCTTCTCTTCGTTATGCCACTGAGGAAAGTAATGCCTTCAATCAAGAAAGATTCCCAGAAGCAAAAGAAGTTGAAGCAGATGGTGACAAACTGGTGGTGAGCTCAAGGCGGAATGTACACCCTACTCCTTCCTCTAGCCAAAACAGGATTAGCATACAGTCAAAAGAGGAGCAATTCAAAGAGTTGTATAGTAGCAAGTCAAACAACAGTTTACTGCTAAATACAAACCTTCCCCATCCACCTGCTGGAATGATACCAAGCCTAAACCAAAGACTCCCTGTTGTGCCTCCAAAGCATGTTCCAGTAAGAAGCACAGTGAAGCCTCCATATATTGTAACACAAGTTTCATTTCGCTATTTTATAACAAAGCAGCCTCTTCACTACACAAACAAACCAGAGATAACAGCATATGCAGCACATACCATCCAGGACAAAAAATCTTTTGCCTCTCAGAGAGAACCAACTACCCCAACACAAGCCTCTCCATTTCACAAAACAAATCCATTCACTGCAAGCAAGTTTGGTAATCAGGGTCAGAATAGATATAATATTAATTCAAGATTTTTTGGAAATAACTATATTCCAGATAACAGAGGCACAGCAGGGAGACTACCAAGTCAAGGGATCCCCTATTATCCCAGTTCCAGAATGCCATTCCTTTTCAACAGAACAAGGATATTCCCTCACTTAAGTATGCATCCTAAACCAGTGGTCCCTAGTCAACTAGTCCCAAAAGACACAAATAAGAAGGTTGGCAAGGTTTCACCTACTAGGATTACAGTGCAGAAAGCTACAGCTATTCCAGTGCCTCCAATGCCACACACCACAACCACCACATCACCACCACCAGCAATTTTGAAGATCACACCTCCAGCCTTTCTCTCTCAGCGCACAAAACCGCAGATATCCACTACAGTTCATCCTTTTAAAAGTGTCCATCATCAAAAGGTTCCATCTGTGCCTTACATGGGAGGCATTATGCCACACAATTTGACTGTAATTCAATCTTCCACTAATTTCAGGATACATGGAGAAAGACCTCAAATTATCACAAAAGGCTCTCAGAGCATATCCATCCTTGCTGAAACAGATGCTTTTATCCATTGTGATGCAGTAGGGGAACCTAAGCCATTTATTACTTGGACAAAAGTCTCTACAGGTAAGACAGAGAAAAATGTGTTCTTCCACGTGGTTTTTTAAGGGTTCAAATACTTGGGTTGTTGCATAGAAATGCAACGTGATTGCAGGAATAGTCCAAAACACTGAAGAATAATTTCTGTCTCTTTTAAAACGTGACTACTTGCAACTAATCATTGCAGGTAAAAATAACTTTGCAGTATTTCTTGTAGTAGAAGAAAACCTTTAAGGAGTTTATTCACAGCAGTTAGAGTTTGTGAGTATGGGTTTGTTAACACTGCTGCCTTAAATATTGATGTGTATGTCATTTCCATAAGCAAAAGGAAAAGAGAAATTATGTAAAGATTTAAGAGGAATCCTAAAGCATAAAGCCCTTACAAGTTCCTACACTGTACATGCTTGCAAGCTAGTATGGTTAGTTCTGCAATAGAAACAAAGACTAATTTGGGCTGTGGAGAGTGTCAGAAGATGTTATTTGATCCATTTCAAGTTGTAGTTGGTGTTAAGTAAATCTAAAATCTTACATAAGACTTTTTCAATGAAACCATGTATGTCTTAAGCTCTTTGACTTGCCATTTCTTTGTTTCCTCTCACCTTCCCAGGAGCTCTAATGACAGCCAACACCAGGTTACAAAGGTTTGAAGTCTGGAAAAATGGTACCCTCTTTATCAGAAATGTTCAACTTCAGGATCGTGGACAGTATTTGTGCACAGCTCAGAACCTGCATGGCATAGATAAAATGATCATTGTGCTCACAGTTGTAGCCCACCAGCCGAAAATTTTACTTTCCCGCTATCGAGATGTCACAGTCTATTTTGGAGACACCATAGCAATGGAATGTCAGGCTAGTGGGACTCCAAGCCCACATATTTCATGGATTTTCCCAGATAGGAAGATTTTGCAGACAGTCACCACCACAGAAGGCAGGATAATGCTTCATGAAAATCGAACCTTGTCTATCAAGCAAGCAACTTTTTCAGACCGAGGAGTTTACAAATGTGTAGCAAGCAATGCTGCAGGAGCTGACAGCATTGCAGTGAGGCTGCATATTGCAGCCTTACCCCCCATCATCCAGCAGGATAAGCAAGAGAACATTTCCTTGCCCCTCGGTAGCAGTATTAACATCCACTGCACTGCCAAAGCAGCTCCTTCTCCCAGCATTCGCTGGGTGGTCTTCGATGGCACGCAAATCCGACCTTCTCAGTTTGTCAATGGGAATTTATTTGTTTTTCCCAATGGAACTCTTTATATTCGCAACATCTCCCCCAAGGACAGTGGGACCTACGAGTGCATTGCTGCTAATATGGTGGGAGCTGCCAGGAGAACAATACAACTCCATGTGAAGAAGCACACATCTAATGCTAAGATCACTGGGAGCTCTCCTCAGAGAACAGATATAACATACGGCAGCATCCTGCATTTGGACTGTAGTGCTTCTGGTGACCCCTGGCCTCGGATATTATGGAGGTTGCCTTCCAAAAGGATGATTGATTCCCTACACAGGTAAATTACAATTTGAGGTGTCACAGCTAAATTACAGTTTAGATGAACTTACAGAACTAAGACCATCTGTATCTGTACAAGTTTCATTCTTGACTTCTGTGAATTTTGAATGAGGCCCCCAATCCTTAAGGAAGAATTTGAAATTATATCAAAAGATAGCCAAGTCATAACTTAGCATAATTTTGTTGAAAACAATCATACTCTTGAAAAGTCAGCTTCAAGTATTTGGGATAAGCTGCCACTATTTGTCTTTTACAGACACTTGTAGATGTAGTAAGAAGTCCAATGGCAAAAGTTAAGATATGCAGCTTGTGTACTGCTTGTTCCAGTGTGCTTAGTCTGCATAGAGTTGCATAGGTGCCTGCTTCTCCCCAAAAGAAATAGGTTCACTGAATTTTGTTTACCTGTTGTACAAATCATTATTCACAGTAAATACAGGGCAGAGAAATCATCATATAATTACTTAACTAAGCATGATCATTTTAACATCATTGGATAAATAAATATTACTTTGCAATAAGTTCTGTGCAAATCCAGTTGCATATAAATGCCTAAAACAGTACCTTGTCCAATGTTCGCAGTATCAAGTAAAATACCACTTCTTCAAATCTACAATAGCTGTCCTAAGACTTTGCTGAAAACACAATTTCTGCTCTGTAAATTATTCATTACTCACTTTTTGAGCACTCTAGACAGATGAGAAATGTACTGAAAATAAAATACACGATTGTCAATAACTTTCTTAATAGCTGAACATAGTAGTCATTTTTTTCATATTGACAAAAAATATATTTACGTACCCTGTAGATAGTGCAAAATCCAGAATTCATTTTATGCCTCATAGGGATAGCAACAAAATACTGGGTTTTTTTTCATTTTCCCTCACGATCTTTATGTGGGGTTTTCAAATACAAGAGATCTTCTTTGGAGAGAAAATTGGGGCTACTGAGGCAATTAGTTTTGACCACAGTGCACCAATTCCGTATTGAAGTGGACAAGAATAACAGGTTTTTAGCACAATGAAAATCTTTTTTTTCCATATTTCAAGGTTTAGCAATACTTTGCTTCTTTGGGATTGTTCTAAAGGTTTAAAATGTTATACCTGATGCCAAAGGAAGTTACTAATCTTGATATTTTATTTTTAGCTGAGGACCCAAGTGCCAGATTCCATAGTTATGGACCATAAAAGTTTATGTGGAGTATATAATTCAGAGATCCCATATTTGAATGTTACAGAATACTGTACATGCAGTCAGAAGAGTCAAAAATACCATCATTTGGTATTTAATGGTTGTTTAATGGTCAAAAACACAGTTAAAGTCGTTGAATGGAATAGTATTGCTTGCTTACAAGTGAATAGAATCATTTTTTTTCCATTTGCTTTTTGGTGGTGATTATCTTGGACATTTCATACCATCGAATTATCTATCAATAGCAGTGCTCCTCTCCTTTTTTTCAGTATGGTTGAGTTGGTTTTTTTCCCCAGGTTTCACTCAATAATTAATACCTCAAATGTGATTTTGCAGCTCATGTTCTGTTCTTTTTTCTTTCCTTACAGTAGCTTGGAGACTAGAATTAAAGTATTCAGCAACGGGACTTTGGTTGTCCATTCAGTTACAGATAAAGACGCAGGAGACTATTTGTGTGTGGCCCGCAATAAGATCGGGGATGACTACGTGGTCCTCAAAGTGAATGTGATGATGAAACCAGCAAAAATAGAACATAAGAATGAGAATAACCACAAGGTCAAGTATGGAGGGGACCTGAAAGTTGACTGTGTAGCCACAGGTCTGCCAAATCCTGAGATCTCCTGGGGTCTTCCAGATGGCAGCATGATCAATACCTTCATGCAGTCAGATGACAGTGGCAGCCGGACAAAGCGCTACGTGGTCTTCAATAATGGAACCCTGTATTTCAATGACGTTGGACTGAGAGAGGAAGGGGACTACACCTGCTATGCTGAGAACCAGATTGGGAAGGATGAGATGAAAGTACGGGTCAAAGTAGTGGCCGAGCCTGCAACTATCAGGAACAAAACATATGTCATTATTAATGTACCCTATGGTGATGTTGTCACGGTAGCATGTGAAGCCAAAGGAGAACCCACTCCCAAAGTGACCTGGCTCTCCCCAACCAACAGGCCCATTCCTGCCCTATCTGACAAATACCAGATATATAGGGATGGCACCCTCCTCATCCAAAAGGCCCAGAGATCTGACAGTGGTAACTATACTTGCGTAGTGCGGAACAGCGCTGGTGAAGATCGGAAAATCGTCTGGATCCACGTTAACGTTCAGCCTCCCAGAATCAATGGTCATCTCAGTGCAATAACATCTGTGAGGGAGACAGCCATCAGAGACAGCCGGAAACTTATTGACTGCAAAGCTGAAGGCATCCCTGCTCCACGGGTCTTATGGGCGTTTCCAGAAGGAGTAATCCTGCCAGCTCCCTACTATGGAAACAGGATCACTGTGCATCGCAATGGTACATTGGACATCAGAGGTGTGAGGCAGACAGACGCGGTGCAGCTCATATGCATCGGACGGAACGAAGGAGGGGAAGCAAGACTGATTGTGCAGCTCCTCATCACAGATCATTTGGAGAAACCCTCCTTCAGAGACCCTGTCAATGAAAGGATCACTGCCATTGCTGGGCACAGCATCAATCTCAACTGCTCAGTCCAGGGGAACCCCAAGCCCAGCACAAGCTGGATCCTTCCCAATGGCACCGAAGTGCAGAGTGGCAGCCATCTGCACAGATTTTACCATAAGAGGGATGGGATCTTACACATCAGCAGCCTCTCCGCTGGGGATGCTGGGACTTACCGCTGTACGGCCAGAAACCCAGGAGGTTATGTGGAACGAGTAGTCTTCCTGAAGGTGGGACTCAGGCCAGAAATCAGCAACCAGTACAACAACCTGGTGAGCATCATCAATGGAGAAACTCTGCAGCTCCATTGCATCACCCAGCCAAACCAGCGGGCGCAGATCTCCTGGACACTGCCCAGTGGGATGGTCCTGGATGCCCCCCAAGCTGTGGGTCGCTTTTCCCTGCTGGAGAATGGCTCACTGACGGTGCGTGAGGCTTCTGTATTTGACAGGGGGACTTACCTGTGCAAGGCGTCCACAGAGTATGGTACTTCTGTTATGAATGTGCCTGTCATTGTGATAGCCTATCCTCCACGGATCACCAGTGAGCCTGCACCCGTCATTTATGCAAGACCTGGAAATTCAGTAAAACTGAACTGCATGGCCATTGGGATTCCTAAAGCAGAAATAACATGGGAGCTTCCAGACAAATCACATCTGACAACAGGCGCTCAATCCCGTCTGTATGGAAACAAATTCCTCCACCCTCAGGGGTCATTAGTCATCCAGCAGTCTACTCAAAGGGATGCAGGCTTCTATAAATGCACTGCTAAAAATATACTAGGCAGTGATTCGAAAACAACCTACATACACATATTCTAACACTAAAACAAATGCCTTTGGCTGGGTACTAGTGTTCAAGTCACTGCCAAGTGAGTGCAACAAGGAAAGTACTGCTTGCAACAAATCCAGGAAGGCTGAGGCCAGGAAAAAAAGGAATTAATCCTATTTTCATGCAAAGTGCATTGCTTTTGTACTCAATATCGTAGTAAGTCCCTGCAATAAAAGGAGGGAGTAGACAAACTGAGGAGACTAACACATTGGAGAAGGTCTTTAAATTGTTAAGACAGTGTAGTGTGGTTTTTCATGCTATCCAATAGCATCTGAGACCTAAAGTACTCTATTCTTGTCAATAGTCCAAAGCTATGCCTTGTTCTAACAAGCACCTTAAAAGTACCAAAGAAGTATTAACTGTTAATAAATGAGCTGCAGTGATAGAAGTGCTTTAGTAAAACATAATTTTCTTTATACCCTGCAGCACTTTTACATAATCTAGCCTTATAGAATATGATTACTAACCTTTCTGTTCATTCTTCTATCAGCTCTTCAAAATCAAAGACTAACTTAGCAAATAAGTGATCTTTTTTAATAAAAATACATGCAGACATTACTTACCTTAACATATGAACAAACCTTTTCCAGCTACTAAGGATGCTACAGTCAAATCATTCATTATATATTTTATATATATTTTTAAATCAGACTATGAGACTAGAAAGAGTAACAAGGAGTTTGGTCTCGTTTTATAAATTATTGGTCTTTACAAGACTCTGATACATTACAGTGTTTTATAATATTAAGGTCAATATACTGTACATTTTATAATAAAAAATATTTTCCAAAAATTTACTCTTTTTCATTTTGTTTTGAGAAAACAGGGAACTCCAAACAGTGAGAGTATGAAGTTAAGTCAAAAAAATAGAAGTCATGTACTGCTTATACATACTCTTTATCTTTTGATTTCCTAATAAAAACTTAACACTTCTCTTCTGTATATTTCAGGATACCTTCACAATTTCAATACTTTTTCTTCAGTCAAGGGTGGTTTATTGGATAATATACCTAATATTAATAAGATTTATCAATTAAGCTATATAAATGATTGCTACTAGATGCTGAATATGCCCATGTTTCAACAGACTATTCCAGTTGCAATTTTGCAAATGTTAACTCACGTTTAAAACATACAGATTCTCTGAGATATTCCTGAATTCTTAAATTTCTGATTGTTCATAAAACTTAGGCTCATGTTTTAGAATATGATGAGAATAAAAGCTTTATTTTCTCTAGTGATCAAAACATGGCAGAAAGTAATGTAAAGTGTTATGCTAATATTTACATTTTGTTAAAATGGTAAACAAATATTTCCTCACCCCACAAATTTACCCAGTTTAGGAAAATTGTAAGCTGTTGCAAAATGTGTATTTATCATCATGGTAAACAGAACTGACCGACTTGAAGTAAAAAGTATTTGATTAGAAGAAGGATGTTGAATTAAATGACAAGGGCAAGGACATTGCTGAAGATAAAAAGAGCATAATTTATGTGATAGAATATTTTATAAAATTTAATTTTTAAAAAGTGCAGGCTAAAACGTTGTGGTTTGTACACAGGCATTTATTAAAGTTATATTACTGGCCTAATTAAATAGCACTTAATTATGTCTTGGTTTCTCTTTTATGGTTTAAACCCTTGGGCCCTAAATCAGCAAATCAGTGCTCAAGGTGAAGCATGTGCCTAAATATCTGGCAGGGACGTAGCAGCTTGTGAGAGTAGTTAAAGAAGAAAGAAACAGGTATTCAAGATTCTTAACTAGATTGCTCATGCGGTCTTTCCTAATCTGGCTGTTTTCCTTGAACATATCACAGATTAGATATGTCTTTAGTTTCTTTACTTAATTTTAGCAGTTCTTTATTTTATAGTAGTTCTTGGAAAATGAGAATACAATTTTAACAATAATACATCTTTTAAAAGAGTCTGAAGTCAGCATTTTAGCATTGGAGTAGGAGTCATGCGCTTCTATTCATTTGTCTGTCCAGCCTTCAGTTAACACTTACGTGAACTGAGAGATATTCTTGGATGCTGAATGACTTCTATATATTTCCATTAAGCAGACTTTTTTTTATGTTAAGGGAAGAAAATAGAATCCAAAATCAAATACTTGACCTGTTGGGATCAAACAAAGCATCTGATAAAGTTTTATTCATCAATCCAGAATTTCCAGTGCTGCCAATGGAAGTTTTGGAGGCACAAGAAATGAAAGATTTGGCTTAAGTCCTTCTCTTAATTCAAGTCAAGACTTGCGTGCTTGCATAATTCCCTCAAAATTGGATTTAACATTTTTTTATATATTATAATTGCCATGATGTTTGCCTTCACCCCTTTAATGAAAACACACTCCCAATGCAAGGCCTATAAAATACAGTTTTCTTCCAAAATAAATGTAACTACAGCTCAACAAATATCATAGGAACACTTTTTACATTCAAGCAGTGTTTGGCCATATGTTTTGTCTGTCATATTCTTTCTCTGTGAAGATCATGGGGAAACCACATACATGTGTTATGGTTTAACCCCACCCAGCAACTAAGCACCATGCAGCTGCTTGCTCACTCACCCCCACCCCCTCCACTGGGATGGGGAGCAGAATCAGAAAAAAGAAGTAAAATTCATGGGTTGAGATAAGAACAGTTTAATAACTAAAGTAAAATAAAATATAATGATAATAATAACAATGAAAGGGAATATAACAAAAAAGAGGGAGAAATAAAACCCAAGAAAAGACAAGTGATACACAATGCAATTGCTCACCACCTGCTGACCGATGCCCGAGCAGCAATCCACCCCTCCCAGCCAGCTCCCCCCAGTTCATATACTGAGCATGATGTTCTATGGTATGGAATGTCCCTTTGGCTAGTTGGGGTCAGCTGTCCCGGCCATGCTCCCTCCCAGCTTCTTGTGCACCTGCTTGCTGGAAGAGCATGGGAACCTGAAAAATCCTTAACCTAGGATAAGTGCTACTTAGCAACAACTAAAACATCAGTGTGTTACCAACATTATTCACACGGTAAACCCAAAACACACTGCCAGCTAAGAGGAAAATTAACTCTGTCCCAGCCAAAACCAGGACATGGCACTCCATGTGCTGAATCACCCATTTAATGAAGGCAGTTGTAGGACACTGAATTTAAATCATAACTTCTTCCTTTATTTCCATGTAATTGTCAGTAAGTTGTGTTAAATAAATCAATGACAAATTCACATTACTTCAAGGACAAACACTTACTTCATTAATTTTTTTTTCAGAAGTTTTCATTCATCTTTCAGACCAAGCAGGAGCCATACGTTCAAAGACAATGGAGTTTGTTCCTTTTCTGATTTTGAGAGGTGCTGGGAAATGAAGTGCTTGCTCTTGGTTTGAGAAGGTTTCACAGTTTTTACTTGATCAATCAAAGCAGGTTCCGGATAGTTTCCATGGAAAAGAAAACTTGCCATTCCTTGCTTTTTGCTTTGAAAATGGAGAAAAAAGATTTGTTTGACATCTTTTTTGGAGAAGCAGAGTAACAAGGTGTCTAAATACAACTGCATGGATTGCAAATGAGTGGAGTTGTATATACACTTTTTGCTTTGGCCTTCACAAAAAGAGGTTCGCTGTGACCATATCCCTAACACAACTAACAACTAATAACAAAAATCGAGATAGGAATATAAGCCAGAAAAGGAAAAAACAGGGAATTAAACATGGTATTCATGTCATCAAGATCAGATAAAATTCCTAAAACACTAGCCAGTTCACTTACACGTTTTAGTGATTAACTTCAAAAGCTCATGAAGGCCAATTGAGGTACAAAAAGACTGAAAAAACGCTAAAGCTCTAGTTGAGGAAACATAAAACAGCCAAACCCTGCTATCAAGAGAGGTACTTTGTTTAATTCATTACTAAACAATCAATCAAAGAGCATCTGTAGAATAACACAGTGATAAGAAGCAGCTGCTCTGGAAGTTTCCACAACAAATCGTATAATAGCAGACTACTTACCTTCTGACAACGTAATTAGTCCAGAGTATGGGAAGAGAGAATTGGTATGGTATATCTTACTTTAGCAGAATTTTTTACGTAGTCACACGGGATGTTCTCATGTCCAAACTAAAGAAATGTGATTTATCTATTACAAAGTGGGAGAACAGATGTTTTCAAAACATTTAAAGAGAAGTCATGAGTAAGTGGTTGTCAGCTAGGAGGACATGTCAGCTGAATCCAGCTTAGGTCTGGTACCTTTTCACATTTTCATTAATGGCTATCAGGTATAGAGAAGAGGCTTTGAAAATATATGAAAATATGAGACTGAGATCAAAGCACATAGGACTGAATTGCAAGTCAGAGTGAACTTTCTAGATTGGTGAAATGATTGGAAATTAAAAAAAAATCAGTAAATACAAATGCAAGAATTATATTCAAAAGGAAGAAATTCAATACACGTACAGAAAACAATTAGTGAAGAAGGAGTAGGAGTTGTACAAGTTAACATGATGCCATTTGGAACAAAACATTGTCACTTTGAAATCTATTCACAAAGCCTGTGTGAAGCAACATGATGGAGATAATGGAGATAATTACTTTCTTTGCAGCCAGACTCAAATACAAAGAAATTGGAGAGAATCCAAGAAAGTGTTTTAGGAAAGATAAACTATAAGGATAAGTTGAAATAAAATGAGTTTGTTCTGCCTAAGAAAAAAAGGCCAAGTATTAAATACAACAGTTAATCAAATGTGTAGAAAGTCCTTATAGAAACAGTAGTTTTTCAGGTTCACTGAGGTTAGCATGAGAAATAATAGTGTTAACTTACTCCAAGCAAGCTCTAGGCTAGATACTAAGAAAAATTTGAAACTGTAAGAAAAGTTGAACAATGTATTACTTTTCTTCAGAACATTTTGAAATTCCCATCTTTGGAGACAGTTAAAAACAGTTTAGTCTGATAACTGTCACAGGTAGTCAAGATTCTTTTCTGAGAAACTGAGAAATCTTGGGGTTCCTTCAACATCTACATCCCTATCTTTCCTAGATTTTCCTAGGACTATGGTATTCTATACACCGTGTCTATGCTTGTGATTTTCATCTCTGTAATCTTCACGATAACGCATGAGAAATTCTTAACTGTTTAGTACATGACAGATATGGACAACTGACAAATATGGCCACATAATGAATATGTCCACTCTGACCACGTCTTTATGGTAGAAATCTCATGGAAGGATTTCTAGAAGCAGCTATGCCTGAGGATCTCTTTACCACTCAAAGAGTTTAGTTTACAAGGCATCTCACACCAGACCACAGAGTTGCACAGAGCAGAAATAAAGAACTGAAAGGACTTTAGGTATCTATTTTACCCAACCTGGGTTTTATTTATCCATATGTTTTCAAATAAGCATTCACTGTCTTTCAGTGTAGCCAGCTAATATGAAAATATCCGAAAAGCTCTACAAGCATATGTATAGCCTGTACTCTCAATCCCTCTCTTTTATTGTTTGCAACTTGACCATAGTGTATTTTGAATGATGAAATGCAGTGTTAAGTCCTCGAAGAGAACAATTAACACTCCATTAATCATCCCTCAAACATGTTTCCTGAAAAAGATAAAAAGACAGAAGCCATTCCACACAATGTTTTCACACATGAAGTAGATCATGGAGAATTATTATCTTGTGGTAGAAATAGTGGCTTGTTAGCGCTGTTGCCATTTCTTGGTGTATAAAGTTGAAGATTGGTTTGTGTGCCCTAAAGACTTGTGTAATTTTGGCAGCTATTCCTGTTGGCCTAACAAAAGGTATTGTTTTTCACTGCAAACCTTCATTCCAGTAACACCAGCACCAAACAGTTAGCACAAACGTTAGCAACTTTGGTAAATATCTGGGTTAGAATTTCAGGTGCCATAAATTGGCTGACCCTGGTTGAAGAGCCACCCAAAATATTCACCCATTCTGTGAGCATCCCCACCTCTTTCTTTGGAATGAAGTTGAGTTTCATAGGTGATGTAATAGTGAGAGAAGGAAAGTGCGATCAGTAGAGAGGCACTGTGGCGGTAATTGAGGACATTCCCATTTTTCAACACAATCTTTTGCACATGGGAATTTCTGACCCTCTACTTTTTCTTTTGAATAAGCAAACTTTTCTTTGCATGGGAGGTAGGCCTCTAATGTTTCTTTCCCATAGGGAAGACCCACTGTTACTCTTCATATGGTGAGAGTTATGCATCTGACACCTGGGGTAATGCGACAGGGAAGATGCTATGACATTGGACTGCAGCTGTGTACCACCTACTAAGCACTTCTTTGAATGTGGGGCCTCTACAAAGGCAAATGCATGTTGGCAGCAGTACCATACTATGGCTTCTTTGCTACTCCATGACCCCATTCATCAAGCACAGCTGGCCATAATATCAAAGAATTCACAGACTGGCCACGTCTGATGTGCCAGATCACTGAGTGGGAAAGAGGCATAAGTACGTGATGTCTCCCAGCTGCTGGGGACTGGAGATGGCAGCCAGCAGTGTGAGTCTTGACAGGTGTGGGGGTGGAATGACATGAGATGGATAGTCAGATTATAAAATTAAAAGAATAAGTGGTGCTGTCACACCAAATTACCTCCGGTGGTGCTCTGTATCACTAAAAGCACACCTGACATCATATGCACGTTCAATAACCCCTGAATTAAAAACACATGCATAGGCTTCACTGTTACCTTTACTCCCAGTGTTAGTTAAAAAATCATTAAGGCTCTGACTCAAAACTAGATTTTTTTTTCTTTATTTGTACTACAAATGGTCAATGGACTAAATCACTATACTCGCCTACTAGAGCTGCTCTGTGCTTTTATGAGCTTCTCTGGAATATTACAATAACAGACCAAATGAGCAACATTTTCATAAACCTCTATTTACTAACTGGGGAAAGAGGACTGGTAATCAAGGATGAAAATGCATGCAGCTCCTGTAGAGCTAGCAAGCAAAACATCCCACTGAAATCAATAGAAAAGTACTTGGACTCCAAATTGTCTATAAAAAGAAATTCATAACAGTTTCTTAACTATTTTTTTTTTTTTTTAATAAAGTGGGCCTGGGAACTGTTAAGGAAATTGAAAATCTGAGTATTTTGAAAGCAAAGGAAAAATATGGCAATTGGGACTTGGATATTTGATACAAGGGACCTTTCTTATATAAAATGGAGGTTAATATTTAACCGTATTCTTTTAGAAAGCTAACGTCTTGTCGCAGTTTTTTCACACTGTGCAGGACAGGTACTAACCTGTTCAGTTGTTTTTAAAAATCCTGCTAGTATCTTGCTTAAAATCTGAATAAAAGTCTTACCAGGCAGTCATAGTGACAGTATTACTGAGCCATTATTACAGCATCCATGGAAAGTGTATGTACATAAATAAAGGTACATAGTTATTAAAAAACTATCACAGGTGTCTTATCATAATACATTCTTAGTAAAGTATTGTAACCTGCAACATTGATATAATTAAAATGTATTTCTAATCATTTTTAGGTCTCACATCTGTAACAATGTGGTGGGTGTGTGGACAAGAAGATTGCTTACAGTGCAGTCAGGCAAGGTGGGGTGAGCTGGTCTGTTAGGTTGCTGCTACAAAAAAACCCCACACTCTTCTTTCCCTGTTCCAGCAGTAAATTTCCCCTACATCCCTTACACCAGCTTTTTTTTTTTTTTTTTTTTAATGTGGGCTCCCTCTCAGCCAGTTCAACTCATTAATTTGCTGAAAAACTAATTGGGGGTGGAGTGTGGGGGTGGGCATGGACTGTATACTTTTCTGCCTGGTTAGTGAGCTGAACTGGCACCTCCAGGTAACTAGTGAAAGGCTCAGGAGTGAGAAAGCAAATACGCAGTGATCTGGAATGAAGGGAAGGGAAGCAGGAGCACCTCTTCCAAGGGTTAAGCTTGCCCTGACATTTCATCTGACTTTGCCCTGTGAGTAACTGGGAAAAAAAATCTCTTAGAATATAATGAGATTTTTGTATTATACCTAAACCATTCAATATGCATGGTTTTGTATAGTCTTGTGAATGCTTTCCTGAAGCATATGTAAGTGTACATTTATAACTTTATGTAGTGATGCTGACCAGAAGACTGCTGTAGATGGAGGAGTCAGTGACCCACATCACAGCTAACTTGAGCAGGTGCGGACCCATGCAGCCCTGTGCTGCACAGACAGTGTGGTCTTCACACCCACCTTGTGCTGTTCACATCCCTTGCCTGTAGCATAAACTTGGCCAGTAATTATAACAGAGGAGCCTGCAGGCAGCTCCAGCTCGGTACTGGCAATTACACCACCTGCGTGGCCTTGCCTCTTTCTAACAATGCAGCAATAAGTTCACATGTGCATATCTTCTTTGTTCGACAGTAGAAATGATGAACAGAGTTGTTTTCTTTTGAAAAATAGCTCAGATGAGCAAACTGGGGCAACCCTACCATGGATGGGCTCCGTACAGCATGCTGCATCCTGATTAATGGGCCAAAAAAGCCCATTTGGTACTGCATAACTCGGGGCTTCCAGGACATGAAGGGAAGCAAGGTTATCTATACCACCCTTTCTTTCTTTATAGTACTAGCTCTAATAAATGCCATTTTAAGATATAATTTACAGAGTGCCTTTCTTGCTGGGATCATAATGACCAGTACCTCCTGGTGCAAAGCACAGTGTATTCATTCCTCTTGACAGCATGAAAGCTGTACAGTCTAATAATAATTTTAGTGAAGAAGTGTTATCTTTATAAAAGGCAGAGTTGGTAAGAAAGAGAATACTGAGGCAAATTCTCTTATACAATAGCTTTCATTGCACATTCTCTATACTATAAAGGAGGAACTCTTTGAACTGAATTTGTAGCAGCTTTCTAAGGCCACAGGAGTTTACACAGATTTTTTCCCTGTATTCTGGATGACTTGAAGACTTGCCCTCAAACAGACCATATCCCAGCGTTTCTCATAACCTTGAACAACATCTCATAACCATGCACAACAAAAGAAACATTAATCTATACCCTAGTCACCTCAGCACGTTGAACACAATTATGCTTAATAATGGCCACAAAGCTAACAATAATGAGAAAAGCAAGTGTCTCAAGAAAATTCCTTTTCCCTTCATTAATGAACATTTTGCATACCCTGGGAAGCACTGTAAGACACACATTTACAACAAAGGCCCACTTGGCCCCATGAACTTATGCTGTATGTCATGCTGTTCCATTAATCATAGTGTTTTGACTCATATAAATGGTTTCTTGCTGTGTTGAGAGCAAGCCATGTAAAGGGTTAAATGGAGAAGAGACCTGAGGTGAGACTCTGGATACATGTCCCCACAGCATCAAAATTATCTGCAATAAAAGGTTTGGGGGACTGAGTTTGGAGTTTTCTTCATTGTGACCTTTTTTGGTATTTCAGACTTAATTTTGAATATATTTGGGCTAGTGGTGCCAAGCCTTTAAAACAAAATGTATCCTGTTATGGTTTCCTCTTACAGCCTTCAATTCCATTCTTAAAATGCTGGACAATGTTTAAGAGTTTTCAGCTTATTCAGTTCAACTTTTAGAAAAGAACTATTATTAGAATAAAAATAGTCCTGGTGATTCATGCAACATGTCAGTGAATCTGAGGGAGATTCCCAGCTCATAAAAAACCAAAACAAATAAGAAACAGTCTCTTTTTGCATACTCATGCACAGCGAATACTGAAAGGCTTAATATTTGTTAGTTAAGGGGATCAGAAGGCTTCTTTTTTTTTTTCTCTCTGATTAACCTCACATAAAACAGGCTAACACATGCATACATAGCACAGAAAAATATAGGAAGCAAAACTACTTGACCGTGGGAGATTTACTCAGCAAAGACTGGCTTGAGCCCTTCCTCATTAGCGATTTCTTCATACTGGTTGATGTAGCCCATCAGCCAAATTCAATTACTGAAGACTAGAATTGTGCTTCCTGACACTGTGTGGGTTTCCACCAAACCGAGGAAAACAAAAATTAGCAGTAATTAGAGATGTCAGACCATCCCTGAAAGCAAAACGTAATTCTTGAGTAATTTCTTATACTGAGTCATACTGACAATGTCCTAGCTTTTGCCAGCCTTGCTATGACCTCTCTGTAAAATTCAGTTGAAGCCGATAAACCTGCATATGCAGCCAGGTGTTACGAAACATAGACTCAAATGTGAAAATCTGGTCCTGGGTACAGGAAAACAAAATGGCTAAGGTCTGTCTCCCATTCAACAAGATCCAAATGGATTGTGCCATCGCCATTGTTATAGCTGTTCTGTGAGTCTAACTGCCCTTGAAAAAAAAAAAGGAGGAGGTGAGAAGCTGTTGCTTATGGCCAGTTTCTAATAGCCTGGGTCATAGTGACTTACTCCTGAAGTAATCCTATGCCATGCTATTCAGCATGGCTTTCTGTATCATAATCTGCTTTCAGTCTTCACCCAGACCAAATGCACAGATAGAAACCTCAAGATTAAACCATTATATGAAGTTAATTATAAATTAAGGGTAACATTCTGCACTTATATCTGTTTTCTCCAAAGGTGCAGATCCTGGTATGTGTACATGTGTTTGTATGTGTGTGTCTTTGTGCACGTGTGTATTTTTCTGTGGTTTTATACATACATTCTTTTTGCATATACATGTATATATAGCTGTGCATACATACATTTTTTTTTTGTACGCTCTGCCCTTTCTCTGTGGATAAATGAGGAAGATAAATTATAGAGATACACTGAAGAAATTAAAATAGTTTGTCCAAACTTTTTTTGCCTGATAAGAAGAAACATGTCCTTTTCCTTGACTGCAAAGCATGAAGTACTGTACAGTCCTGCAGAACGAAATCTCAGATTTGAGGAAGACCAGCCAGTGCTCCAACATGCTGGAATACCATACTTGCCTTAGGCTAGTTGAGGGACTATTTTTTAATGAATTTGGAAGTACCTAGATATTCCACCTCACTCAGGGGTTCAGTTACTGCTTTTCCTGGCAAAGGAGTATCTTCCAGCACATCTTTGAACAGCCTCTCTTTAATCCTTTCAGCCAGCATGAGATGCTTTGGAAATGATGACCCAGCTGCAGATGCTACAGTGAAACAGCAAATTTTGCAATGCTTTGATCATGTCAGGCAAACTCTCAGCTCTGGAAGCTCTTATGTTCTGCCAGCACGATCCAGAGAAGACACCAGCAGTAGCTAGCAGTAACTAGCATCTGCTAACGTTACTTGAATGAGATTTACAATCTACATAAAGAAAATAGATTTTTAAAAAATCCATATTGATTTTCTTTGGCTTAGTAATAATACAAATAAGCTGGGAGGATCACACTGTACATTAAAAAATACATATTTTAAAAGGGTATTCATGAAGTTTTTTATTGATTATTTTCTTGGTCTTGCTACATTTCTCTTAGAAATGCAAAACTCCCCATTTTCAAGACTGCCAAAATCTGTATCTAGCACAGCAAGGGAGAAACACTGTCTGTTGAACTCAAGCATGCTTGGCTAGTGGTGATTATTTATACAGTACTTCCTATTTAACCTTTCCCTCTACTTTTGTACTAATCTGCAAGACATGCTGAGAAAGATAACAAGCAAGATTACAAGATACAACAGCAAGACACACAGAAGTCATCAAAAGAATGATTGCTGTTATAACAGGCTGATAGAGAACAGAGGCAAGTGAATAAATACTGCTTTGTTTCCTGTTGGTGTAATCCTGTTGACTTTGGTGAGATTAGGTGGTTGAAAATTAGGAAAGATTTTTAGCCTGTGATCTCATCTGATACATAAACATGGCACACTCAAACCTTGACAATGACTCGTCAGTGAAGAAAAATTAAGAGGATGCAGAAACCTAAGAACTCTCAGATACAAGGTAGCAAAATAACTTTTTTTGGAGGTTACTTTTCATTATGATTATTATAGCATTGAGACTATCCTAGTTCAGGAAACGTATAATACAGTCATTATGTTTAGCACCCATTTTCAAATCACAGGACAGTAGCTGGCAGGTCTTTGTGTAAGAATAGTACATTAAAAACAAGCACTGAAAATGTTGGAAAGAATTGTAAGAAAAAGAGAGCTGAACATACAAGGTGAACAAGATTAGCACCAGAAACCACTGGATTGTTTAAGTCAAGTTAGACTTTGAAAGATTTATTTGCACGGTAGTTCAAAAGTGAATTGCCTAAACTGCCTGAACTTGCTAGTGTCTAATTATTTTATTTAATTTCATGTGTTCATTAGATTAGAACAACACTCAGAGAGTGAGTCTTATTTCTACATTAGCTGCATAAAGACTCTGAAAGTGTTTAAGTATGAAACCAGCAACTAAGTAATCCATGAACTAGCCTTTTCATTTAGGGGGGACAGGGGTGGGGAATGGGAGATTGTGTTATAGGCATAGCAAACAGTAATGTCTAAATTAAGATTGCTTAACTCAATGGAAACACTAAAAGCCTCGGTTTGCAGATATTTATAACTTTGCTAAACTAATTGTTTGGATTGAAATTTTCCATGCTTCTCCTTTGCTTCTGATCCAAAATCTATGTTTTTGTTTTGTTTCTTTGTAATTCTTAAAGGGAATTGCTGAAAATGGCTCT
>VYZV01027175.1:478411-491247 GCA_013401275.1 Pandion haliaetus | reverse complement strand
AAACCACAACAACAAAAAAATCCAAATGGGGAATCAAGATGAATCCACTATGCCACAGGAATGTAGTTATGGAATTACTTGACTTTGATGAACGTAGTTATATTGAAATCAACATCTAGTACATTGTTGGTTAAGATGTCACCATGTAAAAAAATCAAATATCTAAGTAAAACATAAGGATAGGCAAGTATCGGAAGACTATAACCTTCCAAAACATGTCCCACATCTACATGGGAAGGAAGATACATGTGATTGATTAACTTTACTTACAACTTTTCTGGGAACCTCAACCTGGAATAGCAAGAAGATTAAATGGAGGCCTCATGTCCCCAGATAGTGTGCTAACTGATGGTAAACCCATATTGCCATGTTGTAAAATTCTGGATAAGCATGATATGCCTAGAGAGCTTACCAAATTTTTTCAGACATTTGAGAAATAATTATCTTGGCAGAATAGCTCTTTTAGGTTATTTTATGTCTCCTTTTAGGAAAATGCAACCAAATATATGGCAATCAAGATCTTCCCCCTCTGCTCCAGTTTGATTTCCAGTGAGACTGAGGGCTTGGAAATGAAGTAGAACTGCTAGAGTGATCAAATCCCTCCTGCTTTATAATACAATGTGCAATTGAAAAAGAAATGCATTGTCTAGACTTACCTGCTGGGATTCACTGCAGTAAAAACCAAGGTTCTGGTCTCCTAGTCTTCCAGTTCAGACAATGAACTGTCATAATGTCCCTGTCAGAATGTGTCAAGGATCCCTGGAAGCTCACATGCCCAGTCCTCCTTTCTATAAAAAAAACTTGAATGTGGAGCAGAAAGGTGGCTGACATGCCAATATGTTGCCTCGATATGAATACAGGATACTGGGAATTCGGAACCCTTCCTGGGCTCAGTAATGTAAATAAATGTGTTTGTTGTCAGACAAAGAAGAAAATATTGTTGCTTTAGAAACTTTCTGGGTTCTTTTTTTTTCTTTCTTGATCTAAGATAGGGCCTGCTTGACTGACAGGCAAACACAATAGGGCAGGAAGGATATCTGCTTCAAAAGATTAACTTTACTAGGTGGTGACTAAAATAGTAGCCATACATTTGATTTCCTTTCATGATTGTCTGCAGTGAAGCCTAGCTGGAATTTAGCTGCTGTTTACCTAAAGTGTAAAAGATATGTGTGTATTGTATGCCCAGATCAATATTTAAATAAGCATATGGACATATCAAAGAGCGAAAACTGAGAAGAATATCATTATGTAATTGTGTCCTTATTCTTTGGGTGTTTTACATAGTGGCATTGAATCAAAGTGAAGTGAGGTGTCATTGCAAGTACTTCTGTACGTCAAAAAAAGACTTCATATTGTTTAAAGATTCTTTGGAATAACAGATGTATTTATGTATTGTATGTATTACATGTATTTACTAAAATAAAGCAGCCCTAAAACAAAACAGGCTAGTATTTGCTAGCAATGAGAACAAAGTTGGAAAAAACCTCACAAGTGTATTAGCAGAGTACATAGGTAATCACTGCCTTTGATTGCCTTTTCTTTCGTAATTCAGACTTTTATTTAGTTGTGGTATTGTTAGTGCTTCCTGTTTCTCGCCACAATGCACTTCCTTATGTCTCAAAATCTGCTTCTGCAAGGTAGTAATTACGGGCAAGATGTTACACTGATTTATACTGACATTACCTGGCATTAGATCAGCTTGCTGTCTATTTCCAAAACTCTACTTCAGGAATGCAGCTACCCAAAATTGAATATAGGATTTAAGATATATATCGTGACCTCAGGAAAGGCTTTTGTGCTTAATATGTCTTTCAGTTGTTCTGGCTATATTAGTTGGCCTTATAAAATGTATTCTCTCTCACTCTCCTAGCCTTATCTTGCTTTTATCAATAGATCTTTATGGCTACAATACCATCCCTTTAAGCACTGACTAAAACTGGACAAAATATATATGGTCTGGGTTAATATGAGGAGAACTCATGTTAATGGGAAAAATTAAACATTCCTGTGTAAATCTGTCACATTCTTTTTAAAATTCTCAGGACAGAGGAATTCAAGTTGTATTAATGATATTGACTATCCTCCTATTTTTCTCTTCTCGATTTGAGACACCTCTAGAGGGCATCAGTTTAAGGAAGATCATTCACATTGGTCCCACCATTGTATTGCCAGCCTCAGCTCTACATTTGTACTTGTCTAAGAAAGTTCTCTATTTCAAAGTATGCTCTATATAAGGGAGAAAAAAAGGGGGGAAAAAAGAAAGACTGATACGATGCCCTTATGCTTTCTTTATGAGGACCATAAGACATCTACTCTTTGTAGGTTTTCCCTGAAAGGAGTTAAAAATATTAGGGATAGTTTATATTCCAGTCACTATGTACAGGACTCAATCTGTATGGCTTCCTGAGACTGTTTTAAACAATTAAATAACAGAATTCCTTTCAGTTCTGTATTACTATTGTTTGGTGTATAGCTAGGAAGGTATTTTGCTACCTCTCTTAAACAAAAATAACCTCAAGCACTATGGAGCTGCTCAGCGCTCACCTTGTCAGGATTCTTTCTTCAACTCTGTACTGATGCAGTCAAAATCTGGGTGCCTACCTGTGTCTCCTTGTCATTTATTCTCTCTTTTTGTTTTGGGATATTTTTACAGTACGTCATAATGTTAACCTAAGTAGTGGGTTTTAAATGACTATGATTTTTAAAATGCTTTAACATATATCTTGCAAGACAAGACTCTTTCTAACCTCACTATCTTCAGTCTTTGCATTTCTAGGATTTAGGGTTTCCTGTCTCTCCAGTCAGTCAAATTATGCTTTTGCTGGGATTTCTAATGACACATTTATAATGTAGATCTTCAGTCTGATATCTTAGCCACACAGTAATAATCTTCTTCTGAATGGGGCTGGTAATTACTGAATTTGATTTTAAAAGAAATATTGCTGGCCAGGGTCTTAATGCAGGCCACTTGCATTTTCCATTGAGGTCTTAGTGTCTTTGGGACTTGAATGTAATCAACCATTTTACCACCACTGAGATGATACTAGACACAGGCAGCCAGAGGTTGAAATGACATGACTTTGCTCTCAAAGTGTGGTCTCACTTGGATACTTAAAACATGCATTTGTTTATATTGTATAGCTTCCTGAGCATTCACCACCTTAGCAGGCCAGCCCTGCTGTCAGCAGTTTTGAAGTATTTGTTATGTTATACACTGTGGACTCCTCTGTGCTGGTCCTACATTTATTTTCAGTTGAAAGAATCATTGGAGCTTTCATTTAAACTTGTTCTGATTTCTCCTACTGTCTGCTGAAACTGGTGTCACATTTGGTAGCCAGTGTTTTTGTTTACTGCTATAAAAATGTTCCTGACATTATATGTCAAGGGGATTGATGTTTTTTTTTACAAATCTTTTTTATCCTTTCAAAATATAAGAAAGATTATTAACAATGAGTATAGCCATTGATATGTTTTCCTCTGCTATGAACAAGAATGGATTCTATGAAAACGTATTAGGTTTTAAAATGCTGCCACAAAGTAAGATAACTAGAGCATGTGTTGTTCAGCCACAGCAAGAAGGAAGGGTCCTTTCTTCTGTTGCCTGGGCTTTTGTCTTCAGTCTAGTTCTGGGAAAAATTTTCAGGTTATTGTCCCAGGAAAAACATTTTAGTTATTGGCTCATAACTTTAAGTAGGTGTCTAGTCGACCATTATCAAAGAGGGTACCCACACGCTTAAGTGCTTTGCTGTACTGGGGCCTTAGGCATTTTTCAAGTCATCAGCCAGGACTGTGTTTAGTACACTGCGATGCGATAGCCTTCCTAGCCTGAGCTGTCCTTCCCTGACTTGGAAAAAATCCATCCCTTTCCAGCTTTTCTTGGCAGAGAGTCAAACATTTTGGTTCTTAGCTATGTGAATCTCTCAACTAACGCACTCCACAGAAATTTTTTGCTTGGTTTGTGTCAGATTTTGTTATCATTTTACCAATTAATCAGTCTGATAGTTTTAACAAGCCTGCAGTACTTCTTGGAGTTTTGTTTCCTATCACTCCAAAATAAAAAGCAGATTTGGGGAAGGAAATCAGACATTTTTTATTTAAAAGAGAAAAAACATCCAAAGTAAACCCAGGCAAAATCAGAGGCAGCGTAATTCTCAATCAACTGATATAGCTTTACCTATAACGGCAAACTTTCTCAAAATTGCAAACTAGATCTATTGAAGGATTTAGCATAGTCCTGACTTGTATTTTACATCACTTCAGGGCTAGGCTGCAGCTGGGAGCATGAAAAAATTGATACCAGAATCCATATCTGATTTATGTTTGCTAAACTAGTTTTCCATAGCTGACTGAAAATCTGTCCAGAGAAAACTCTACATGCGCAATGCTGTGCAGTTACAGTCTGTCTCAAGCCTAGTCCCAAATTAAAGCCCAATGTGCTTGCTCTGAGGACAAATACTCATTGATGTCTACATAAAGTTTAAGAAAAATAGAGGTGGATAAACATGGTATTCTTGCATCCCTGCCCTCCCTCTCCTTCTTCTAATCCCCAACCAAAACATCTGTAATTAATGTTTTCATGGAGGTAGTCCTCCATCTCACAAATACGATGATTGGTTCAGTTGCCCTCTCTTGCAAAAAAAGATTAAAACTGTATCTTACAGAGGTGCTCTAATTCAGGTCTTCTAGGGAAAGGTGACTTTCTGTGTCCCTCTTATAGCTACTCTACTTCAAATTAAGAAAATTAGATATTTATGTGTCATGGTTTAAACCCAGCTGGTAACAAAGCACCATGCAGCTGCTTGCTCACTCCTCTCCCTTGGCCACAGTGGGATGAGGAGAAAATATAAAGAAAAGCTCATGGGTTGAGACAAGGACAGGGAGGGATCACTCCCCACTTATGGTCACAGGCAAAAGACAGGCTCAACTGGGGGAAGAAACAAAATCAATTTAATTTACTACCAATCAAATCAAAACAAGGCTATTAGGAAGTGAAACCCAACCTCAGAACACCTTCCCCCGACCCCTCCCTCCTTCCTGGCTCAACTCCATTCCCGGTTCTTTCTCCCTCCTCCCCCCGGCAGCACAGGGGAACAGGGGGTTAGGGGGTCAGCTCGCCACACCTTGGCTCGCTGCTCCTTTCCTCAGGGGGAAGATTTCTCACTCGTCCCCTGCTCCACCGTGGGGTCCCTCCCACGGGAGACAGGCCTTCACCAACTTCTCCAGCGTGGGTCCTTTCCGCGTTCTGCAGTTCCTCACAAACTTCCCTGGCGCGGGTCCTTTCCGCAGGCTGCTCTCCAGTCACACACTGCTCCAGCGTGGTTTTTACCACGGAGTTACCGCCATCTTCAGGAGCCTCTGCTCCACCGTTCACCCCCATGGGCTGCAGGGGGACAGCCTGCCGCCTCCCCACGGACTGCAGGGCCATCAGCCTCCTCAGGCGCCCCTCCTCCCCCTCCTTCTTCACTGACCTCGGGATCTGCAGAGGGGTTCCTCTCACATTCCAATCCCCCCACTCCCTGCCGGTTCCCCTTCTTCAATCTGTTCTCCCAGAGGCGCTCCCACCATCACTGATGGGCTCGGCCTGGGCCAGAGGTGGGCCTGTCTTGGAGCTGGGGGAGCATCCAGCAGCTTCTCACAGGAGCCACATCTGCAGCCCCCTCCCCCGCTACCAAAACAAACCGCCACACAAACCCATAACATTATGGAATCACAGGTAGAGCAGGTCCAAGTGCTATATCCTATAACCCGTACCACTCCCCATTTTCAACTGGATTTTTCTCCTGTTGTCCTATGGGGAGGTTGTTTCAGCATCTCAGTCCTCTGATGGTTAGATGGCTGCTAATATCTATCCTAACACATGTTCTTCATCAGTTTATACATCATTTTCTCTTAACAAGATTATTCTTTAGAAAATTCATGTTAGGGATGTTTAAAAAAATGTGAATTTTTTCATCTTCAAATCCTTCCTCTGAAAGATCTTAGGCTTTGAAAGGGCCAATTCAGCTTGATTTTTCACAGTTTTCTTTCCTTGAACTTTTATTTTGCTAAAAAGAAGCTTTCTTTCCTGAGCCGTTTGCTTTATTTTGCATCAGTTTAATAGGATCCTCTCATTCCTAAATTCTCTCCTCCATTAGCTTTGAAGCCAGTTCTGTCAAGAAATCTTCCTTACAAAAGTTTTCCTGTGATTTAAATACAACTTCAAGTAGAACAGTTTGGGATTTTTTTCTTTTTTATGTCACTGGTACACAAGCTGTGACTTATCCCATACAGCTCCCTGATTTTTATGTTCTAGTTGATTCCATTAACTAGTTCTCACAATTTACCAAGGCTTAATTTTTTTAAAACAGTGAATGTTAAATTATTTATACTAAATTATTTTAAGTATCAAATGTTAAATAAATATTGACTATTGGATCTTAGGTACTTTTTTATTTGGGGGGTGGATTGTTTTGTTTAATTACTTCTGGTTTTTCTTTCTATTTAAACTCAATTGGCTTGCTAGGGCCCATCCAAAATTACTCTGTACAGTGTCTTCACTATTTTTCAACAAATCTTAAATAGCTTCATTTCTTCCCAGCCGTATAGCTGATGAAAATATTTATTATCTACTTCACAAACATCCTACCATTACTAGTATCATTTCTTTCTGAGAAATTAGTGTTTTCCATAATTGCATAATTCTCAGTAGTACTTCTCTAATAGTAGTTGACAATCACATTGACTTCCAGCCCAGGGGAGATAAAGCAAATTCCCATACAAAGCTTTGTTTTCACACAGCTTTAAGCCAATTAGTTCGGTTTTCCATGTTATCTCTTAATATCCCCATTTGAGACTGTCATGACATAAATATATTTTTTTACATTTTTTGTCTTTTGGGAGCTGTGACTTACGTTCAATAAAGACTGAACCTACACTGACTATTAACTATTGACTATTAGACAGTATCTACTCTTTGATTCTTCTATAAATGTCTCTTCACCAAAAGCCCTGACAATTTTTCTTTAAAAGGAGGTAGCTCCCATAGTAGCTCCCATAAAGTGAGTAATCTTTTCCCGGCTTTGGCATAAATTTCACATTCTTTCTCTCTTCCACTTCTTCCTTCTAGATGTAAATTATGCTTTCTCTGGTTCTTGCTCAAGATCTCATAAATATCAGCATCTGTCCCCTTGGGGTCCAGTCTCTAGTATCTTCATGCCACAGTTCTTCCTGCTTTCTTACAACCATAGATGCCTTCTTTTTCTGCTTTATTTCTGTATCTTCCATTCCCCTTCTGTATTCTCCGGTGTACCAGATCTTTTCTGCCACTCAGGTCCCCAGCATGAGTTCCTGTGCGCTGATGGTCCCATGCTTACCTATGTGTGGTAGGTTGACCCTGGCTGGGCACCAGGTGCTCACCAAAGCTGCTCTATCACTCCCCCTCCTCAGCTAGACCAGGGAGAGAAAATATAACAAAAGGCTGGTGGGTCAAGATAAGGACAGTTTAATAAAGTGAAGGCAAAGGGTGCGTGCACAAAAGCAAAGGAAAACAAATGATGTTATTCTCTCCTTCCCATCAGCAGGCGATGTCTGGCCACTTCCTGGGAAGCACGGATTCAGTACGTGTAGTGGTTGCTCCAGAAGATGAAAATGCCCCCCGCCCCCTGCTACCAAAACCTTGCCATACAAAGCCAATACACTATGTCAGTGTTCTTGTTCAGATAACATAATATCCTGCTCATCACATTCATGAGATATCTGCAAATCCTCCTGACCATCTCATTCATCAGACTTATTTCTATTCTGTCTCATTTTTCAGGTGTCTTTATACCATACGGTCTGTCAATGAGGCAAAACAAGCAAATGTTGCTCGCAAGGTTTTTGCCTGTGCTCGGCACCAGCATCTGGTCCCTTTTGCTGTCTTCTTCATAATCTCTCACTGCTGCTTTTGGTTGTCACCTTTGAAAGAGTGGGAAAAGGACATACAAGACTGTGTTCCCTGTTCTCAGGATGCTGGCAGCTTGTTTATTTGAGCCTTTACCTTCAGGTAGTCCTGCTGTCTGAATAGCTTTGGAATTAATGACAAAGCAGTAGTGAAAACAGAGGGCTTCACTCACATGCTGAGCTGCAGGATCTCTGTCTTCTAGGTAACACACAGCCCCCAAGCAGATGGCAAGCGAATAAACTGCTTGCAAACCGCATGCCTTGTAAACTGCATTCTACAAAACATCTTTGGATGGACAATTCATTTACCACCAAAATAACAACAAACACTGTCATCTTTCCCCTTCAAGAGCAGATATTAAATAAACTTTTACTGTTTTCTTTTCTCTGTGTGCAGGAGAGAAATACCTATGAATATTTCTTATACAAATATTTTACAGATTGATACTTGAACTGGACAACAGTACTTGCATCTTGCCTTGCCTTTCCCTATCCCCTGAAGTAAACATCCCAACTTGTATGCTAACATCATGTATGAGCATACTTTCTCTGGGACCCAGCGATTACGTGACCAGTCTTAGATGAGTAAATTTGGGTCACACAGCACGGCCACAGAGCACAGAGCACTGATCCAAGGCAAGGATGTCCAGGAGGTTTGGATTTGTTCAGGCTAACTTTGCACTCAGAGGCTTTAAGCTGTATCAGGGACCATCTGGTCATGCATGCCCAGAGCCAAGATGGGACAAAAGCACACAGCCAGCCTGAGCTCTGCATCATGCACTCTAGCTAATTTGGCAGGACGGAAATGTTGGCATGTGCTTACAGCATGATCTGGATCACATTTGTACCTGTGGGTGGTGCAGGGGGGCACAGACTGGGATGCCCAAGCCTATTCATGCAAGGAGGAACAGCTTTAAAGGGAGGGAAGGAGAATATTCTCCCTACCCCTCAAACATATTGGCTCGATTCAACAGTCTTCCCAGAGTGGTTTGGCACATCTTTCTCTTTCAGTGCTTGTGGGAACCAGAAGATGCTGTCTCCCAAGAAGCAAGACAGTAGCAATCAGCAGCTGGAAACATCTCCTGGTGATCTACCAGCTGCTGGCTCTGCTGACGATCATTCAAAAGCAGCTCTGTCTTTGGCCCCAGTGCCTTCGTTGTTGCCCCAGCTCTCAGTGTCCAGCATATATTGGACCAATTTCTTATCACATGTGTATCTTTTCTACTAGGTGTATTTAATTAGCATCTTGCGTATTTGAATTCGATAGGTTGCCTTAAAAATCATACAGTAATTACACAATTTCATTTGGTGCGAGTAACAGGTTTGGTATGTACAGTAACTCAGGCAATTCCCTGCTTCCCTCACAAAAGCTAATAAAGTCACCCCATATTCTGGCCTTCACCAATGGACTGGCTGTCATATAACTAGCCAGCCTGCTTGCTACCACTTTTATAGGGCCATCAGTTGGTGGATTTCAGCTGGCAATGTTTTAGGGCTAAGTGAGCCACCCAGAGCAGAGGATTTTACCCAAATGTAAAATAGGCCTCTTCCCTCTTGCCCACCCCCAGCCAAGAGTAGTAGACAAACAGTTGTCAGTTTGGTGTTAGACAACAGAGAGAAAGTAAAAGAGAGAGACAGAAAGGCGTGCACACGCAATCCTGATACTCAGAAATATTACCTCATTTTCTTTCTGTAAGTCAGGTACTAACAGTTTACAATCTATTGACTAATTCTGAAAGCTGGATGGAAAAAAGCAATTGAACAATATGGCTCTGAAATACAGAAGAGAGACTTTTTTGTTTGGGTTTTTGTTTTGTGTAGGAATGAACAGTTAATTGAACTGACATGGTGCAAAGCTTGAGCGTGTGGCATGCCAATCAAGTTAGTTCAACTGACCTTGCCCTTTTGTGTGCTACAATGAATTCCAAAATGAAGCTATGGTCCGAGGCAGTAGATCAAAAACCTTTATCCAGGCTCCCTGTGGGAATTAGGTTGGATCCGACCCAAGATAAGGCTCCAGCTGTGCCTCTCTGCTCCCATAAGACAGGAAACTCAGAAATCTCAGTTAATCTAGCCTAACCACAAAACTTTCATAGCTACATATTAAAAGCTTTCTCTTTGGGGAGAGACCTACTTTATTAATCAAACAAGATCAGTTAATCTTGTATGAACAACTTTCCTGTTGTTTATCAAGTGTCTTTGTCTTCTGCAGAGCTGTGTAGTAAACATAGGAACATAGCCTCTCCTTGAAGCTGTACTATGTAAAGGAACACTTTTGTAATATGTTTAAGGCAAATTATCTGTTAATCTTTTCTTTGGCTTGTCGCACCTTTTTGTGTAAGCAGAAAAAGGAACTTTTGTAATTCTATGCATAATGGCTAAGAAAACCTTTCTCTCATTCTAAAATTAGCTGGGGCCGTACCCAAGTATTGCCAGCTGTAGGGAGGCAACATCAACTACAGCAGTGCCAGCCAGAGCCAATACCACAAAGTCTGAGGCAGGGTGTTTTTTGACAAATGGACCAAAGCATGAAAAGAAGAGGCAGGGAATTAAACATTGTAGATGAGGCTGTTCTAGCAGTAATGAGGTCTGACAGGAAGCACGGCTGTCATTCAAAGAAGCTTTACTGGTGGCAAGATTCAGCAGAAAAAAAGACATCTGGATACTACAGATTAACATCTAAAGCAAACTTTACAATCTTTGGAAGTTTCCTTGTCACAAGACTCCAAGGACACAGTCCTATTCCTATTTTCAAATGAACAACAGCCCTTCCACCTTAGACAAGCTGTAGAGTATGGAACCCACGACCTACAGCAGCTACGTGCTGGACACTTGCCACAGAGCAGTTGTTGCTTTACATGTGCAGCCGTGAAACACCATGTGGTTCCCAATTGGTTTTACATACTTACAATATATTCCATCAGTGCATCTTCCTCCATTACTAAAGCTACGATCGCTCTGTTTCCAGCTGTTCTGCATTTCCACCCCTGTTTTCAGGGCTGAATAACTCTGCCTCAAAAAAAGTTGCCACAGGCTCAGTTTTAGCAAATAAAAGTCTAAATAGAAGTAAACACTGCAACATGAAGTTTAAATTATCTGCATTTATCTCCCATTATTTGTATGAAGTATTTCTTGCTTCTACTTTCCTAAAGAAGCAATTTGCACAGTAAGTCAGAATTTTAAAATGTGAATTTACTTTTACAGAATGACCAGCGGGAAAGACGTAAAAAATACGAGCTCTTCTCATTTAGTGTTGCAACCTCCTTCTATTTATTATAGGACATATTATGTACCTCACTATCTGAACAGAGAGTTTTCTCCTATTCCAAAGTTCAATTCTGTTACAGTCAGTCACTTGCAATGGCAGTGATACGACACCAAAACACATATTACTGCATGTAGATTTGGGGTTATATAGACATTTCACCCTCATTTCTAAATTTCCTTCTGTTGCCTTAATTATCATCAAGCTGTCTATATTACAGCACTACCGTGGATATCATGGCCATGTCTCCATTGCCCCTTAGCCCTTAAACTGCTATCTGGAAAAAATAAAAGTGCATTTCACAAGTCAGACCAGTAAATGTTTCATAAAACTCAGATTTTAGACATTATAGCTATTCTTTTTTGCATCAGCTCTTACACATAGCTTCAAACACAGATCTTATCTTCCCACATAACCTGGGAAGATATCTGTGTACTGTTCAAAACAAATCTTCCTGAGTGAAGAAATAAATTTCAGGGAAGTATTTCTGACATCTTATAATTTATAGAGAATGAATGCCTGATGCAAACATTGAACAGAGAGTCTTATCTGGTGCTTTTGGGCCACCGACTAGGTTTATGTCTCTTGACAGTTATCATGTGTCTGTTTCTTCTCTCCAGTTTTACTCCCACTTCCCCTTTTTTTTTGGAGTAGTTCAAGAACCGTATCACTGACCACTTAGAATGCAAGATATTCTTAAATCACACTTAAAGGAGGAAAGTTCCCCTCTTCCTGGAAGCAGATGTTTTGCTCTTTTTCTGGGTCTTGTCCAGGAAGTTGACTTTTATGAAAAGGAGCACTGATGTCCAGAAATGCCAACACACAAAAAAAAGACTTTTTTTTCAGCTTTTCAAATATTTCTATAATGGATACCAATGGTATGGCAGATTATACAAGATTTACCCTCAAAGTTTTGTTTTTTTCTCTAGAAACACAGATTTTTCAGATATGTGAGGAACATGGTCAAGCACACTGAAACACAGAATAGAGGTAGACCTATTTTCCTGGCCAGACTAGTTGCATTCTGGGCTTCACTGAGTTCTCCAGCAGGAGAAAAAAAATCATCTCATCAGGAATGGAGAGCGCCACAAATCTAGACATCAAAAGCAACAAAAAAAAGAACAAACATTGGAACAGAAAACACTTCAAAAGGGAGAGTGAGCAGAAAACCCTCCTCTCCATGCCAGCTGAATGGTTTGAATTGAAAAATCCTGGTTTTAATAGAATATTTACAAACCAGAGATCCTCAATATAACTTCTTCAGACAATCCCAGTTTTGGCCCTGAATCCCAGTCTATGGGAACTAGCACTGTGGCAGACATTTCATCCCTCACCAGTTACTGCAAGAGAATTTCACCCTTAAGGGTGAAGGAGAGATTAAAAATCCCTATTCAATAAATTACCTGCAGTCAAAGTGCCAGAGGTAGTGATTTCTTTTTTTTTGTCTGTCATGTTCTTTGTTTGCTTTTAATATGAAGGTTATACTCCTAACATTGTGCTAGCTCTCCCAAGTGCTATTTCCGTTTAAGGACCCTGTTTGATAGTTATTAGTTTTCAGGGCTACAAAAGGCAGTAAGTGATGAGCATTATAAGTCATATTTTTAAATATTTAAACTTAGATTTAACCCTATAAAATTTAGATTTTTTTTAT
>VYZV01027175.1:437236-473738 GCA_013401275.1 Pandion haliaetus | reverse complement strand
CTCTACCAAGATTCACAGATGATGCATTTCTCCATCCTCCTTAACTGGGAGACCAGATTCAATAAGCATGATTAGACAGCATGTTGTGAATGAAAATATGCCCGAGTTAGTCGTGGCTCTGTTCAGGGAAGAAGGGATGGAAATGTTGCTCTATCCTTATTGGGTGACAGCCCTTATAACAGGCTCATCCTTCACTCCTCCTCTTTCCCTGAGGCCAGTGAACATCTATGCAATCCATGCTAACAAGAAGTGGTTCAGGCAGAGATGGGGGGAGTAATCATTTTTACTCATACATTACTTGTTGCTGCCAGGATGCCTCCAGACAGAGAAGGAAGTACACATCTGGATCTCCCACATTCTCACCTCCAAAGTGTGGAATAAAAAAGCAGTGTTGTGGTCACCACTTGCATTCTTGTGCGTCTGTGGGGAAGGACTGCGCAGCTACACAGACACCTGGACAAAATCTGGAGATGTGAATCCCAACCAGAAGATAACATTTTTTACAACTGAAAATATCTTCTTTGCTGTGCAGCACTGGGTATTGGCAAACAGTCCCAGGATCAGAGCTCTGCCTTTCTTCTGTGCCACCACTACCTTAGCACCACAATGCTGTCCACAGGCCCTGTGGTCCACACACTTCTTGAAATATTTTAGGTCTCAAGATGCCCCTAAGAACCTGATCCTTGGCACCTACCTCAGAGCCATGAACTGAACTTGCTGGCCAGAACATAATAGTTAGTCCCCAAAGCAGAAAGACTTAAGCTGTCCAAGTTCTTCCTCAGTCTCTTCCTCTTTCTCTGTTAGAGGAAAGAATTGAAGGCAGCTATATACAGCCTAAAAGTAGCATGGGGAGCATTTTTAGTGACATCAAATAGCTGCCTTGCTAGAGTTCACAGAGCTGTTCAAGTAAGTAGAATAGTCACCTGAAAAGTAGCCATATTTTCCATCTTCATATTATTTCTTAATGTAAGCCAGTCCTCTGGTGTTGTGGAAAAATAAAATAAAAGATCCAGATCTGAATGGCCTTAATGTCCTCAGGTTGAAAATCTATACTATTGTGAGGAATTGTACTTTGATTTCAACTTTAGATAATTTTTAACCAAAAGTACCACATTTAGTCCCTACCCATCAGCAAAAAAACCACTTTAACAAACAAGAATGTCTCAGGGAATGATAAGCATCCTTAACTTACACAAGGAGCCCGCAAAGCTGTGCAGTCATTCTCATCATCTCATGACAGTGTAGGTGCTTTAACAGGCAGGGATAGAATAAAGGATGCCTTTGCTGGCCCATTAAATCCACATCTTTAATAACAGCATCAAAAATAGAGCTAAAATGAGTACAGTTTGTATATTATATGAATAAAATTAATTAATTAATTTTCTAATTAGGTCATTGGACAAAATGACATTTACATTTAATTTCCTGATTAATGGTGTTTGAATTTGGTCAAGGAAGTTCCAACTCCACTGTGGAAATACTATCAGCAGAACTCTGGTACATGTGAAGAAAAGAGTAAGGGTAAAAGCAGAAAGGTATTGGAAAATGAACTTTAACCTTTCCCTTATCTCCCACCCTTTAAAACCTTGTTCTGTAATGTTTGCTACACAGAGCAGTCTAAGAATCTCACTATAGGGTCTTTAGAAGTGCATAAAGAGACTTAGTAGGTAATATGGGCAGTAGCACAGTGGAATGTCAATGAGAATTTAGGTTAATGCACAGCATTACGCCCCTCCACTCTACCCACTGCTCCCAGACTAAGCCTACTACTGTGGTGTATCTGGCTTCAAAAAAACAGGGACTCATAAGATCCCACCAGCTTTTTTTATTATGGAAAAGAGCTGAAAGATTATGTGCACCTACATGAAAGGAGAAATGTCCTAATTTTGATGAAATTTTTGAAAGGTGAAATTTAAATCTCCTTTTCACAACTTCGTTTTTGTGGGAAGAAAAAGAACTCTTTCTGTCTCAGTCCCTTTCTGCCAGACATTTTAATCCACTAGAAATCAGGTATGAGAGGAAATTTTTTAAATTTTTGTTCTAATACTGAAATGAAACTTTATCAGTATTTTGAAACTTTTATCAATAAACAATTTTTAAAATTAATTCTGTAATGTTTTTTAAAGCTGTTATGGATTGTTTGACTTTTGGTTTTAATTCACTCTTCAAGTGGATCAAAGCTGCAAGAGCAGAATAACTGATGGATTTTCTTTCAGAATTCAGGAGGCCAGACTTTTCTCCTTTAAAATAAAAGCAAGAAATCCTAGCCTCTCTCATTCTTTCTCAGGTATAACTATGCGTTTGTAAGTACTGACCACTGGAAATGCTCATATGTAAAAGTCCACAAGCTATTATCTTCCATGTGCTACATAAGCCCAGCTCTGTTGAGTTACTAATTTACAAACATAGTGAGAATAGAAAGCGGAGCTGAAAGGTACTGTTAGCAGTCCTTTGCTTTCCAAACTGTTCTGAAAAGGGTTGCCTGACCAGATTCACTTCAACCAGCTAGACCCCAAAGCACCACTCTTCAGTCAATGCAGGAGTTTCTTTCCCCTAGATCTTGGCTGGGCCAAATTACCCTCGCTCATTCCCTCCTCGGGAGGGAGACGGCAAAGGGTGATTCAGTTCCAAACATCTGTGGTTCAATTAGGTACCTACATGTGGGTGAGATGAACCCAGACCTCAGCAAGTAATATGCTGGAGGCATGCTACTCTAGCACAAGTCTGTAGTCATTAGATACTTAAAAGCAAAACACATAGAATTAACTTTAATTTATGTACTAGCTTGTTTTAATCGACAACTTTTTAAAGACCCTAATTTAGCCTTTTTGCTTTCTTTTTTTAAAAATTATTTTCAGTGGAACAAAATCTTACTCAGTATTTGTGTATGTGGGTTTGTTGTTAATGTCAGTGTGTGTGTAGTCTTGTTGTTGGGATTTGAAGGGTTTTGCTTTTGGTGGGAGGATGAGGAAGACAAGAGGAGGAGGGGAGACCTAGTAGAATATAAAATAGATCTGAAGACTTTGAAATTGTAAGCAATGGACTAACAAAAGAGACTAAATTCCGAACATGTGTTGGAGATAGGACAACACCTTCCCATCTGCTCTCCCCTGTCCGTAACAAAGTAGAGATGTGTAATAAAGGAAACATCTGGGTTAGAAAATAAAATTCCCAAATTAGATCACCACAAAGCAGTAGGCTCTCCTCAGTGTTGGAACGAATTATTCATTTCCAGCTAAAATTGTAGGGTAATCTTTTCTCATGTGAATGGAATGCTTTGCAAGAATTATTTATTTGTATTTATTCCTTTTTTCTATCTAAACTTTTAGTCCAGATTGAATTAAATAGTAAATGCTAGTAAACACATTTCAGAGTGTTTCACTAAACTTCACTTGAACAATTATAGATAAGATTTTATTTTAAAAGAATGTATGTGGGACTCAATGTTTATGCAACTGTACATACCTCATAAATTCTGTATCATGGTGCTGAGTGTACATGCTACTTCCTTACCTGTCTCTTGTCTGTTTAGGACAGCTGCATCTGCCATGAAAATTCCTGTTGCAGTCCACTCTTTGTCATTTGGAAACTTTTAAGAACCGCAGCACAGTCTTACATGAACAGGAATATTTCCAGTTTGGAAACAATGTACCAGACCAACTTTAATTGCCCCATTTGGTTCAAATTCCAAGCAACCTGGTTAAACACAGATTACTCAAGCATCAGTGAGATAGAAAACAAATGAGAACCTGGCATGAACAGCATAAGTGGTGTAAAAGAAAAAAAAAAAACAAAGCAAAAAAACCCCCAGCAGTAGTTGTTCTTAAATATTGGTCCCAGATTCTTCATATGAGGTGTATATATTGTTTGCTGATGATTGCTGAGCTTCTAATTATGCCTGACTAGAAGAATCAGTGCATGAAAAAAGTAGCACACTAGTAAATGTACTATTAGCAGCAGAGGCCTGTCTTCTGTGCGTTTTCATAGAATAGTAAATTGCTTTACCATAGGAACGTTGCCATAAAATTTTTAATCTAATTTATACCTCACTGCACAGAAAGGACATATTTTTGCGTGACTTCAGTGAGTTGCAGAGGCCATACAAAAACTGTTCCATCACTCATACCATCTAAAACACATCTCAGAAGGGTATTGAATGTCTCCTTCATTTGCCTCTAAGGCAGGGAATCAGTGTTGATCTGGGACCAGTGTAACTTCTGCCCCTCTGGACTAGCCAGTCAGTGAGTGACCAGATAAGACATTTAATGTCCAGTGCTGTTCCTGATCAAGATCTCTGTTTACAAGAACAGTACTGAAAGGAAAATTGTGAGGGCTGTAATTGTAACAGCCGTCCTGGGAGCTCATACCTTCTGGAAATTTTGCTCAATTAGGGAACTGGTCTATTATCCCTGTAATTAAAAAGCAGTCGCTTTAAAGATACTGAGGTAAGGTCTTTTTTTGCCCAAAAGCACTTAACCCCAGATGCTATTGGGATGAAAGAGATGGTGTTGGCATGTGGAGAATTCCATATGTGAATTAATTAGTGGCAGAGTGAGTGCCTGTTTTTTTTTCTTTCTTTAAGACTTGGGGAAGTACTTTTGTAGGTTAAGTTGCAGCTGCAACGTGAGGAGGCCTTGTAAAAGTGAAGAGATCTGTAAATAAGCAAATTAATCAAGGAAAGTACACAAGAAGACTGCAAACTGCTTTTAAAAGAGTCATGAAGTATTACAAATATATCCCATATAAACTGTTAAACTTAAAACTGCCTGCATATAATAATCCATTTTATATAAACAAGAATTTACCATATGCTTAAGCTTTTAAGATTTCATATCTTGAAACCAAGTACCCCACAATTAGACAAATACTCTGCCTGTGCACCTGGCTTGCATGTAACAGTTAAGCAAGCAGATACAAAAACACCAATATGTACACGTAGGTCCACATGCTTTTCCTCCCTTTGTGGGTCCTCTAGATATTTTGAATGCATAAAATCAAGGTTATATTAGGCTTTTTGGAATAAATGAATTAGAGCTGAAACTGATGGTGATCTGTGGAATGAATCATCTAACAATATATATGTAATTATTTTTTCATCGTATAGTCACAATATTCATGCTTAATTACATGTTTATATTGTGTTTTGGTAATAGATGGAATGTTTTGATGAGTATTAATATTAATTCCATTAATTCATTTTTCTTAACTCAATTTTTTTTTCTCCTGCCTTACAAGACCAGACATCTTGTCAAGAGACTCTTACTAGAGAAAAGTTAGTTCTTGAAAGAAATTCAGGGGCAGGAAATGTTTGCTGGAGAAGATGGCTGAAGGATGGCTCTTTTTCTTTGCTCTACAAACCACTTTTGCATATTCTCATGCTGCTGCACTCGGTGTTTCCAATTGAGATCAAGGGGTGTTTCCTACTGTTTTGGGATCATATTAATTATTCTGCACATCTGTTCCTCCCAAACAGAGAGCACAGATGTGAATGCTTGTACAAAAGGCAAAAGTAGGGTGGTCTACAAGTATTTTAGATATGTACTTGCCCTGCTCTCAGTAGGTAGACTACTTCAGGCTTTTCCATAGCTCTTCCTAAGCTAAAGGCAATAGGGATCAGGCTAAGACTGATTTTCTTCCACCCTCCTGGAACTGTGACCTCTGAACTGTGCATTTTTCTTAAAATGACAGCATTCTCCAGTGAGCAATAACACAGATTACTTTCACTGAACTGTTATAAAACCACTTTCTAATCTCAGCCCTAGAGTGAGTTGTGCTGTAGATGATAAAAACCTTCTCATAATATTACAATCAAGTCAAACTGACTTGATACACAAAGGAAATTAACAGAAACATATGCCTTATGTAATGGTTTCACATGTAATTAGTTTTCCATAGATTGGATTTCAGCCACAATTCCATCATTTTCTCCATTTTGTTGAATCCCTGTTGACATCTCAATAACTTTCTTCCATCACGGACAGACACTTTTACTCTGGCTGGCTGGTATAGCGGTATTAATAGTTTTCACGGGAGTTGCTGGATAGAAAAATGTGTGTACAGTTGACCACAAAAACAAATAAAAGGAAATTTTCTTCAAAACCAGAGTTGTGTCAGAATCAATTTGTGCAGTATTGTATGAGCCAAATTCACCTAGAGTGGAATGACTGCTCAACAGCTGAGAGGAGAAAATGTATTTCCCAGACCAGCAAGTGGCCCAGCAGTGACAGCACCCACCTGCAATGGGGACAGCTGAGATTCAGTTTCCCCTTCTGCTTGGTCTATGCCAGCAACTTCAGTTTAACTGAGCTACAAGACACTGATTTTGTGACCACAGAACAACTTGGTGTTTCTTAGGTAAATGGGTTTCTCCCCTATTTCTCTCATTCTGCTTTCCTCTTTTTCTCTCTCATCAATTTCAAGACTTTTTTTCGTGATACAGATGAAGAAAGAAGAAAAACTCTTAACATTTTATCATGCAATAAATCCAATTGTAAAGAGATCTGCTCATCATCTTTGAAAGCCTAAAGATTTTCCTGCCAAGCAATTGACACTAAAATCTGAAGAAAAAGGAGAGGCCAATCTGAAAAGCTCCTAATATTCTACCCATCTTTAATTTAATTTTTGTTAATTCCACCATACAGGCCTAAGTGGGTTTTGATGACTTAAGGCAGAAAGCCTGCAAAATAATAAAATTCAAGGTTTTTTTACACGGTGCCGCACTGATGGTTGAGACAGTACTAAACCATATCTGTTGACCTTGCCAGCAGAGAGATATTGCTGCAGGTTCAGACAGAGCAGAGCTATGCCAGATGGCATGTAATCAAAGTAATTTGCTGGGACACAGCACCACATTAACACAAAGGTATTTTGAGTACCTGAAATAGCTTAGGCACCCCTTACAACGTTTTCCAGTATGGAAGGGAGTCATGATCCTAGAGCCCTATGAATTTTGTTTTCAGTGAAAGAGAAAAGAAGAAACACTGACACATAGAAAAGGTAATGTAACCTGACCCACAGAAAGAGGTGAAGGAAAGAATCAGTTAACAATTTTACTGTTTCCATGTTATAAAATAAAATGCTATGAGCATTAGAAACAGATCGCCTACCAAAATGGTGAATATTTACGCATCAGCCAGAGACTGCAGTCTGACTGCATTATAGTGTACTGGGAGGAGCTACTCCTGTCATCTCTAAGTTAGTGCAGTATTTCAACCAGCTTTCAGTACTTAAATAAGTTCAATGTGCAAAATGAGTTTAAAAGTGGTTCATGACTTCACACCAGCTCATTCTCAGAGATCTATTTTATTTGGCAATATTCTTGCTTTTTGAAAGCATTGGACAGTATCAGTTTGGCACAATGAAGGGGATATTATTTTTGATACAGCTCTTGTTACCAATAACAGGATGAGATGCAGCAATGAAGCCAAGGGATTAAGAAAATCAATTCTGCTTATAGTTGAATACCAGGGGTTTGGTCAGGATTTTTCCTATTTTCAGCAGAGAAAGAAGCCATGATGTTCTTTTTTAGACAAACACTTCACAGATTAGATTATAACCCCAAACCTGAAGTAAGAATGCTGTCTCCCATAGAATAAAAGATATCTCGGGCCTCCATGTCATGGAAAAACTGACTAGCAAGAAAAATTCCAGTAAAAGTCCTGGATTTTAACCTGCTGAAGAGTGAACTGGGTATATGCCACACTAAGAGTGAGCAGTCAAGCTCCTCTTACTACTTCCACGCTCATTCCCTTTCCTGTCAGTTTTACCAGAGCCTACTTTGGAAAGAGGACAAATTTTTATTTTCTTTTCAGATGGTCTCTGCCACTGGATTCAGTCAGAACAAAGCCACTATAATTTACAAAAGGAGAAGCAGCACTGGGGACAAGCTTTTTCTTGACAAGGAGCTTCCCTGTGCAACAGAGCTTAATTTCTGTATGTGCTTCAAAAATGATCAAGCAAGCAAATAGTGTGATAGCATCTGAATAATGAGACCTGACTAGCCGACACTGCTCTGCTACCAATCTCACTAAAAATTAATTTCAGGAGTTACTTCCTCCTCTACTCTTGCTATGCAAACATCAGAACAGAGACCTTATGTCTGTTTTTTTCTTAGATGACTCAATTCTATTTTACCTGTGAATAAAATATAAAGAGCATCACTATGGCTGGAGAAATATTTTACTTTGTGCTCTGGAGTACATGCTCATTTCCTTTCAGTTACATGTATAAATTTAAAACACATGTTGCAGAAGTCAGAGTAGGTAACTGGGAGATCATTTCATATTTTTCAGTATGAGTGGTGCTGACTGAATTGTGTTGTTTGTTTAACGTACTACTTGAACTGATAATATTAATTAATTTATGATATTATTAATTATTAATTAATTTATTATATTCCCCTGAATATGAAAAATGTGCAACAATAATTTCTTCTTTTTTCCCATTTATAATCTCTGAGATGACCCAAAGCATATCTATAAGCATAAAGTCCTATCATTAAAAAGCTTACTCAGATAATGTAAAAAGGCATAACTGATGCAGGTGATTTAACTCTTACTATGCCAAGAATGAACATATTTTGTTTCTGTCCCCTTCCCCATCTTCTACCCAGACATTTTTGCTCCATTTTCTGCTTTTCTGAAACTTGTGCCAACCTCCCTAAGTGTGATATAGGGCATGTGCCACCTGCATATAAACAAGAGGCACATCTGAGGTTCTTTCCCAGTCTGAGAAGTGTTTTTTAAGTTGACACAAGTTTCAAATGGAGAGCTTAAGCTAAGGAGCATGTTTAAAAATTAAGGCTGTAAGTACTTAGAATCATAGAATCATAGTACCATAGAATAACAGAATGGTTTGGATTGGAAGATTCATTAAAGATCTTTAAAGATCATCTAGCCCAACACCCCTGCCATGGGCAGGGACACCTCCCACTAGACCAGGTTGCTCAAGGCCCCATCCAGCCTGACTTGGAACACTTCCAGGGATGGAGTATACACAACTTCTCTGGGCAATCTGTTCCAATGTCTCAGTACCACCATCATATAAACTGTCTTCCTTATCTAAATCTACGCTCTGTCAGTTTAAAACCATTTCCCCTTGCCCTGTCACTAAAGGCCCTGGCAAAAAGTCTCTCTCCACCTTTCTTATAAGCCCCCTTTATGTATTGAAAGACCACAATAAGGTCTCCCCAGGCCTGCTCTTCTCCAGGCTAAGCAATCCCAACTGTCTCAGCCTGTCCTCACAGGAGAGGTGTTCCAGCCCTCTGACCATTTTGGTTGGCCCTCCTCTGGACCCCCTCTAACAGGACCATGTCTTTCCTGTACTGAGGACCCTAGAGCTGGACACAGTACTGCAGGTGGGGTCTCACCAGAGCAGAGTTAGAGGAGCAGGATCACCTCCTTCCACCTGCTGCCCATGCTTCTTTTTATGCAGCCCGTGATACAGTTGGCTTTTGGGCTGTGACTGCACATTGCCAGCTCATGTCCAATTTTTCGTCCACCAGTATCCCCAAGTCTTTCTCCGCAGGGCTGCTCTCAATCCCTTCATCCCCCAACCTGTATTGATACTGGTGATTACCCTGACTCAGGAGCAGGACCTTGCACTTGGCCTTGTTGACCCTCATGATGATTGGACAGGCCCATTCCTCAAGACTGTCAAGCTCCCTCTGGATGGCATCCCTTCCCTCTAGTGAATCAGCTGCGCCACTCAGCCTGGTGTTATCTGCAAACTTACAGAGGGTGCACTCAATCCCACTATGTCATTGATGAAGAAATCAAATAATACTGGTCCCGGCACAGGCCCTTGAAGGACAGCACTCTTTACCAGTTTGCACTTGGAATTTGAGACATTGACTATAACTCTTTAGATGCAGCCACCCAGCCAGTTCCTCATCCATCTAACCGTCGATCCATCAGACCCATCTCTCTTCAATTTAGTGGCCAGAATATTCTGGGGAGCCATATAAAAGGCATTACAGAAGTCTATATGATGAATTCCATAGCTCTTCCCTTGCCCACTGATGCTGTCATTCCATCATAGAAGACAACTAGATCCATCAGGCATGATTTGCCCTTTGTGAAACCATGTACTTCTAGTGTTTATTAACAGTACTAGTGAATACTCTTACAAGAAGATGAACATAAACATTAGTGATGCAGCTATGTACTAAGAATGATGAAGCAACCTCTCTTGCCATTTTTAATTTTGTATTTATCTAAAGAACACATGTCAATCTTTTAACAATTTAGAGAATTAAATGCCATATAATTATTATTTGTCAGACATGATCACAGAACAAACCATGTCGGAATTCTGCATGATTTTTTGGAACTTACTACCCCAAGACAGGGCACCTTAAATAAACAGACTGCTGCTTCATGGCAAAATGTTACAGATAAGTAGCATTAATAATATATTATATGTTTCCTTTATACTGCCTTTTTAAATAGATGTCTGCATTCCAAAATTATTTTTGTGACTGAAACATGTTGCAGATTTGGAAGGTGATAAATCAAAAGCAGCAAGAACTCCTTAAGCTTAGGGAAGAGGTCAGGAAATCAAGGGTGAAACTAGTGTCTTGTCAGGAAATCAAGGGTGAAACTAGTGTCTTGTCAGGCTGTCTTAGGAAATGCACATCCTGCAGTTTTCATCCTGCAAATTTTACATATGTGAGTTGTCCTACTAAATGGTGTTGTGACAAATGCTATAAATAAACACTGCAGGATCAGAATTTGTATGTATAAGGCTCATCTTGTGAGATTGTCAAATATATGCACTTTTGACCAAACACACGTACATTTTACATCCTCATAGTAACTATTCCTTCCAGATAGCTGTTTTGCATCTTAAGCCAATCCTTGATGCTGTGTACAGAGATTTCTATCAGAATCCCTGCATAGATTTCATCTGTGTTTGCAGAGCATGAATGACTAGTTTCCTAAGAGGCCATATTTTCCCTCGAGTCTCTTCTGTAAGAACAATTGTCCTGTCTACCTCTATAAATACTCCTTGAAATACTGTAACTGGGAAATCTGAAAAGGTCACAGAGTATGTCTAAAATTTATTTCAAACTTTGGAGGTCTTCAATGTCATTTCCCTTCTCTGTGGTACATAACAAGTTTAATAATGGTCTTCTGTTACAGACAAATGCATCAATGTGAACTTCCAGGAGCCTTTTAATACCTGATTTTGATAAAGTGTTGGTTGCTTCTTTTGAATTAAGGTGGCTGCAGGTTAATAGGTTGGGTTTTTAGTATGAACATTTATCTTGGATTTCCCCAAACAGAAAACAGTACATGCACTGTACTGGACAGAGTAGAAATAAATGTTGCAGAATGTTTTTGGCCTGTATGTATATCAAATGGAAACTTCAGTTTGAAATTTTGACTACACTTAATTTACTTTAAACAAGTATAATTTTAAGGGACTGCATTAAATGTATTTATCTTCCATGGAAAACAATTTTCCAAGTCTTAAAACAACATCAAGCTTTTTTTTTACAAAATAGATGCAGGGAAGCAAAAATTAGGAAGAAAATACTTGGTTTCTCATTTAGATTTCCCCATCTATCTAAATGTACATACATAATATTATGTAAAGATACCTATAGACTGGGAAGTACAAATAATCCTTCTAAATAGGAAATTGCTAGAAACACATTTACTACATTTCCAGTATTATTCAGTCCTTCTGGGTGCTTTAGTTGTTTGCTTTTAAAACAGATGTTCTGTAAACAGTTAAATTTACCCCTTTGGACTGTTCAGCTTTTTTACAGAGTAGGTAAATATCATAGCCTGACTCCTAATAGTCTAGAGTCTCCAGAGATTTTAAAATATATCACACACTCTAGCTAAAGTAGAAACAAAAAAAATTCCTTGGTTCATGAAATGTGGCCCACAGTAAAATATTTTTTCTTGCATTCAGCTGGAATATCATGTCTTTCAGCTTGTGCCCATTGCCTCTTGTCCAGTCACTGGCCACCACTGAGAAAAGCCTGGCTCTGACCACTCTGCTTTTCCTAGTAAAAACAAGTATTTCTGATACTGAATATTTTTTGCTTCATAAGTAGTTCCTGACAATCAGACTGCCTGGTACCAATTCAAAATATTTATTCTCACCTGACTTAAGACATCTGAGAGATAACTAACTCGAACTTGGAAGCTTACCTTCTGTAGAAAATGGAAGAAAACTGGGAACCTTTGGAAGGAGATTTGTCCCACCAGAGCATGGCAGGCAAGCCTGGACATACCCTGTTGTTTCCACTGACTACACGGGAGCTCCTGTGTGGGACCTGGCTGACATCTGTCCTCTGGATGGACTGACTTTTCAGAAAATTGATTCGGAAATCAATGCATATTTTAAACAAACTTTCAACTGTGCTGATGTTATAGGTAAATAAAACCTAACAACATATTTCAAAATACAATTTTCTAGAACTCTGTTGATCTCCTTTGCTCTAAAAATTATACATTAAAAAGAAGGTAAATTACAAGTGCTGTTGCTATGAAGCTAAGTGATTTTCACACCACATAGTTCAATTGCATAATATGGTTTTAAGGTTTAGAGGAGACATGCTGCCATCAGAACTAAATAGAGATATCACAAATATCACAATGATTCAACTTGCAACAGGTTGGTTACAACTGTCACTTTTAGTTTTTCCACAAAAGCTAAACAGTAAGCCTGAACTAACCTGACAGTAACCCTCTAATCCACTTATTTTCTATAGATTAAAATCATTTGAAGAAATGTCATATTTATTCATTTACATTGCTACATTTTAAAGGCTAGATTAAGAAGTTATTTTGAGAGAGGAAAAAGTTGCCCTCATAGCTTGCTTTCCTTCAGGCTAGTCTTTATTCAATTAAACAAGACATATTTCGAGAGAGGAAATAAGGCAGAAATTAACAGGCTAGTCTGCAGTTTCTGTCAGATGTAAGATGGTGTGGATTGTGTAGTAGTAACATTCAAAAATCTTTATATTTCAAAAATCTTTAGGGATAGATGTGGCTATGTCCTGTAGTTTATGTGCAGAACGTGTTGTTTCCATGAGTAGAAGATTTCCTGTACAGCTTATATATAAATAATCAAGGAAAAATACAGGAAAGAAAGGTCGTTGTCTTCCTTTCCTGCATGTTTTCTAGCAGACCTTACTATTCATCACAAGATGAGGAACGGACGGTTAGAAGGGAATACTTGTAGGTTACAAGAAAATCCTGGGAAAGCCACTGCTTAAGTTGACTTTTCACTTAGCCTACCAAACTCATTTAAAAATGTAAGGACTCAGAGAACTAACAACCCAGGTCAGATAAAAAGTCTCTCTCTTTCCAAGAGGAAGGCTTTCAGATTGGTATAGAATGATCCACGCTGGAGCAGTCTGAAGAATTTGGGTGTACCTTCCTTTCCAACACAGCGTGGGCAGACAGTAATGTGAAATGCATATATATGGACTTTTTGAAAAGCCTGCATTTTACTGTGCTTTGTTCTTATAGCTAAGATGAAAAAAACAAAGACACATAGGAAATAGGAACGGAAGGAAATTTGAGATGTCATTTATTCCGTCATCTGTAGATAATGTCATTCTCATCAGCATCTGTTTAGCATGTTTGTTTATACATACTTTTATTGGGGATGACTTTCCACACTTACTGAATAAATTCTTCCACAGACTTACAACTATTGCCAATGAGAATGTTTTTGCTCTTGTCTCAAGGAATCACACTCTCTGCAATACAGACCTGTTATTTCTTATAGGTAGCACGTAAAAAGATTTTTTTATTCCCTTCCTTATTCAATTGATACACTGAAGACAGTTCACATGTCCCCTTTAGTTTTCTTGCTTTCTAGGCTAAGCTATCCCTCTTCAGTCACCCTCCTGAAGACCTTTTTTCCCTAGATCAGATCATTCTCAGTGTTCTTTGGTCTCTGTCCAACTGGTTCACATCCTTTCTTAATTACACTACCCCAAATAATACTTAGTGCTCCAGCTGAGGCTTCAAGAGCTTCAAGAGGACTTGAAGGATGACTTAATGTGTTGTGCAGACAATATGCCTCCTAGAGTGCCTTTTTCGCAACAGTATTGGCTCACATTCAGCTTGCACTCCACAATAAGCACAGATCCTTCTTTTTCTGTTGTTAGAAAGCTGCTTCTCAGCCAGCCCTTCCCCACCCTGTGTTTGTGCAGATGGCAGTTCCTAAAAAATACCTTGCCTGAAGAAAGCTGCCACCAGTTCCCAAGAGGAACCCAGGAACTGCTGTGCAGACCCAGAAAACCAAGAGTGACTCAATTATTGAAAGAATCAGGCTTTTCTACACTGGGAGAGGTAAAGGATTGAGATCCAGTGTCTCAAAGGATGCCATTCCTACAGACCAGAGAGGGGACCCAGTGCAGGTTCCCTGGAGCCATGACAGGGTTGGAAAGAACACAACTGAATTCACAACAGTGAAATGGAACATGGAATCGAACCCTATATTGGAAAACTTTATATAATAAAGTAGCATGTCGGGATGAAAAGGGGGTGAGGGGCTTTGGGAAGAGAGAGGTAACTCTCTCTTCTCTGGAGCTGCCCTTTCACAAGAAGTTAATTTTCAATTCACTTAGTGGTAACAGATTTACTAGAAGAGGCTAAGGGAGCTGCCTCCCTCCTTTTCAACCCCTCTTACACATACACACACACACAGGCACATGGAGGTTAGCCCAGGACACGCTCCTCGTCATGGAAGACAAATTCTCCCCCATTTACAGTTGCTTCCTAATAATCCTGCAGCCCTGTCATCCACCCTCTCCCTCCCATTAGCTCCTGTGGCTGAAGTTATTGTTTGCTAAATGTGATTCTGACAACCTGTCCTTCAGAGGGGTAAAGCACATAATTTAGAGCAATAATATTTCCTGCATCATGTCAGCTTTTGTAATAATTGTCGTGGCCAAAGGAATATTCAAACAGATGCAATTCTGTTACCAACATTTTAATGTCCTTTCCCTTTACCGCTTTTTTTTCTCCCTTCATCTAGATGTAATAGCTTCATGCTGAAACATGGTTCTCTGTGGAGCAGATAGGCAGAGGTGAACTTACAAGCCACTGAAGAACAGATTCAATGTGTAATGTATGTGTAATGGCATTTTTTTAATATAAATTAAAGTGGGAAGGAGGAACAGATTGCTGCCAAATGGTGAAGGCTGCAACTAGTAATGGAAGAATTATTTTCATGCATTTAAGAGAAAGTGCTGAAGTGCTGAAGAGTTTTATAATCTGTTTTATAAAGTACTTGACAATGTCCTTCTAGCATAAACCTGGCCAGAATAATTACTAGATTCCTTGGCTATTTGCAGCAAGTTAAAATAAAAGCTCCTCCTTTCCCTGTATGAAGAGTTGTGATTTCTGCCCCTTCAGAAGGAATGAACTCATTCTCCTCCTGCTCATTCCATCATATGGCCTCCTCCAAGCATCTGAGGGCCAAATAAAATGCAAGTGTTTTCTGCTTGTGCTTCTTTTTCCCAGAGCTTGAAAGGGCTGCTGGGCCCTTTCTCTTCTGCTTCAAATTCATAATAAGCCTCTGCCAAAGCACAGGTCAGCAGTTTGCCCAACTTCTTTTCTTTGACTTAATCCTCCTGACAGGCACAGGTCCAGCACCTCATGAAGATCCTCATTAAGTACATCTGCCCCGTTTCAGTCAGGTGAACATTGTCATGTTGATGAAATAGCCCAGAGGAACTGCTCAGGCACGACTTTATTACTTACACTGAAATACCACATCTACTAGTCTTGGCAGTGAAGGGTGGTATTTCTCTGAAACTCCCCACTCACCAGATGGACTGCAGCAGCTCCAGCAGCATTTCAGCCGTCTTCTTTTGGAAAACAGCGCTTACAACTGGGTCAATAAACAGCTATGAGGCATCTGAGCACATACTCTACTTTTATTGCTCCATTAATGCTGTCTCTGTAAAAGATACATACGTTTCAATGAATAGCCGGCAAGACATTGTAGAAAAACTCTACCAAATGCATGTACAAACTTTTACATCAGATGTTTGGGACTGTTATTTGAGAGAGGAGCCCTTGCCCTTGCAAATGTTTCAGAAGATCTGAGCAGCCAACACATGGCGTGTAGCTCTGTCTGTGATATCCTTGGTGGCAGCAGAAATATCACATCAGAAGTCTCCTCTCTCACTTGGCAGAAGGCTGCGTGGTGTACTAGGACAGCTTATACAATAACAAGGGGTGGAGTGCTCACGCATGTTTTTTCTTCAGCTGGCTGTGAGTGTGAGTGTGAGAGGGAAGACTTGTAGTTTTATCTGTTGCCCCCCTTTGGGGGATGGTCAAAGGTAATGGCCAGGTGCAGGTTTTTATTTTTCCAGAGCATGATTATAGTGCTTTCTGCAAAGCAAGCATCATGTTTCAAAACCTCTTTTTTGAACACTGTGTTAGAAACTTAGAGGTATACAGCAGGTACAGAATCTCAAAGGGACTATTACAGTTATTTTAGTTGTGAAGGTGATAGAAATTCAATTTTCACATCTGCCAGCATTTTGTGCAAATTTATTGTGGGTAGGCAACAGCATATCTAACTGGGACTAAAGTACAAAGTGTCATTACCTGGTAACGGAGAAAAACATTTAATAGTGGTCATAGATGTAGCAAGAGCTGAAAAGATGTCATTGATGTGAAGTTGGTTAAATACTTGCAATTTGCCTATTTCTTCAGGAAACAAAGTTTTCTCCAAAATATTGAAGTGTGTAAGCCAACAGGAATAAACTGGATTTTCCCAAAGCAGTTGAGCCCTTTGATCACCTCTCTTCAGCCCTCCCATCCCCCACCAACAGGATAACACTACTTGAACTCTGCCTTAATTTTCAAAAGCCCATAATTATACCCTGTTATGTTATTTACTTCTTAATACACCTTGACAAAGCTATACTCAGTCAAGAGCAAGACTTTCCCAAGCATGCAAAAAGTAATTTCCTTTCAAACACCCGTTGAATAAAATCCCCTAGAAATAGCTACGGTCCAGGATACAGCAAACAAAGCCAGGCAAAAGCAGGTCCTTTCTTCTCACGGCTAGAGGTCCTTTCACCTTGACCGAATGCTGGAGGACATGGTTTATTTCTTTTTCTAGATTTCCTGCCTATTAAGACTCCCTCATTAGTGAGAGAAACCTACTGAGTAATGAAACTGCTCCAAAAATGAGTGTTTACTGAAAAAACTGGCCAAGAAATCGTGGGCAGGAACTGCAGGGTGGCCTTCTGCACTAGCTCTGCCCTTCCCAGCAGGGGAGCTGGGTAAACTCCTTTTTCATGCTGCTAATGAAACCCAGGTGAACTGGATCTTTTTACAATTCTATCCGACACTGGTCACCTAAGCAAAAAGACCCCAAGCATCCCTGCTTTTTTTGCATTCACTAAAGAGAATAGCAGAAGTGTGGTCAGAGCAGAGCATCCTTTGACTCACAGCTCTACACCATACTGAGCTATTTCCAGCAGAGTCGTGAACGGTAGTTTTAAAAGGGAGTGTCTGCATCTCCTGTAACAACCGCTACTGTCTAACCTCAAGATACCTTCCAAGAAAGAACCATACTTTTATATTTAAAAATTAAACAGGCCTGACTATCCAGTAAAGTGAAGATGGGTTCTCTTGCTCAAGGAAACGCTGGATGCTGAAAATCCCAAGGCCTGTATTTGTGTTTCTACTACAGGTTTCTTCCCCAACTATCATTATTTATACCCCAGTAAGACCCCAGGCAGGAGTTAAAGCTCCATTATTTTAGGTACAGCACATTCAACAAAAAGGTGACTCATGCACCAAAGAGGCTAAATTAATAATGACAACAGTGTTTTTGTGGTTAATTGTGAATATTTCACTTTATCTTCCATGAAAAATAGAGACAATAACACTGCCTCCTAGTACGTATTTTGAGGCAGAGAAGCGTAATTCATAAATGTTTGGCAAGTGCTTGATTTTTAAGGCGCAGGGTACTAGAGAAGTGTAAAGTAATACATAGACTTTCCCTCCAGAGCAAAATAAGCATTGTAAAGAATTTGTGTAGCACATGTAGCTGTTGCAAAATAAGCAATTGTAATATTTTGGAATTTTTTCCACACGAATTCTGAATAATATTGTGTTCTTTAAACGACCCCAGGGTGTTATGGTAACTGAGACCACATTCCTTCACAAGTCATCACAATGCTTTGTTTTATTAATAATTATATTATAATGTTCGGTAAGTTACAGTAATGCTGGAAATCTCTGTCTCTTGTACACACTCACTGTTAGATCATCAGTTTGACAGTGAAATATCCCAAATCCCAAACAAGCTCAGAAATATATGTCTTTCAGCAGACATTAAAATTACTTGGTCCTTAACCAGGTCTCTCTGGCTTATCAACAGCCAAAATTTCGCAGCAGATGTGTCTGCTATTTAAGACTTCTGTTTGCCAAAGCGCTCTTCTGGCTGGGATCAACCCCTTGGGTGCTGTGCTGGAAAACTTGCCAAAAATAGGGGAGCTTATACTACATTTGAATCTTTCTGTCTTTTCCTCAGTTTTCATTTTTAGCTTGATCTTCTCTCCTGAAAAAGGTCAAGGAAATGACAGTAGAGTTAAACAATTATAACACACGATGTTCATGTGACATATTTACATAATAAATATATCTTCTCACAAGTTCAAAGTTTGCCATACTCTAAATGTAATTATGTAGAAGAAATTTGGAAGCAAACTTGTTCTCCTTTATGTTAAGCCATTACACATCCAGTCACTAAACGTAACAATACAGGAAGCAGCTGCTATAATAACCTGTCCAGTATTTTTTTCTTTCTGTTTTTTTTTCTTTTAATTGGTAGCCCTGCAAGACCTTCTACATTCTCTGATCATTTTCCTTGCAAAGTATTTCCACATCAGTATCTCCACATGGTAGCAAAGTGGTTGCAGGCCTGTGCAAAAGAAAAAAGTGATTGCTATTGTATTGTATGGCTAATCCAAAACTTACTGAGGTCGATGCAATTCGTTGCTTTGGCTTCTCTTGGTTTTGGTATTAGACTCTACAGCAGTGCTTGAGAAATCTTAAAAGTTAATTTTAAATAGGAAAGGATGCACTGCAAGCCAAATAATTTATTCAAAAAAGGGAAAGAGAAGAGCAAGGCAAAGATTATTCTTGTCTCCATGCTGCGGACCGTGGAGGAACAGTTCTGTTCATAGTGTTGATTTATAAATAACTTCATTGCCAATCTCCAAAATCTAAAAAAAAAAAATAAATTCACAGGAAGCAATACTAAAACCATGAAGAAATCTCTTACCTTCTGAGGCAATAAACACCGTGAAGTCTTAAACACATGATACTGTGGTTTTAGAATTTAGAATTTCTCCCTTTTTGGTAATTCCCATTAAATTAGCAATTTTGGACACCCAAAAGCACTTTAGATCTCACATGTGTTTTGAGATCCAAATTTCCATTGTGTACTTAATTTATCCCAATATTCCTTACTGAAAGCAACAAGATAACTGGATCCCACTATCTGTTCAGCTCATGTCAGTGATTCTGCTCTTCCTTTGCTTTATCTGGCCATATTTTCCGAAACCTGTTTCACATTAAGTGGAGAACTTCTGCCTTTGGAACAGCTACTGAAGGGCTTAAAAGTTCATTCCAGCAAAGAGTGATTCAAAAGCAGATTCCTGCGTGTTAATGGACTCTTTCTTCCTCTTAAGAAGACAGTGGAGCATAGATTTTCTCATCCCACATCAGACCAGTGATACCGTATCTTGTCTCTAACAGCAGCCAGCTATGGGTGCATCTGACAAAAATAGAAAGGGCAATCAGAGACACATGAGAACATTGAGAACTTTCCCCTGGCTCCAGCCACAAAAGAGTTGACTTAACATTTTAAAGCTTGAGGGTTTTATGCTTTTAACGTTGTGGCCCTCAGTTCTGTGGGTTGATTATATTTTCTTAAATGATTTTTAATCCACTTGTTCTCAGATTCATTGGAAATCCCTTACTGCTGTAATACAAGAGGGAATAAATATGTTATTTACCTCTTCCAGAAGGTTTTTCTTCGGTCTCACCTTATGTATCTAGGCTAACAGGAAACAAGTCCAATCTCTTTGATAGTTCCTTCACCTAAAAAAGTCTAAAGGAACCACTTTAGAATTTCACAGCCGTGTCACATGCCCTTGTATAATTTTATCTCTGTGAGCACTACACAAAACGTCATGACTAGAACTGAGAATAATATTCCAGCTTAGGAACATCTTATTTATTTATCCAGTGGCACTGTAATCTCTTCCCTTTCACAAACTCACTTTATTTCCTGCCAGGTTTGTCTGGAATTAGGCAAATGTTATTGTGAGTCAGTTCATTTCCCAGCCTGAACTTTCTCACTACTTTGAGAGGGTTTACAGCCATCCCAAGTTTTCATTGATTTTGAATGATGTGTGTCACCACTTCATTATTCCATAAGCTTTGCCAGCTCTGAAAAGCAAACAAACAGAACGTAAAATCAATTGGGAGGAACCTTAAGGCACTCTGCTGCTAATTATCATGTAGCACTTTTCTCCTCAGGAAAATGATGTTTAAATTATATCACATTTCTTCAAATTTTATATTTTTTCCAAAGGCATGCTCTTTGGCAAAGGGAAGACTCTAACTCCTGCATGTGATTTAAAGGATAAACAAAAAGGGGGAAAAAATCCGCTAGTTCAATAAAATAATTCTGCCAGAGGAAAACCATAGCTAATGTCAGATTAGTGTCAAAGCCTCCCAGTGCTACTGGTGTCTTGCCTTCCTTGAGGCTACCTTTCACAGAGGGATGGTGGGCTCTCACCAGCAGCCTATCTCCTACTTTAACTCCTCGTTTTTGAACAATGCTTCCCCTCCCTGTAGTAATTCAGGGACCGACACAGCAATGCATAAATCCTGTGGAGTAGGCATCTTTAATTTTTTGAGTAATTGCACCGAGAAGCTAAAATGTAAGCTGAGTGCAGGACGTCTCTCGTGGCATCCCCTGCCAGCAGCTCCCCTCCGTGCAGCATGGAAACTACCCAGGTCTCCATTTCCAAAGAAAATAGCCACCTTTTGTTCAAACGTGAATATTAATCAGTTCTACAGTCTATAATGTGTATGCTAATAAATGCAACAATGTCATTGCTGTCAACAAATCCATGTAAAAATTATTTACTGAAGATTATTTATACATCAAAAGTTGTTGCAGGAAGGTTCACCTGTTTAGATTTACCAAGATGAAAGGCAAACCAACATTAAGGACATAGGCTGTAACAATATCAACCAAGGTTACTGAGTAATACCACCACACCACAAGCTGCAACCTTCTCTAATCCTAACCCACACTTGGAAGAAAACACCAGTCTCTCAAGAGGACAATTGACACTGTGATATTTAACAGCTATGCAATTATATATTTATTACATATAATAGCTCCCAGCTACCCATTAAGAATGTATATATTTCACTTTATTTATTACTCTTGAGCATATGTTTTTAAGCATGTGTATATATGTGTCCAGAAAAAATAAACACGTTTTACTTGAATCCAGAATTTAAGGTAGAGTTCCTTGGGACATTAGAGCTATCATTACCAAGTGCTGATACTTGAAATCTGGAAAACGGTATTCAACAACTATTAAAACTACATCCAACATTCAGTAGAGGATTCAGAGACCTAATTTCCTTCACTCACGTTCAGAGGAAAATTGGTCTTGATGTCTTATAGGCTTTTATTTTAGTATAACCTATATTTAAAAGCTGGGTGGAAAACCAAACTTTTGGTGAGCTCCAAATTGTAACATACATTTTAATTTGTTGAAATTAATTTTTATTATGCAAACATGACAGAACAGTTATTTTTGTAGGTGTACTTCTTGTTTTGTTGTAAAATAGAAGCTGACTTCATTTTCCATGCTTGAACTCTGAAAATGGCCACATTGGAGACTGTAGTCAAACTGCACATCAACCTGAATCTTAAACAAGCATTCAATTATGCACTGGCCAACTTGATTTCACCACAAATTGCATTGCTTTCTGACAAATGCTGCCCGAGCAAAATTAAAATAACAGAAATGGAGATTATTCTAGCAGTACTGCCTTCAAAATCAAAATTTTTACAATCTCAATAGTAGGGATTAATATAGTATAAATTAATGTGTTTGGCTTTATAGTAGAAGGGTCATATCTTGGATCATAAGCTTTCTTTTGAAGAAATGTTTCAAATTTTGTGGTTCTTCTGAGCAAAAGTGAAATGAAAGAAGTTACACTTTATCTCAGAAGTTCTCATGCTAAGAATACAGTGAACTTATTGTTGTCCAAAATTTTTAACCAAGGTTAGTCAGCTATATGAAAAGAAAACCCTACCTCAAAACTGAACCATAGGTTTCGTGCAGAGTTCATGGGTAATGTAGTGAAGTTCTTTTTTATGGCTTACATCTTCTTTTCTGCAGCAGATTGGATTATAGCAAAGATTTTGTCCAGCTTTAACATTCACTGTTATTTTTGTCTTCCAAAACTGAATTCCACAGCTGTCAAGAAAATACTGTGCATTCAGCAAAGGTCCGACTTTTAGAGCTAATGGATCCAGTGAAACACAAAATTCAGGTTCACACAGTACTGCACGGTGCAGGTTATGCATTTTAGCAGAGCTGAACTCTCATTCCAAGTTACGTCCATCAAAAGTCATTGTATTGGGAGTATGCCTGGATAAACACACATTTTTGTCATTTGAGACCACCAAGTCCCACACGTTGAACGTGGGAATCAGCATATTGCCTCCCACCCCAAATCCTTGCCCTGGTGCCTGCAACTCCCCGTTTCTGGTGCAATGCCTCCACCTCTCTCCTCTTCCTCATGACCTTCCCATCTGCCTGCCAAAACCCACTGTGGCCATGGCCACAGCAGCCCGTACTCTCAAGGGCCGTGTCCCTGTGCATCTGGCACAATCCCCAAAATATTTGTCTCATGGGTTAGCATCTAAGTGGCTTAATGTGTCCACAGTTTTTCAGTGTATGTGCAAAACTGTATGTCTTCAGCATTTAAACTATTAGGCCTGCAGCATGCTGCATGTCTAATGTATGTGCTGCTATTTTTAGCAAGATTGGATTATATGCTATTCAGCTTAATAATAAACATTAGTACTTGTTAAAGGGAATAGAAACATTGGAATTCTGCTGTGTGTTTAACTAATTTTTTGGCTTGTTCTCTGCAATGTAGTGGATGATGGAAAATCATAATACGCCAATGGCACCGTAACAATTTCCTCTACAGCAGTGGGCTTCCACATGACATCCTGATGTGGAAGCAATGATAATCTGCAAACAAAACATTATCTGAAAAGCAAAAACTGCGGTGCAGACCTAACTTAGAAGTTAGGAAACTTACTGTTTTCCTAACTTCGTTCCTAGTCTTATGAAATATTCTTTGAAAAAAGGACATAAATGGCAAGAGAGAAACAACACGCAAGATTCTGTAAAGTAATTTGATGTTAACATAACATCAATACCTGAACAGAGAAGGAACACAACTGAAAGTGTGAATCCTATCTAATGAAAATGTAGGCCCAATTCAAAATCTATATCTTTAAATATATCCATAGTGATATTGAAATAATACAAACCCTTAAATTCTCCAGTCCTCTCCTGACATGTTTTTATTTTTCTTTCTATTGTTTTGATTTAAGAAATACAAAAATAATAGGCTAACATTTGTGCTGCTTTTACAGAGAAATTGCCATGTTCAGAAAAAAAAACCCAAACCAAACATGATTGTGGAGATGGAAAAGTAACAGACATTCAGCAAGTCAAAAGAAGCAACTGAAACTCACAGGAGGAAAACAAGGGCAGGAAATAGCCCTATAAATTTAATGCTCATCAAATAATGTAAAGAAATGAGAGGAGGTTGAACAGCCATAATACAAAAAAATAATGCAACTGTGAGGGCTAGGGAAGATGAACTAAAAGAAACCTGCAACAACTTGTGTGCAAAGAGTGCAGTAATGGTTACTGAAATCTGCAGACCACACAAACCATTATCTACCTGTACTAGACAGTGCTCATTTTAATAAATGAGAAAAAATATAAGCTATTGAAATAATCAGTAAAAAGGGATATCTAACAAACTGCATAGAAAATGTAAAAATTTGCAGAGGAAAATATTCAGTCTAGATGTTACTGTCCTGTCAATCTAACTATTAAATAAATATCCACAAGCAGCATGCATTTATAAAGTATAAGTATCTGAAGATAAATCATATAGGCACAATGGCACACAGAGGAAAATCTCTGCGAGTTGTAAGAGCAAGGTAATTCTGGGAACACAAAAAGACATGATGCTGAATAATTCCCGAAAGTTAAAGCAAAATGAAAAAAAAAAAAAGAGAAAAATGAGTTTGGGTTATCTCCAGACTGGATGAGCAATTGAGTATGATTTTTTAGAAGTATGATCTTGGGCCTATATGTCTGAAGTCTATATAAGGTCAGCATCCAGTATTTGAGTCTTTCATTGGATCAGACTATTTCACTCAACTCTCAACAGCTGCCAGAAATCTTTGTATATGATACGTTTTGCCTTGTTATTTTGGCTTGCTTTGTTTTAGAGATTTGTAGGTGTTTATTATCATTTCCTCCTGTGACTCCAGTCTGCTGTGCTGATATGCCAGCGATTAGTGAACTCAAAACAGTAGGGTGAACTGCATAGATCAAATATTTTGCACATAATGAGCTCTTTTTAAAACACAAGCTGTTGCACCTCCTGTGTGTATGTTCCTATTTCTAAATTGGTCAACAGCACGTATAGCACATGGCAGAGCCTGAGAGCTTTTCAGTTTGAGGCATGCAGAAACTCTGAGCCTTAGCTGGCTCAGTGAAAGATCCAGGCTCTGAAATCCACTGGAAAGTGCCAAAATGAAGCATGTGTTGTTTGACCTACCTCAAAGGGACAGGGGATATCAGGAACATGTCTGCATCATATGGTGGGGATCCCAGGGGCGACTTGACGGATGACCTACCAGCAGGTGTGGTGAGGACCCTCCAGTAGTCCCTTACATGAGTCCCAGCTCCCTTGCAGAAGTAATTTCCCCCACCCAGGGCTGGGAGCCATAGATGAGGTAATGCACAAAGAACTCCTGTCTCTCTTCTTTTTTGGATGTTCACTAATGACTTCATATAACTGGATGATTCATAGTGACTTTCTTAAGAACATGGTGGAACAAGAAGTTAGGTCAGATTTAGAATTGTATGGAAATACACATATTGAACAAACTGCTGAATGGATCATGCTAACAGCTTTTCTGTTCCCTCTTCTGCGTAGTCTGACCATAGCTTGATCCTTCATAAGGTACTGGTGTTCCGTGCACCTCCTGGTAAATGACTGAGAGGTTTAGGTCTAATCCTAATCCCATCAGCTACAAGGGCTGTTATGTATAGAATCATAGAATCATTTAGGTTGGAAAAGAACTTTAAGATCATCAAGTCCAACAGTTAACGTAACACTGCCAAGTCCACTACTAAACAATGTCCCTCAGCACCGCATCTAGGCATCTTTTAAATACCTCCAGGGATGGTGACTCCACCACTGCCCTGGGCAGACTGTTCCAATGCTTGATAACTGTTTTGGTCAAGGAATTTTTCCCAATATCCAATCTAAAGCACCCCTGCTGCAACTTGAGGTGTCCTATCACTTGATATCTGGGAGAAGAGACCAGCACCCTCCTCACTACAACCTCCTTTCAGGTAGGTGTAGAGAGCGATAAGGTCTCCCCTCAGCCTCCTTTTCTCCAGGCTAAACAACCCCACTTCCCTCAGCCGCTCCTCAGAAGACTTGTGCTCCAGGACCCTCACCATCTTCGTTGCCCTGCTCTGGACACGCTCCAGCGCCGCAATGTCTTTCCTGTAGTGAGGGGCCCAAAACTGAACACAGTATTCAAGGTGCGGCCTCACCAGTGCCCAGTACAGGGGGACGATCACTTCCCTGCTCCTGCTGGCCACACTGTTTCTGATACAGGCCAGGATGCCATTGGCCTTCTTGGCCGCCTGGGCACACTGCTGGTTCATATTTAGCCGGCTGTCAACGAGCACCCCCAGGTCTTTTTCCGCTGGGCAGCTTTCCAGCCACTCTTCCCCAAGCCTGTAGCGTTGCATGGGATTGTTGTGACCCAAGTGCAGGACCCAGCACTTGGCCTTGTTGAACTTCATACAATTGGCCTCGGCTCAACGATCCAGCCTGTCCAGATCCCTCTGTAGAGCCTTCCTACCCTCAAGCAAATCAACCCTCCCTCCCAACTTGGTATCATCTGCAAACTTGCTGAGGGTGCACTCAATCCCCTCATCCAGATCATTGATGAAGATATTATAGAGAACTGGCCCCAGTACTGAGCCCTGAGGAACACCACTTGTGACCCGCCGCCAACTGGAGGTAACTCCATTCACTGCTACTCTTTGGCACAGCCATCCAGCCAGTTTTTTACCCAGTGAAGAATATACCCATCCAAGCTATGAACAGCCAGTTTCTCCTGGAGAATCCTGTAGGGATTCCACTTACAGCAGATTCTAGATCTTTGCTACCTGCCCAGAGAAGAAAATCCATCCACTTTTTGGATGTGTTTGCTTAGCACATGCAGTTAAACTGTATTATGCAGCAGCTCTGACAAGACTGGCCTACGCAAATTGAACTGCAAGTGTGCAGTCAGTTCAGCATATTTGGACATGACAAGAATTGCAGGAAATGCACAGATCACCTACAAGGTGTTGAGCAGCATATCCAAAGTGTCCTGCATCTGGCTTGCTCCACATGCATAGTGAATCTACAGGTGCTCAGTGGGGCAAGGCTGTGTCTGTGTACCACCACCCTGGCTGCTCAACTGGGGGTCCTTTTCCTTCAGTCCACACTCACAGCCAGAGGTGTATGGGCCCGAACAAAATGGAGAGAAGAAATTCTCAGGTAAATTGGGTGCTCCATTTGTTTTGCTAAATCTTACAAGGGAGGTAAATGATTAACCCTCTGATCAGACTTTTCTTGTCTCCTTTTTACTCTTATGTGCTTATAAGGTTGCACTCATACCAATGCATGCATAGCCAGCCTCCACTCCCACACAACACTCCTTGTGTCATCACCTCAGCCCTTTGTCCTCCCCACCTCTATATTGCTCAGAGTAAATGCTTTGTAGATGCTTAATGTGCTTTGTATATCTGCTCTTTACGGAGCACAGACTGCAGGCAGAGACAGTGCTGCAGAAGAAATGCAGGTTTAGCTGCAGCTAAACAAACAGGACTGTTTGAACAGAGCCCTGAAAAGCACACAAACTGCAGACTGAAATGGGAGCAGCTGTAAGGGGAGGATTACAACCAAGGGGGGGAGCGGGGCATGTCAAGAATTCAGGGGTGACCAGTTGGAATCAAGTTAAAACAGATTTGTAATCTATGGGCTTTCTGAACCTTGCAAGTGGCAGGAAAGAGGAAGGTGTTGAATTGGGAAAGTGTAGTATCAGCAAAGAAAGTGATGACAAGTCAAAGGTCAGCTTTTCCTATTAAAGAGCTGCAGTCTGTAGGACCAAAGTACTTGACATGAGAAAATGGTGGGCAATGGGGCAGAAAATGTCTGAATTCAGGGTTGGAAAGATGTATTGGGATGGAACAGGAAAGGGGCACAGTGGAGTTTGGGAAGAAACAGAGTCAAAAGGTGAATAGGATCACAAAAAAGTGAAACTCAGTTTCTCTCTGTGCTGAAGTTTGTTGCCTTTTATTGAAAAAACAAATGCTTTGAAAATCAAGAGGTTTTCTGCTTTTAGGCTGAGAATTAAAAAACCCCAGAGCATCTTTATTTAGCAATGCTGTATCTATGTCTCGGCTGCTTCATTTATCTTCTGTGATCCAGCTTGACTGTATCACCCCATGATGTGCAACAGTGGCTCACCAAAAGGCTCATAAACCCATTAGGCTTGAAATGAGAGGGAAAATGGAGTTCTGGAATAACTTTCCATTTGGAGAACTGAAGGCAAGTACCCTAGTGAGTTTTAAGAGGTGCTTGATACCGTTGTGTTTGTGAAGGTGAGTTTACGGCGTTTTCATTTCAATGGATTCAGTGAGTGTTTTCCTGGTCTCAGTAAGTACTTTCAGATTCAGATGCTAATGATCCATGAGAGCACCTTGCATCAACCCGAAATGCTGTCCGGCACACAGAAGGACTAAAGATCATGAGAAACTAGAAATACAAATCAGCTGCCCTGATGGGTTATATCTAAATAGAATAAAAATTTAGTATTTAAAAACATTTTGGGTCTTGCACTTTTGTAGGAAATTAATGGATTTTTCAGGAAAAATTTATATTTCTATATGTGCTTTCATTGCTTTCTGAGTCAGAAGACACACAAAAAGGAAAGAATCCTCCTATCTTATCTAGTTCTCCTCATTTCTGGATAAGCATTATTTTTCATTTCAGGAAAAGGAAGTGAGAATGAGGATGTTACACTGAACACAGCAGACACCAGGTAAATGTAAACGTTATTCTGGATTTTGCCAACAGCAACATGCTTCACCACTTGACTGATTGATGTCGCACCCATCTAGCTGAGCTTTGTAAAGACTCCTTTATGGCCCACAGATGTGATTTTGTGTTGACATCACTGAAACATTAAATTCCAATCAAGGCTGTGAAGGCCAGCACAAAATCTAAATCAACCATATCTTAGACAGAAATATGCCACTAAAATAGATCGTTTAAGTTGTTTAAGCTTAGCTTCAGCTAAATCACCACAATATGCCCTTGCAAGAAAAGCAGCCTAAGATACCTTGCAAGGTACAATGAGGTGCAAAATTACATCTACTCAGGAAATTAAGAAAGTTTCCTTGGAAAAAGCAACCTTTCTGAACAAGTGGTATTGGTTAAGCACAATATCCTCAAGAATGGTGGAGTATAGAGTCAAAATTTACAACAGTTATGTATTGTTATTGACAATTTGCAACTTTTAAACATTTTCTAGGCTTCGTGTTGGAAACACAGGTGATTTTCTTAGCTATTAGTTGTAACAAACAGATGAAAGCTAGATTTTTGTTCCTCCTTTAATCTATGAGTATTTATCTACAAGTTTTGAACACTTGCAAAAATACATTAGTGGTAATGATAGGTTCAAATCCCAAATGCAGGCTCTCTTAATAGGACTGTCTCTGTACAGACCATTTGCACAGAAAAAGGTTCTGTAGAAATACCTCAGAACTGACTTTGCAAAAGATGGGCACATTTCAGTTACTAGTCTATAGTCTAGCCAAAAGCACTATCACAAACCTTAAATGCTTCCAGTCCAAGTGACTTTTTTCCAGCATGTATCCAAAAGATTTTTTAAACACCTGTGTCTTAGCATATATAAGTGACAACATAGTTAAGCTTGTGTTGCTCAGTTTGCCAATTCACTTACCATGTGATAAAACATGCCAAACAGAGAACTGAAGGGATTCATTATTTCAAAATTCCCATCAAATGAAAGAGGAAAATATTAGTCTTAAGAGTAAGGAGGAACTTCAGTGTGAATTGTGAATGATGAAATCTCTAGATACTGGCATTGTGTTGTGTTAGCACAGCCAAATAAGTGAGCATAAGAAATAAAAAAAGTAAGTGGAATAGTCTTTTCCAATATTTCTCTCCTTTTGCAGTTCAGTTCTTTCAAATTTATATTAGCTTATCCTTTCAAAACCATTCCTAACCACTACATAGGTATTTTTCTCTCCAGACAGAATTAATTCATTCTGAGTGGCATTTCAACAGCCCTTGAGCAGATGTTTTTAGTTTTAAATGGAGCCTGCAGACTCAAAACTAATTCGCTGAGATTTTTTTCACCATAGAAGGGAAGTTAATGAGTGTCTACTACAGCACTCCTTTCACCTTCAGTCAATTTACTGTTTTACAGTGTTTGTAGCCCCCATGTAACAGTAGTCTCATATGTTAAAAAAACTCAAAATTTAGTAGCAATTCACTTTGACGTATCATATGAAAGTTAATGCTTGTCATTTTTTTTTTCCTAGAACATGATAAACTTTTCATGGTATCACTTTATCTGAACGACTCACCAAAAAATTTGGCATAAAATTTATTTAAAATTGCTTTTGAGAGCTGTGCCATGATAAGCCACTGGAAGTCACATTATTTGCTGTATCAGTAATGAGACCTAATAATTGGACTATTGTGTCTACAAATGACCTTTTAAAATATTCCTGAAAAAGACATTAGTCCTTCTAATACAGTTACACCAAGAATTAATTCTTCATTTAATAACCTTTGTGTGCTTGAAGTGAAGCATGGCAAAACTTCTTGGAATTAATAATAATAATTAGTGGGTCTTATTCTGAGATCTTGCTAGCCCTTTATATATATCACAACTTCCAAACCACTCTGTTCAGCAACAAAATAGCATGCTGAGTCCACACATCTGCTGATTTATAGGCATATATTTGATTTTGTGTATAGTTGTAACACCACTGGATTGCCCTTGTGTGTAAAGCTTATGATGAGCAATGTTTGGTGTTTCCAGCTTCACTGAAATAGAATACTAATCTCCAAATTTGAGGGGCTGGATTTTGGACCAGAATGAGAATCTTTCCTACATTCAGAGCCTCCACTGTAGGGGAAAAAAAACAAAACAATTTTCATTTGACTTTTAGCTACAGCTGGGATGATTTAGTTTAGCTCTTCTCTGGCCAAAGGGTGGAGACTGCTGCACTCTGATGCCTCACTGGTACATGTGATAGAGATGATAATCTGTCACATTTCTGTTGAATAAATGACAGACTGCTCATTGCTCTGTACCTTGTAGATTTACCTACAGCTGATAATAAAATTCAGATGTGTTTACAAAGCATTACTCTAATTGGAAAAAAATGGTCTGCTGGTAACGACCACCCACGGTATGAGGCAATGGAGACACAGGCTTCTGTCAGGAGTAGCACAACACATTGGCCAGAGCATCAGGGACTTAGAGGAAGGTCTAAGGAACTGAGCAGTACTTTTCCCAGTATAGGTCATTCTTGAAGAACAGAAAAACAGTAATTGATGCTCCAGTTAATACTAATGCTACACATAGGCAGTAGATAAAACAAATTCTGCTATTGCATTTAGCAGCATGTGGCACTTGCTCTCTTCTCTCCCTGTATGGGTATAATATTAATTGACAAGACCAGCACTGAAGAACTGGGTCTGGATATGCCCAACCTGTAGCAAATAAGGCTGTAAATCTGATATTTTAAAAAAGCGGGAACGTGGAATAACAGCTTTTGGGAGTACATGCTACAAATAAAAAACCCCAACAACAACAAAGTAAATGTTTTTAGATAATTATAATATTTGAAAAATGATTGGTCAAATGTATTTGGGCATGCAGGTTACATAAGGAACTTCCCTACATCTATGTTCTTCTTAAGTGTCAGAGATATTTTTTAATAATTCAAACACATATTTGTTGGGTATGTTGGGTGACTCTGTACTCAAAGCTTGGGACTGTATTCTGGTATCTTTACTCAAGTTGGATCCTGTCTTACTCTTCAGTTAACTTTCAGTAGTTTCAGCGGGACTGTTCATAAGGTAAAGGTGGCTGGATCTGGACCTCTAAAATGAGGACATACCTTCCATACAGGTAGGCAGGTCTTGCTGTTCTGTGAGAACATCAGTGTCTTTTAAGGAAGTATCAAGTACCAGTTGTGGCTCTTCATCAGCTTGCACAGGTTTTAGCTAGGGATATCTTAAAAACTTTTCTATATTATTAAGGAAAGATCTGCTCTTTTTTCTTGTGAGTTGGCCAAACCTCAGCAGCACTTCTGCGAGCTCCAGATGCTGTTATGCCCAAAATTTCAATGCACTGGATTCCCATAACTAGAACCAGCTCAGACATGAGTAACACACTCCCCAACAGCTTTCTAGTCCATAAGCTTAAAGAAACAACTGTCTCACCTAGCAGCATTACATACTTTGGTCCAAATACTACTTTTTAAAAAATATATAAAGGGGCATGGTAATTTTTGGCAAGCTTTTTGAGACTTATTACTCCTGTCAATTGCAGACTGTGGGAGTTCTCAAAGTAAAAATTAGGCATCTCAAGAGATGCATGGCAAAACTCCTAATGATGCTCTACAGTCCTCCACCATTTTAAGAAAGGAACCTTTTTTTTCTGTCTCTCAAAGTTGGAATTAAAACAGATTTATAATTAAATCGCTTTTAATTCATACACTGAGAAATATATTTGAACTTTAGTTAATTTAATTTCAGAAGAAAGGACTAAAATAGTAAAAAATGCAATCACTTAATAGCAGAAATGAGTGGGCCAGATCCTTTATTCTGATACACTTTAAAGTATGCATCTGTGTTACCAGATGCCAGTTTAGGTTTGGTTTTGTATGTCTGTGAGAGAACTTGAAGGGCACAGCAGCCCCTACACCTTCCACAGCTTCAGACTCACTATTTAGGGAGATCATGTCAATGGGAAACATGCTCAGAACCCCCTGTAGCTGGCATGAATTTCATGGCCTGCCTTCACCTGTCCCTGACCTGCCCACTTCAAGGCACTTTCCTTTACACCAGTCTCACACCTGAGCTTGTTACTTTCCCTTTTGGTCCTTCCCTAGGAGCGGAGACAACACTTTTAGAGTCATTCAGCTCTTTAAAGCTGTGGTTCTGTCCCTAGCGAGGCTTTCAAAAGCATCTGAGTAAGCTTGGTACCTTGATTTCAAATCAGAATGTTTCAATGAGCTGCTGAAAATCTGTGACTATTTGCCTCTGTTTAGTTGCTAAATGCTCCTGAAAATCTGCTTCTACTTGTATATTTGCAGTTGCATGTTGTGTCATTTGTAAGTGGCACAAACTTCAAACCATCCTCCACTGTGCAACGAATCCCTGTAGGCTACGTAAGTATGGCAATGATGAAAAAATGCTAGAAGTGATAAGGAATTCTCCAGCAAAACTTTGCAGCCTTGTATTTCTTCAGGGATTTCTCAAAAAGTCTCCTAGTTTAAACTACACCTCCCAGGTTTGTTAGGCAGCTAGTTCCTGGCTCTGTGAAACTCCTCAGGCTGCCTCTGATCCCATGGGGCTGCCCCACACAGTGCCCTGGCTCTAGGACACAGCTTCAGTAATGGAACAGCTGGCTACTTGCTAGTTTTCTGATGTAAAAGGAAAGGAACCAGAATAAATTTCCAAACCTTTTTATAAAATTAAATTTCCTTACAAAATTGCACAATTCTGATTTCTGGTTTATACTTCAAGCTTTCAGCAACACAGAATTTGAGGCTCTAATCAGCTGTAAATGGAACACTTTGAGTGGAATATTTCAATATTTAATATTGAAAGTCACTCGGGTAATTACCCAATCTGCAGCAAAAATACTAATAAAAAAGATGTATTTTGTAGTCTGCTCTTCCTACCAAAAGAGTCTCATCTATTTCTTATATTCTTATTTTGCCTGGGGTTTTGTCCATTACATTTTCTTGGACATACTCCAGTTAAAAAATTTTGGTCTGTTTTTTCAGCAGTAATAAACACTTGAGTCTTCCACACCTTTCACTCTTCAGTGCCAATCATCAGAAAGACAGCGTCTCTTGAATTCGAATCCTGAGGAACCACAAAGTCAGATCAAAGCCTGTGCACTGAATAGGCATATTTTATCTCTGGTAAATAGCTATGATGAAATTATATTTCCAGCTTTGAGATTTATATGCTCATAAAGTTAAGTGCAGTATTGTAGATCTTTACTTAATTGCTTTTGCAACTTGCTTTACTATGGGTCTTAAATCAGCCCAAAGACTGCCTCACCTTTTTAGTAAAGAGGTTACAGTGTTGATTCCAGGCAAATCTGTTCTGGAAATCTGCACCTTTCTTCTTTATTTGTTTTACTGTCACTCAGAGAATGATAATTTATATAAATGAGTCATCCATGAAATTCCATGCATTGGTGTCATAACTCTGAGGCCTTTCAATCTTCATATTTGAACAGTTCACAGCTCAGATGTCTGACTTGATTGAGCACAGATGTCTGTGATATCACTGAGTTCTTTGGAAGACAGGGTATACCATTGCAGTATTAACGTTGAATATGTTCCTGTTTAATATGTGCTCCTGAGACCAACTTCCCTGTGTCATGTGAGATGCTTTCTGCAGATAAGAACAAGTTAATACAGTTCTGCTAGCAGTTAAAGTCAGACTCAGCCCCAAAACCAACAAGTGAAATTAATATAATTTGATAGTCTGTTGTAGATGCTAATAGTTTACATGAATTCAAAAACAGATCAAATTCATGGAAGAAGAACCTGTTAAGGGCTATTAACTATAAAGCTCAGGAAATCCTGAATAGAGTTGAAAAAGTATACTGCTATTCATTCCCTGTTCATACATGTTTTCCTATACAGCTGTTATTATCACTTATATAAACAGGAAAAATTAGATCATCTTTAGTCTGATTCATTACTGCTGTTCATATGTTCTTATCTATATTTTAAGAAAAGCAATAGCAATTCATAGAAAATATTTTACTCATGTCAGTAAATCAATGGACCTTCTAATCTAATGAAAACCACACAAGGAATCTTAGGAGTAATACTCAACAGCACATGCTTTCCATACAACAGGACTAATACTAAACTCAATAGCAAAAGTCCTTCGGATTTCAGTGACGACTCAAGTCAACACTGATCAGTAATACTAATGAAAAAAAAAAATCGCAAAATGTCACTACTAGGGAGAGAATGTAAGTCCATAGCAGCATACAGTTTGCAAATTCCAAAGAAGTAATATTTTTTACATTGGGTATGCTCTTTAGTTCTTCATCACCATTTTTGGTATATGAAAATACTCCATTAACAGGATTCATAGCTGTCATACACGATGTTTAATCTGTTGAAATTCCACTCTGCCCTGCTCCCAAGGTGTGTGGAAGGTTGCTTGCTCACTGCTGTGGAAATTCAAATGTCACTACAAAAATCAGAGCTCACTCTCTCTTGTTTAAAGTCCTGTCACAGCTCCTCATATATCAGTACTTCCTGAATTAACAAGAAAAACAGATCCAGAGTTTCCCATCAAAGTAACTAGGGCAGCACTGCTGAATTCTTCTCCCTCCCTCTCCCTCTGCCAGTATTACCTGAACAGATGTGTACTTTATTTTGCAGCAGTCATATTCCTTACCACATCCTGTGACTACAGTTTATATTAAATTCCTTCTTTATCTCTCTAATGTCCATTCTAGCTTTATCCAGTCTCCTTACAAAAAGAAAGTGAGTGTTGATAAAAGCAGAACAAGCAATCATTTATAACCCCTGTACAATCCAATAAATGCTGACATGGTCATAAGCTGCTTCAAAATAAACCTTAACAAATGTATTTAAATCAAAACACAGTTAAGGTTAATTTAAAAGATAACAGGTTGGGAATATATATTAATGCACAAAACCAATCATCATTACATTGCTGTTCTGCAGAACCCATACAGTTTTCAAAGGTAATTAGTGTTGAGATGTTTAATAATCCAGCTGCAATTTATTTATGTTAATGAATCTCTCAGGCTTTTAATTTCAACATTCTTTGAAATCAGATCTTAAACGCATGCTGAAATTCCTGCTAAATAGTCACAGTTCCTTAAAGTGATGCAATTACGTATCTCAGTGTTCATAAAAAGTAACAGTTCATTTCTCCTTCTCCTGACTGAAGAAGAGTCTGGAAGTACAAAATCTAGTGCTCAAAAACTAGAAGGGCAGGAAAAAGAGCCCAGAATAACTTATCTTTAGAACTGATCATATTTAAAGGAATCCCATGATTTTGGGAACTTGACTCATATTCATGAATACTTGGGATGAAGAAAATCACAAGTCTTTCTGGGTTTTGTATATTAATATATCTATAAAATGAAGGTGCAATTTTAGTGTACACCAGCATAATATACATTGTTCAGGTAGGTAGTAGCTATGAAGGTGTAAATGTTTTAGCTCAAACTAGGGAGTAGAATATGCATTTCTACAGTTTGAAACCTGATTGCTAGTACTTGCCAAAGATACGTAGGTTATTACTACTGCTCCCCATTGATTACATTTACACATGGATGCCAGTAGGTGCTGTCATCATATCTTTATTTTGTTTTAGAGAATACTATCTCCTATATATTAAATAAGTACTTCTACTTCTTGGCCAGCTGTTGTGGTTTAAACCCAGCCAGTAACAAAGCACCACGAAGCCTCTCACTCACTCCTCCCCCTGGCCCTGGTGGGATGAGGAGAAAATCCAAAGGCAGGCTCGTGGGTCGAGGCAAGGACTGGGAGGGATCACTCCCCACTTATGATCACAGGCAAAAGACAGGCTCAACTTGGGGAAGAAACAAAATCAATTTAATTGACTACCAATCAAATCAAAAACAAGGGTATTAGGAAGGAAAACCCAACCTCAGAACACCTCCCCCCTAACACCTCCCGCCTTCCCGGCTCAGCTCCATTCCCGGTTCTTTCTCCCTCCTCCCCCCGGTGGCACAGGGGAACAGGAGGTTAGGGGGTCAGCTC
>VYZV01027175.1:362146-437113 GCA_013401275.1 Pandion haliaetus | reverse complement strand
GGGCTTTCCCATGGAGTCACGGCCATCTTGGGGGGGCCTCCGCTTTCCCCGCTCCCCTCCCTGGGCTGCAGGGGGACAGCCTGCCGTCTCACCACGGGCTGCAGGGCCATCAGCCTCTTCAGGCGCCCCTCCTCCCCCTCCTTCTTCACTGACCTCGGGATCTGCAGAGGGGTTCCTCTCACATTCCAATCCCACTACTCACTGCAGGTTCCCCTTCTTCAATCTGTTCTCCCAGAGGCGCTCCCACCGTCACTGATGGGCTCGGCCTGGGCCAGAGTTGGGTCCGACTTGGAGCTGGGGGAGCTTCTAGCAGAACATTCTTCATCAGTTCTTTTTCCTGAGATAAACACAAACAGATGGATACATGTAAGTCACGAAAAGAGATTAGTTCTATGGAAGAGACATTAAGAAGATGCGCGTTACATCCATGCATTTACAGTGGGCTTCAACTGTTTACCCTTTTTGCCTACCTTCCAAACCAAGCTCCAGAAGTCAGAGAGCTCTTCTCTCTGAGGATTTGCATCCAACACAGAGGGTATGAGTCACAATGCAAAGGAGGATTTCTCTCACCATTAACCACAGAGGAGGCTGGGTGCCTTACTTTCTTAGAGCTAAAGTTAAATGAGATTAAACATTCCTTCTCTCCATATACCATATATAAATATACTAATATTTAAAAAAAAAAAATCCAAAGATGTCCTTAATCTACCATATGTAGTAGATATACTATTCCATAGCAGATATCATAAATCTAGGGCTAACTAATTATTCTTTCCTATGCACTTTAATTCACTTTGGAAGTTCCCCAGTTAAAGGGTTTTTTTGTGATTTATAGCTCAAAGCACTGCTTGTTTCTCAGTGATAAACACAGATGTTTCTCATAAACAAAGTTACACTAATTAAAATTTTGAGTACAGATCAGATTTTTCTATGAAGCTAAAAGCAATTCACAATAATGGGTTACATTCAATAGTACTTCACTGTATTTTGAAGGGCTCCAGACCCTCAGTCCAACACCTACTGTTGATGCCTGCCCAGCCAGCTGTTTGAGATCTATGACACAGGGCATGGTTATCTGAAACGGCTCCCTCCAGCAGGGCAAGCTGCAGTGCTGGCTCATATGCGGCCTCTCAAGCTTTCTGCTTAGCTGAGGTTAGACTTGGAAGAATTGCTCCAACTCTACCAAGTCTGAATACTATTGCTTCTGTTTGAGATCCACAGAAGTCTTGTGGGCGAAAAACTTGACTACTTTTTCAAAATATGTTAGCTAAATAAAAGCTATTATTTCACCCTCCAAAGTTGCCTTGTTTATACCCTCAGAAAGTCACTTCTACAACACTACTAGTACTCATCCAGTCTCCGATTTTTCATGGAAAACAGACTGTGTCTACCACTTCCTCACATAAGTACAACCTTCTGGCTTAACTATGAATAGCTTAAATAAGCCCTTTCCAGAGGTCTGCTGTTAGGGACACCTTGGGTTTTGTGATTCACCAACTCAGTTACTTACAGTAATTGCAGAAAACAGACTTGCAGGCTTCACAAGGTTTCCAAATCTAATCACTTTCACTTTAGGTAATGCAAGAAACTAAGTAAGTATAACACTAAACACCTGCAATGACTTCCTTGCATCATCTTCTCACTTGGTTGAGCAGGCTTTGAATTTAGGTGCAAATCCAGTAAGGATCTTCTTTCTTCCATGCATCCTGTCTCTTTACTGTACTTGTGTGGTGGGTTGGTGTCCTGGTTTCAGCTGGGATAGAGTTAATTGTCTTCCTAGCAGCCGGTACAGTGCTAAGTTTTGAGCTAGGTATGAGAGGAATGTTGATAACGCACTGATGTTTTCAGTTATTGCTCAGTAATGTTTAGTCTAAAGTCAAGGCTTTTCAGCCTTTGATGCCCAGCCAGCAAGAAAGCTGCAGGGGCACAAGAAGTTGGGAGGGAACACAGTCAGGGCAGCTGACCCAAAGTGACCAACGTATTCCATACCATATGATGTTTTAGGAACTGCGATGGGCGCGTGGCGGAGGGGGGACTTCGGGGTTGGTCAGTCGGCGGGTGGTGAGCAGTTGCATTGTGCATCACTTGTATATTCCAATCCTTTTATTATTATTGTTGTAATCTCATTAGTGTTATCATTATTAGGGTTTTTTTTCTGTTCTATTAAACCGTTCTTATCTCAACCCACAAGTTTTACTTCTTTTCCCGATTTCCTCCCCCATCCCACTGGGTGTGGGGGGGGGAGTGGGTGAACGGCTGCGTGGTGCTTAGTTGTTGGCCGGGGTTAAACCACGACAGTTGGTTTTCATGTTGGTTTCCCCACGATTACAATATACCATTCTGTGCTATTACCTTAAAACCTCTTGGCATAGGTTGATTTTTAAGGAATTACTTCTGGTCTGTTTTGAAAAGAGGACATGGGACCTCCAGGAATGGGCTCAGGTCTGTGTATCACAGAAAGCACAGAGCACAGGGCAAGTACCTAAACATCTGTATTGGGTCTGACTGGGATAGAGTTAACTTTTTTTATAGCAGTTCATATGGTGCTGTGTTTTGGATTTGTGACCAAAACAATGTTGATAATGTAGCAGTGTTGTAGCTATTGTTGGGCAGTGCTTAGACAGTGTCAAAGCCTTCTCCATTTCCCATTCTACCCCATCAGTGAGTAGGCTAGGGGTAGATAAGAGGCTGGAAGGCAACACAGCTGGAACAGCTGACCCAAATTGGCCAAAGAGATATTACACACCATATGGCATCATGCTCAGCAATAAAATTGGGGGTGGTGGTGGTGTAGTTATTCCAAGATGGTCATTGCTCAGAGACTGGCTGGGTATCAGTCAGCTGGTGAGAGGTGGCAAGTGACTGCTTTTGCATTACTTGCAGGTTTTTTGCTTTGTTTTGTTTTTCTTTCTTCACTTATTAAACTGTCTTAATATTGATCCATGAGTTTTTCTTGCTTTTGCCCTTCCAATTCTCTCCCCCATCCCACTGCAGGGGAGTAAGCAAATGACTGAGTGGGAGTTTAGCTGCCAGCCAGGGTCATCCCACCCCAACACCAAAAAAAAAAAAATATTGAAGACCCACTCTCCCCGGACTGCTTTTTTTTCTGTCAAGTTTTGTGCGTTCTTTTGTTTTGCTATCCATTTTCCTACCTGTGCCATAAAGGGTGCCAAAGTATTTTACTGCAGGCCTTGGGTTCTAGAGTTTGCTTTAGTTATGATGCCTAAGTCCACCAGGGCATCAAGCCCCATCTGCATACACCACATTAAAAAACTGGGAATTAAGTGCTGAAATTGTTTACTCAAGTTTCATAAAATTCCCCCCCCAGTATGTTAACATCTGTGTATGAGGACGTTGCTGTATAACATCAGTGATATGTGTACAGTAGCCTATAATTTTCTATTTTCTTTCTACATAAATATTTACTGATGATGGTATTTCATCCATTATGCTATGTAGTAACCCATAAAGCTGAATTATAAAATTATCAGCTGGCTGAAAACTAATGTTGCTATAGTAACATTTCCATTGCAAATCATGTTATTGTAAAAAACAATATGTATGGAATATATTCCATTAGCCTGCATTAAGATTACTGTTGTAGCATGCCTAAAATTCTCCAAATGCACATCTGAAAAAAACCCCTTCAATTCTAATACCCTAAGCTGCATTTTTTAATTTAAATAACTCCTGACGTACAGGCTGATAATTACAAGTCAGTGACTCAACAGAGTAACAAAACCCTTTTTCTTGTGCATGCTCCACATGGCACAGCAAGGACACACACGGGAGATGTGCCTTGTGGCTCGGTCCTTTGCACAGATTAGAAGCCTGGGAAGCATTTTTTACTTGTATGCATAGCTTGAAAAGCTGGCATCTCTCCCTGAAATTTTCAGTGGTGTGAGCTGTCCACTAGAGCCTGACCTCTTATCAAGCGGATATATTTCTGCTGTTATTAGAGCTGTTCAAAGACATGTGGGCTTCTTTTACAGGGTGGCTAGATATTGCAATTGGCAGTGGGTCTTTGCAACACTGTGGCTGTGCTCAAGGTAGCTGTCATAACTAGCATTAAAGAGAGATTAACAATTCTGGAAGAAAATAGCCAAAAGTAACGAAAAATCCAAAATTACTTCTAAGCTACCATTAACAAGAATATAAGGAAATTCTTACAGTAGAATTAACTTCCTGAAATAAACTTTGCATTCTTTAGCAATTTGAGGTCAGTTATAACAATAAGAAAGCAGCACTGGAACTATCACAAGTACCCCTGAAGGAAACCCTCCAAAGTTAAACTTTTCAACTGCTAAGTATTACTTGCAAATAAAATTGTCTAATTCTGCCCAGCTGGAAGACAGCTATGCAAGTACATCTCCTGAAAATACTGTTCGCTAAGGTTTTGTGGGTTTTTTCCTATGTAGTATTTAACATTAATCACAGTTTCCATAAAAGGTATTTTAAACACTACTCTCAATTAAAGACCTAGAGAAGATGCGTTAAAACAAAAAGCACTCCTGAGACTTGCAAAATGGGGCCTTGTAAAATCATAAGGAAATCAGATGTATCTGACTGATATACTCAGGAAAACAAAAAGCTCAGGAGTGTGTAGGTACTGCCACAAGACTCTGCTAAAACGGTGCTTAGGATCAGATTTATTTAGCTAATCACCAATATAGTCTTGGGATCAGAGAGAAGCTGGACAACATTTAAGAGTACACCTGAAAAGCAGTTTGCTTGGAGATCCCAAAACAGATCAGAATGAATCAGACTTTTTTTTTTGGCTGTTGGCAGAGAGTGGGTTGGAGGCAGGAGAGCCAGCCTTACACCCTGGCAGTCTGTGGCTGCTGCAAGCCCCAGTGAAATGAAGCCCCTTCATGCTACGTTCACAATAGCTCATGGTTCCCTGTATTAATTAGGGCGTCTGTGCTCATAATACAAAGATTAATGCATGGAACAATTTTGTAAAAGCAGAAACATGTTCTAAACATTGAACCATTTCAAACAAAGAAACTGTGCATATTAAAACACTGAGAAGTTAAATGGTCAAATAACACTTTACGCAGAAAGGCCTGTGCTGCTCCAACAAAACCATGGAAAATTAGTATTAAATGGAAGTGACCTTTTAGATACACATCCCATCATCTCTGATTGCATGATACATGCAATTTGGAAGTCAAACTCAGGAGGTCCTCCATTCCTCTTGGCTTAAGGTACGGAGGAAAAAAAAAGAGGAGAGTGAAATTTAAATTTATTTTGATCAATATGACCATGTGGGTTTAATTAGACCAAACTGCTGTGTCACTTCAGCACTTCTCTGCTTTCCTTCCTCCCTGCTGTCCTGTGTCAGGCTCCCCATTCCTCTCTTCCTTTCTGTAGCACCTATTTCATTGAACTCCAGTGCTTGCTTTCTTCCTCAGATGCTTTGCTGGACTGGGACCATTTATGAACCTCAAAAGCATGTCATATGCCTGCTACCATTTTTCAAAAAAGCACATGACTGCCAGTTTCTCTTCAGGATTATTCTTATTACTGCTTCTTTGTGGGCTTTTCTAAAACAGTGTTCCCATACTTAAGTACCTTTAGTTAAACAAGACAAGCATCAGAAACTAATAAAAGAGCTGAAAGCCATTTGCAGACAAGAGTGAGCTAAGATAAACCCCTCATTACCTTTCTTTAAAAGAGGGTTTATATGAGCAAGGTTTGAATCTAAGGAAAGAAAGACTGCAGAAACATACTGTGAAATATAAGTCTTCCAAGAAATCAGAAGAAAATATTTTCAGGCTTTAATCAATTCAGTTTCCCATGGAAATACTAATTAACACTGAGCCTTCTTCCTATATCTCATTTTATATTAAAGAGTTACCATCAAACACCCAAAGACTGAATTCCTATGAGATCAAAACGTCAAACTAATGTGAGGATTTTCCCTATCCTTTTAAGCCAGCATTATGGAGAACTTTTTGCATTTTTTACTTACAGGCCTTGTGAGCAATCAGTGCATCATGGACAGTTTTGGTACTGGCAAAGCAGATACCCTACTCTCTTCATATGCTTCCAAAGCTTTTATCATGTCATTGCTAATTCATAATTTCCTAGTAAGTGATCCTTACTAGTTTGTCTGACCTGAGTAACTTTAAATTGAGAATGAACTTGCATAACAGTACTGAATTTGGGAAGGTGTATGTGTGCATGCCATTACCTACCATGCCCTTTCAGTTCATGCCCACAACCATTTTTCAGTAGTGCTCATGTTGTCAGAGAAAGCTGAAAAACATACTTGTAAAAATATGTGCAGAATTTAAAAAGATATGAAGTCTAAAAAGTGCCAGCTAATTCAAACTTAAAAAAAAAATTTCATTACACCAATACATAGAGCTACCTCCAAAAATAACACTTCATATGACAGTTATACATGTGGGATAGAAAACAGGGCAAGAGGAGCTGAGTCTAAATGCTTAATGCATCCCAGCTTGGCAGGTAGCACATGCCAGTTCTACAGGTTGTTCAGAGTCTTCTGTCTTGTGCTTGACATGCATTTCCTCACGCTACTCTTTTTATGGACAAAATGACCTTGTCCTGCTTTCATTCTTTTCCACTGACATAAATAAATATTCATACACTTCACTTTTAATTCCATTTAAACAAGATGTAGATAAGATCTTTCTGACCATTGGAATGGGAATATATTAAGAACAACATACTAATTCAGTTTGGTTCTGTCCTGCAGCTCTTTGAAATAATTTTCAGAGCTGAGACATTTTTATGGACAGAATATCTGTCATAGTTATGGGTATTCCACTACTGACATTGCCATTGTTTTCCCATAAAATGATAATAGCCATCTGGAATAACAAGGAAATGTACAGAAAGCACTTCAAATGTAATGAATATGTTTTTTTAACTACCAGCTTTACATCCAAAAGGGGGGGGGGGTTGGGATTTATAGTTTTTCTGTTGAAGAGGTAGTGATGGGAGTGTTTTTAAAAATATTTCATTCCTCCTACAGGTTTAGCTAGCAATGTAAGTCTAGCATGAAAATTTCCAGTTTGTAACATTTACTCCCGATGATTTTCTTAAAATATGCTTATCTCTTTGTTTTAAACGTTGCTAAAGATTACCCTGATAGAAGAAAAAAAAAAAAAAAGAGTAATAGCTCACTAATTTACATTTTAAAGTATTTTTAAAGTAGGTTATTGATTTATTACAAGACAATAGTCAAAATATTGTTTCATTCATTGCACAGGTTTTCAGACTCTGCAGTGATCATTACACAAATCAGCAAACACATGAAGAAATAAGTTTTTTCATCATTAAAGAACATCTTATTTCTAGTTCTATGATTTCCCATTTTATTGTAGCAAATCATACTGAATTGTTTGAAGTGTCTGAATTTTGGGGGTTAATGATGTTTTTTACCCAAGTATTTGCTAGGGTTTTGTTTAATATGCTAAATGAAGCGCTTCTAATTTCCTTGGAAAAATACACATTTATTGAAAACCTAGAGAACATAAAAGTTTATGGCTAAATCACTGAAGCATTGATATTCCTGTGACAACATTGCCAAATTTGTATTTCTGCATTTTTCCTGTATGTATACTGACGTGGCTTAGACAGCTGCATGCTTCACTGGGTAAAAAACTGGCTGGATGGCTGTGCCAAAGAGTAGCAGTGAATGGAGTTACCTCCAGTTGGCGGCGGGTCACAAGTGGTGTTCCTCAGGGCTCAGTACTGGGGCCAGTTCTCTATAATATCTTCATCAATGATCTGGATGAGGGGATTGAGTGCACCCTCAGCAAGTTTGCAGATGATACCAAGTTGGGAGGGAGGGTTGATTTGCTTGAGGGTAGGAAGGCTCTACAGAGGGATCTGGACAGGCTAGATCGTTGAGCCGAGGCCAATTGTATGAAGTTCAACAAGGCCAAGTGCTGGGTCCTGCACTTGGGTCACAACAATCCCATGCAACGCTACAGGCTTGGGGAAGAGTGGCTGGAAAGCTGCCCAGCGGAAAAAGACCTGGGGGTGCTCGTTGACAGCCGGCTAAATATGAACCAGCAGTGTGCCCAGGCGGCCAAGAAGGCCAATGGCATCCTGGCCTGTATCAGAAACAGTGTGGCCAGCAGGAGCAGGGAAGTGATCGTCCCCCTGTACTGGGCACTGGTGAGGCCGCACCTTGAATACTGTGTTCAGTTTTGGGCCCCTCACTACAGGAAAGACATTGCGGCGCTGGAGCGTGTCCAGAGCAGGGCAACGAAGATGGTGAGGGTCCTGGAGCACAAGTCTTCTGAGGAGCGGCTGAGGGAAGTGGGGTTGTTTAGCCTGGAGAAAAGGAGGCTGAGGGGAGACCTTATCGCTCTCTACACCTACCCGAAAGGAGGTTGTAGTGAGGAGGGTGCTGGTCTCTTCTCCCAGATATCAAGTGATAGGACACCTCAAGTTGCAGCAGGGGTGCTTTAGATTGGATATTGGGAAAAATTCCTTGACCAAAACAGTTATCAAGCATTGGAACAGTCTGCCCAGGGCAGTGGTGGAGTCACTATCCCTGGAGGTATTTAAAAGATGCCTAGATGCGGTGCTGAGGGACATTGTTTAGTAGTGGACTTGGCAGTGTTACGTTAACGGTTGGACTTGATGATCTTAAAGTTCTTTTCCAACCTAAATGATTCTATGACTCTATTCTATGTTTTATTTCAGTACAACTTGACAGCAATAGCCTGTATTTCTGATATATTGTACTGACACAAGAGATGCCTTATTATTTATCCAATTAATTGAGTTCAAGGTCTGATTTTGTTCACCCGAGCAGCTCACCTGATTTTGAGGCATAAAGGTTTATGTCTGATTCATAAACAAAATATTTTCAAATATTTGTCCTCTAGGACAAAATGCAAGACTTCTGCATCATTATGATGATTCTGATAGTCTTATTTATAATGTCTTAGAAAAACAAGCAAACCAAACTCTGATACATCACAAATAAATGAAACAACATAAAATGTATGTACCTGCCATACATTACCAACATAGTCCCACTACACTGAAAGTCAGAAGACTTGATTTCTGCTTTCGATTTTTGCATCTGAGCCGTCTGCAAGAAGGACTTAAAAGGTTTGGGAGGTTCAAGACACAATTAGGATAAAAATTTTCATTCACATGAATGAAATGTGCAGCAGTGGAAGAGGATATCAGAAAAGACTGAGGAATCTCTAACACTAGTGATTTTCAAGATTTGAGTAGACAAAGCTATGGCTAACCTCATGTAGTGTTGGTGCCAGATTTGTGGTAGGTTGGACTAGGTGACCTCCAAAGTTTCCTCCCAACTGATTCTACAATTAATTAATTTCATCAAGATCAGCTGCTCTTGCTCAAATGTATGTCAAAAGAACTGCTGGCACAGTTAGAAGGTCTGATATCATACAACAGCTTACACTGACTTTCATGCAGATGCAATTTACAGCAACTATGTGCATTTTATAGAACCATGTCCTTCCTCAAAATCCTGATGGACCCCAGGCTTTTAAAACCCAGTTCAGTTGATTAGATTAAAATAAGAACAATATTATGGTTTGCCATTCAGTTAGATGAAACACTATAGAATATTAGTATTAGCTATTCTGCACTGCTTTTTGTATTCTACTCAAATACTTGAATGAGATTTTTGTACTCGGGGTTAAAGCATCTGATTACAAATCCAAGTATACAGTACACATATGGCTAAAACACCAATATCTGATTAGATCATTAATATGACTGTAGATAATAACAAGGCATTTCAAGCCCAATTACAAAGCACTGCTATAATACAGCCCTGATATCAGTTATGGGATTTAAAATATAATGAAATCAATACTATTTTACCGAAGACAGAAAAAAAAAAAAAAAAAAAGGTGAAACATCATAACAGAACTCTATTTTGAAACACATGCTTGCTTCCAGTTTCTTGTACAATACAGGTTCAGGAAATTATTTTATGACCTAATTTCCCTTGACAGCATTTGTTCTGAGGCTGAGTGGTAAGGAGATCTGCAGTGCCCCATGCTTTGCTGATTGCAGCCCTGGTGCTCTGCAACTAATGGGGCCCAGATGAGGCCAAGAACACACGAAATGAGCTGGGTGGGGAGGGACTGATTTATAGTCCTACTCATTCTCCTCCCCTTCCAAAATAAACAAACCTAAGAAAAGGCAAATCTGCTTGGCTGCCAGAGCAATCTCTAGCCCACGTGATGCATGTACACTCTTAGAGTTTCCAATACAGAGCAAGAAGATGAGACCATCGGATGTGTTCTTCCTGACAGGACAGGCTAATCTCTTACTATAACTGCTATACCTTTTTTGAGTCGTTGCCTTGGAGGAACATCTGGCCTAAGAGGTATAGCAAAGAGTCAGATAAGCCATGTGTGGTATTTCAACCAACTGGTTTCTATTTTCTGTGTGTATGGTAGAGCTTAGGCTCTCCAAGGACTATTGCATCTGAAAAGTCTAGTATAGCAGAAGGCCAGCCTGTTCATGAGTGCCTGCTCATACAAACTTTCCCCATAAATATTTCATTCTAGGTATATGATGAGTTACTAGATAATGCATAAAATGAAGTATTTTTCCTTTAAAATAAATCCAGTCTAGAGGTAGAAATAAATCTTTCATTCATGCACAAAACCTCTCACATAATTTTTGCCCTTTGCACAACTGCTTTCTTTTTACACAAGAAAAAAGAAATAGATTTTGTCGCTGGTGAATAAGACTTGTGTAAGTCAATTTTTATGGGGTATGTTTTTTCATCTGGCCTTCTTCATGTTTGTTGTAAAGTCTAGCAGTGATCCAAGAGCAATCTCATGCAGATAAAATTGTTTTATGAGGTAACAACACAGCATGATTGCTTTACTACCCCTCCACCTACAAATTAGGATATAGGGAAATAACATTTTAAGATTGGGTGAGATGATAAGTAAAGAATAGTGAGCTGTCCTGAGAAGAATTATATTGTCATATGTCCTGACACCCCCTGTTTAATCATAATAAATATTAATCTTCAGTAATATTTCCAAGTTTTTTAAAAATCTGTTATGATTTGGAAATCAAATGCACATTTTAAATATTATTTTAGCCTCAAAAGTAGAACTCTGAAAATGGTGGTATCAGAACTGCTATCTGCAATTCCAGGAGGATGTGGGAAAACCCATGTCTAACGTTGCTGAAGCTGGGTACATGACAAGGTGGCTCTGATTTCACCAAAATAATGCCACACAACTCTTAGGCAGTGATGGCTGCGAACCCTCAGATCTAGGCTGAAGCTGGCCTCCTAATTTTTTGCAGAAGCCGCTGACATGTTAGACAAGTAAGAAGTGCTCGGGAATGCACACTGGAGTGTCAGCTTCAATGTGTTAACAATGTTTAACCATCATGCACAATGTAATCTCATGTCATTTATGTACTCCTGCATACTATATTCATGTTGTTTTGTTCAACTTCTTAATTTACACATGAGTCTTTGCAACAAGCAGCAAGAATCAACCATGGCGTCTGTTATGGGTTTGTGTGGTGCAGCTTTTTTTGGTAGCGTGGCAGGGGGCTGCAGGGGTGGCTCCCGTGAGAAGCTGCTGGAAGCTCCCCTGGCTCCAATTCGGACCCAACTCTGGCCCAGGCCGAGCCCATCAGTGACGGTGGGAGCACCTCTGGGAGAACAGATTGAAGAAGGGGAACCTGCAGTGAGTAGTGGGATTGGAATGTGAGAGGAACCCCTCTGCAGATCCCGAGGTCAGTGAAGAAGGAGGGGGAGGAGGGGCGCCTGAGGAGGCTGATGGCCCTGCAGCCCGTGGTGAGACGGCAGGCTGTCCCCCTGCAGCCCAGGGAGGGGAGCGGGGAAAGCGGAGGCCCCCCAAGATGGCCGTGACTCCATGGGAAAGCCCGCGCTGGATCCGTGTGTGACTGAAGAGCAGCCCGTGGAAAGGATCCACACTGGAGAAGTTCATGAAGGACTGCAGCCTGTGGAAAGGACTCAGGTTGGAGAAGTCGGTGAAGGACTGTCTCCCATGGGAGGGACCCCACGGTTGAGCAGGGGACGAGTGAGGAATCTTCCCCCTGAGGAGGAAGGAGTGGCAGATCCAACGTGTGGCGAGCTGGCCCCTAGCCCCCTGTGCCCCTGTTCCCCTGTGCCGCCGGGGGGAGGAGGGAGAAAGACAGGGAGTGGAGTTGAGCCGGGAAGGCGGGAGGGGTGGCGTGAAGGTGTTCTGAGGTTGGGTTTCACTTCCTAATAGCCTTGTTTTGATTTGATTGGTAGTAAATTAAATTGATTTTGTTTCTTCCCCAAGTTGAGCCTGTCTTTTGCCTGTGACCATAAGTGGGGAGCAATCCCTTCCAGTCCTTATCTCGACCCACGAGCCTGCCTTTGTATTTTCTCCTCATCCCACCATGGCCAGGGGAGGGGGTGGGGAGTGAGCGAGAGGCTTCGTGGTGCTTTGTTACCGACTGAGCTGAAAACACGACAGCTTCACACAGTTTCTCTTGGCAAAATGAACTCCCTGGTTTACAAATGCAAGATTTTGGAGGAGTGTGATCCCTCACAGTCCTGGAAGTCTGTCTCTGAGCATTACAAGGACAAAAAAGAGAGATGAGGAAAAAGTAATTTTTAAGCTTAACAAACAAACTAATATTTTCACATTTTAAAAATAATTAGCTGCTAGTTAAGATGTTTAATAATGTTCCAGATAGGAAATGTAAAGATACCCCAAGGGTATTCATATTGCCCTTCTGTGACAGTGGAATGACTGGTAACAAAAGACCAATTCCAGTGCAGGAAGAAAGGAAGGGGTTCCTCAAAATCATCCAGTTGAGGGTATCATCTCACATTGCTATATACATAAAACAGCGGTGATTATTTTGTAATTTTACTGTGCATTCTTGTCACTAAATTAGAATAGGAAATCTTAGGGTTTATATTTCCCTACTTAGAGAAAGCAAGAAAAAGCCTCACTGAAGGTAAGCCCTGCACCACTGGTTCCCATCTAAGTTCCTACTAACCTCATCAGCTGAGGCTGCTGACATGAAGAGTGGGACCTGCGCCAGCAATGTGGCCAAGTGACTGCTGCAGAGCCTGAGGAGTGACAGGAGTGACCTGGGGACCAGGGAGGAAAAGGGGTTGCATGTGAGGCTGGGAGGGGGGAGAAAGCCACAGCAATGAGACCCACCTAACCAGGGAAGCACTGTGTTTCAGCCTAAAGTGTGTATGGATGAACGTGGCTCTTGGGGATATGGTTTAGTGGTGGACTTGGCAGTGTTAGATTAACAGTTAGCCTCAATGATCTTAGGAGTCTTCCAACCTAAATGATTCTATGAACAAAATAGTTAAAAGCAGATGTGTACATCTTATAAAAGAACAGTGTAACATGTTACGTTTCTACTGACCTATTGTTTCCTTTATTAGGGATACCCTGTGACAGAAAATCACAGCTGCCCTCCAAATTTAAAACAGCAAACAAACAGACTATGACAAATTATTTTCACTGCAGGAGCATCAGGGTTTTAAGCACAGGCCCCATTCTGGGGGGGGATCTTTAATAATCTTTGATTTACATTGACTACTTTGCAAATCCAGTCAGCTAGAGAGTCTGATAGCTTCTCTTTGCCCTTCTACACGGAAGGCCAGCAGCAGTCAGTGTAACATTCCATTTTGCCCTGAGCTTGTTTTGTTTGTGACACAAATGTGAAACAGTATTATTAAGGATGAGTGACCTAGCATGACACTGCTCATCAAAACATTTTCACACTCTGCAGGCTATAAATCTATTGATGTTCCTCAGTTTTGTGAATGATTGCTGTGAAAGTAAAGAATGTCCCCATAATTTTATTTGACATGTAAACTGTACTATGTGTTCCAAATCTGTCATCGCAGCACTGAAATCTATCCTTGACACTAATTTGTACAAACGGCAGGTCACTCGAGGAGGAAAATATTTTTTTCTGGAAAGCAGTGAAGTTTGGTTTTATAGAAGACAAATCTTTGAAGGGCTCTTTGCCAGTCATTAAGCTACGGCTGTCAGTTAGATCTGTTTCCCATGTAAATAAAAATCTCTCCACAGTGTATTTTTCCCTCCTGGAAGTGTTTGTTTAAATACAAATGAATGCAAACAGTGATCGCATTTCTTTAAAATGGAGAAGGAGAAGCTCATGAAGATTGACAGGAAGGAAGGCTGGCTTTCAAGAATTTTGAAGTTTCAGGCAAACTTTTTAAAAGTAAAAAAACTTGGCTTTTTTGTTTTTCTTTTCATAGAGTTTTGGGGTAAAAATGCATTGCTCTATTCAGAGTATTCAGAAATAAACAAGCACTTAAAGACAAAGCCAATCTGAAATCTGGATACCTTTTGTATTTTTTTAAACATCAGCCCATGTCATGATTCATTTCCTTAGAAAGGGACTCTAGTGAAAATTAATTCTTTAAATGTAGAATATAACAAAGAAAACACCGTACTCTTAAATAATTTTTGAGGCACTGCATAATTCCAGGGATGCCAAGCATTCTCCACTCTCACTGATTTCAAAACCTCATGGCATTAGGCCCTGAGTATTTTAAAACAGGTCCTAAGATAACCAATAGTCTCATGTCCTTTTCTAATGAAAACCCAACTCACTTGTAAACCAACTTAGTGCCAAGGATATCCAAATCTGAATGACTTCTTGTAAGATTTTTATTCCAAAATGGTGGTGTCTTTTCTGTCATCCACACCAAGCTTTTGAGTGGCATTTCTGACAGCCTTGATCATGCAAACAGTCGGAAAATCTGATTTCCGTAATTCCAATATCTTTAACTCAGTCATCAGGCACACAAAGTGAGTTAATACAGTGAGCACCTCAGCACTGACTCTGTCCTAAAGACTAGTTTACTGTAATTATATACACGCTGGCCTGGAAAACAGGCCAGATAATAAGCAAATTTTGAAACTTGCTCCCCTGCACACACACACATACATACTTTAGGCTCCAGAATTTCAAACCTTTGTCCCTAATATAGTTTAAAAGGCAAGCTGTCCCACCCAGCTCCTTTCATTTTGTTCATAAATAGAAGTATTGCATAGCTGTGTTATATGTGCAATTATCTTTTAATTCTGAATTAAGATTATCCTTCATTATCTGTAAAGCTGGGATGTTACTGAGACTGCCATATATGCAACATAACTTATTTTTCCAAGGGCTGTTCCTGTTGTTTGGCTCTTCCTGGGTGACTGGGATAACAACAGGCACTGTCACCAGAAATCCTAAATCTCTCACTCTTTGCAAACTGCTCCAGTGCTTCCTTGGTTTGTTGCTTTTCATTGTACTGTCATACCACAAAGTCAATAGGAAAAAGGTTTGAAAAGCAGACAGTGGTGTTTCATCTTCCAAAACTCAGAAAGCTTTTTTTTTTTTTTATAGCTCCAAAGCCGCATTACGGGACACTGGACTACTGCTGACACAGCGGGTCTGCTTAGGTCAAACATGAAGGGACCGTGCTTGATTGACAAAGCCAAGTCATAGTAAGATTATCTGTTTATATTCATATTACTTTTTTAATGTGTTTATTTGTTTACAGTTCTGCAAGTTGGATGGTAGTTATCTGTACTGAGACTGAATCCCAACATCTCCTCTCTGCTTTCTGGCTTATAATTTACCCAAACAAGTTCCTTTTTGACCTAATTTTTTACACAAGTGTCAGTCCAAGGATACTTAGAAAGCAGAAGGAAAATTACTTTAAAAATCCCTAAGCGTTGCATTCTTCTTCCATGTACAAGAAATTGTTAAGGGATGTAATAAGTGGCTGCTGCCTTTTGCAGCACCGGAGCCTGGGAGCCCCCTACTGCTTGGGGACCTGGGGTCTCTGCCCAGGCTGAGGGACACAGCTGCCCCTTTCCCCTTTGCAGGTTCAACCAGTAGTGAAGCCGAGCATGTATCCCAGAGACACGGACACAGACACATGCACACAGACACCTTCCAGAGTCACAAGCACATTTCACAGATCCCTCGAATACCATCATGGCTCCTGCACTCCCCTGGTGCCCCTGACCAGACCCAGGGCCTCTTGCTCTCCAGTGGGTCCAGCGTGGAGTTTGCTGCAATTGACACACACACACGCCACCCACACACACCTGGTTTGGGCGTGATATGGCCACTCACCCCCCCAGCAGCCAGCACCAGGCACACAGGCTATGACCACGGCCCCACTCCAGCCACCAGCATGGAGCCCATCACTTGCCTCATTCACCTGGTCCCCCCATAGTTGGTTTTTGGGACACACACTGTGCCTGTCCCAGTGGCTGCAGTCAAGTCCCCCACCCACTCCAGCTGCTGTCCCTGAGACCCCACAGGCTCCAGCTACTGACACTACCAGCCCAGGGCACCTGCACCCCCATCTGACTCCAATGACTGGCCCCAAATCCACTCACACCCCTGCACCAGTCAGCGCCTCATCCCTAGACCACTCACACCCCCATGGCACAGTGAGTAAAGTGGTGCAGGGAGGGCTACAACAGGATTTAAGAAGACAGGCCAGGCTGGGGTGATGAGGCACAGTGGTGGGTCAGGTACATGTGCTGGCCCACCATGCACACAGACGGACCCTCTTAAACACAGCCCTGTCCACCTCTTACCCCTTTGCTCCTCTCCATCCCCTACACATGCCCTTGTAAGTTTTGCATAGTCCCACTGATACCCCACCCACCCCAAACAGCGGGGACACCCAGCTTTGCATTCTTACCAAAGTCTGCAATTTCTTGATGTCACATCAGTCAGTGTGACTGAAGAGGTTTGTTTCTTTCCACTGTCTCCATGATCTTTGTCAAACAGGTTTGTGTCTCTGTATGATTTCATCATTTCCCCCTGTACTTGTTATCCCCTTTTTCATTGAAAAGGCCCTTGCTCAGATCACCTTACTGAAGCAGGGGCTCCTGTCTCCCACATGCCCTTACAGAAGGAACAGAGCAGAAACTGCTGAGACATAAGCAACGTTGAGTGCTGAAGAGGAAAAGGGACTACCCCTGTAAATACTGTTGAGATCTAAAAACCAAGGGACATTCAAAGGCAAATGATTGGAAAATGTAGTTGGTGGGTTCTGGAAATTGAGATTGTCTACAGGCAAGATTTCAGAGGTAGGGATGAAGGTGTTCACTTGTGTGCTCCACCCAGAGCCGCTCATCTCTTTTTCATACAAAATATTTTGTGTTTAATCATTTCATATCAGAAAGAAATGCTTTGGCAACCAGAATCTGTCAGCTGAGTTCCTGTGTTTCCCATGACCAATTATGCTAGTATATAGAAAATAAAGCAGAAAGTAGCAATTTCTCCTTAGTCCTATATTTGCAAACCAGATCACCATCTACTGTAATGGAAAAAAGATTAGAAGCCCATGATCTTGGACTTCCTGTGCCTGTAAAGAAAACCAGTATTTCCCTAAGGAAAAGAAAGGACTCTGTTCTTACTCCCCTAAATGTATGTTTTATTAATTTCTCCATTCAGTGCTTAGCAGTGTAAGTGGTAAATAAAACTTAACATTTTTTAGCTTATCCACACAAATCTAAATCAGGGTTTCACTAATGTACAGCTTTTGTTATCCAACAAAGCCAAGAGGTCTTTTCATTGTGGTGTCATATTGAGCATAAAGTTATTCATTACAGTGTTAGCTTTGTTACAACTCAATCATCAGTGTTTCATTATGAAAAAACTGTCAGTGGATCCTCCCTGGGCAGAGCCCTTCTGATGTAAGGAAAGAGAGGTGAGAGTGTGCCCAAAAATTAAAAAGGATGTGGGTACTTTTATCGCTACTTCAGCCAGCTAAAGAAAATCCTCTCTGTCTAATTTTAGAGATGTTACTTCTTTCTCAGTCTAACAGTAAAGCTTTGGAAAATGAGCTTTGGAAAAGAAAATGTGATGTGGGCCTCAGATGAAAACCTGTCCAATACTAGGAATAATGGGTCTTTCACTCACCAAAACAATAATGACAAAAAAAACCCAGATTAATTTTTCCAAAATACAATTGTTGAAATGTGGTGAAATAGGTAGTGACAGATCTCTAGTAGTCTTCCCTTCCTACTTCCCCACCTTGGAGCATCCTGACCCAAAGCAAACTTGCCATTAAACCGCCTGTATCTCTTCCATTAAAGCATGCTGATGAGCAGTAGCATTTGAGAGCCATCGACAACTGGAAAAGTCTACCTTAAGGAGTACTATTTCCATTTGTGAAAAGGTTCTGTGGTATCAGTACTCTTGGTTAAAACTAAATTTTACAGTTTATTCTTTTTACTTTATAAAATTAATGTTTTTCTTATGGGTAAATTTAACCAAAAGGATTTTCCCACTGCTGCTACTGCAAGGCTATTTCCAAGTGTCAGGAAACAAGCCCATTCTTTATATATGACCCACACAGAGAAATGGAAGTGATTGCTTTGAAACCCTAGAGCCTTCTAATGAAAAAGAAGCAAGGGTCTTCTGCAGACAACAACTGCCATGTTTCTTCTCCAGCTATTAGGGAACTCAGAGCTCCAGGGTTTCTTGCAAGGGCCAGGCACAGGACTCAGAACCAGAGTAATTAAACTTCTCAGAGAATTTGCCAACACGCTCCCCCTGACCCTAGACTTCTCAGAATTAAAAAGAAAGTCTTGACAAATTTCCATCCAGTTGCCACAGGGCTGCCTTATGCTGGAATTCAATAGAGCCACTTTATTCTAAACAACAGCATTTAGAGACTGAGCAGAAAAGCAGAAGCACACTGCAAATGAAGTCAGCTTATGATCTATCTGTTCCTCTTCGTGTCTGCCAAAGAGAGCTCACTTTCTGACAACTTGCCAGCGAAAGGCTCAGCAGCTGAATGAGCAGCTGAAGGTGTTTCTCCATTCAGGCTGCAACCCCAACAGTTTCTTCATTTGTCTACCTTAGTTGTTCCTTTACTTCTCGTATCAGGAATGCCCCATAAAATTCTGCTAAGATCCATGCCCCCGTGCACTCTGCTGCTCATAGGCAAACTGTCAGGTAGTTCACAGGCACTGGAGCAGATGGTTGAAAACTGGAGGTGCAGCAACCCATACTAAGCCTTTTCAGTCCTGAGACCTTACAACATAGCCATGCTACCTCTCATGGTCCTCTGCCTTTAGGAAATTTCTCTTGAAGGAAATTTAGAGCGATGAAAGCTCTAAAATTTGCTCATATCAACAAGCACTTAGAGGTTTATTTCAACTAAAAGGTGTGAAATTTTTTCTTCTAATCTTCACCTTAAAAACCTCAACTAGTTGCACATTCTTTTCCATTTATTTCAACAGTATGAGCTACTTGTCTTGCAAAAGTTTAACACACACACATTAAAAAAAGGAACTGTCGACTATATATGTTTCATTAGTGCCACATATCCTTCTCATCTCAGATGAAGTATATATTCTCATCTTTAACAAGAACTAGTGAAGAGAAATGAAAATTAATATACCATAGCAATTACTGCTAAGAAAATGAAATTAATTGGACAGTCAAAAGCCAAAATGTGGAAAAGTCCTTTAATACCAATTAGCTGTGGGAATAATCAATATGCTGCTTCTAGGAAAAATATATTTTCAAACAGGCATTGCAAATTGAACTAAGCTTTAGGATACATAGTTAACATTGTATTATAAAAATGCTATTTTTCTGGCAATAAATGAGTAACAAATCCAGAATCTTTCATACAAATAAATCTAATTTAGGTCAACTGACTAGTCACAAAAAAGGTCACAAAACTAAAATTAGTTTATTAAATCCTTCCAGTGCTCTGTTTAAACCTTGCTATTAATTTCCTGCTTCTAATTTATATACTGTTTTTTCTTTCTTCCTCTTTAATAAAGAAATTTCCAAGCAATTTGTTGGGCATTACAAAAGCACAAAATACAGTCCCTGATCCGAAAGCCTAACAGTCAACAAAAGTTTATATAATATTCATTCATCACATTGCATTCATGTTCTCTGCTCTCCAGAAAAGAAACATAGCATCTTGACAGAGTAATTTGAAGTAATCTAAAGGAGGTACGAGGAAAGAGTCAGAAATAAATTATTTTCTTCATTAATAGATAATCATCTCTGTCTTGGGTGTTAATTTTGTTTGTGAAGAATTCCAGTGTGAAGGACAGAAGCTTGCGTATAGTGTAACCTAATTTTAAAATAACACACACTGAACACAAACCGGGTATAATCAAAGAACTTTAAAAACAAAATCATTCCTATTCTACACAGGGAATGAAACAAATCTTTCAAAGATTTTCAAACCAGGAAAGACACTGTCTCACCTTCTTTTCACCAAAAAAAAATCAAGGCTTCATTCAGGATGTAGAATAGGTAAATTAAAAACCTTGTTCTTCCCAAATGGATTTCTTGGAAATTGACGTCTCCATGTTCCACTTCACTTTTGTGAGTCAAAAAATTAACACTGTAGTGCTGGGCAATTCTGTGAAAGTAATCTGGTCAAATCAAACCTGTTTCACTGCATTTTTGCCTTTGTCATCTAGTCCTTTGTGAAATACTGTAAACTCTTCTTTTTCTGGGACATTCACACACTTCCACTAACATTCTTACAATTGTGAGAGGTGGAAAAATATTGTAATTTGGTTATGAAAATAAGATTTATAAAGAAGGTTGTTAGTTTGTATGTAAGTTTTTGTACTTGTAGGTAGAATAGGCCTTTGGATCTCTACATTTCCTTGGCATATGATCATTTATACTCACTGGAGAGCTGGCCTTTGGCTTTTGGTTTCCACAAGGGTACAATAAATAGTATAGCATCATTGAGAAAAATAAAGATCAAACTTGTAGTCTTCCTAGCTTACTGGAAGTGATAATAATAAAACTTCAGTGATTAATGTTTTATAGTAAGATAGTAAAATCCTGTGGTTCTCTATGGATAGGAATGTGGGAAACAGGTTACAGAAATTGGAAGATAAAAGAAGTGACTGGTTGACTGGATAGTTGCACAATCACTGTAGATACGGTATTACATAAATTAAGGCTTTTGTTTTGAAAGATATTGAGACGCCTAGCATGAACCACTTCCTATCAAGTAATAAAAGATACTCTGTACCCCAGAACTGCTGAAGGATGCTCGATATGCCTTTTTAGCTGGTTTACTGTTTCTGCTCTGGAAAATATTACTGGAAAATCCAACCTCTAGACAGTTTGGAAACACAAGAATATTGGAAGGAAGGCAGAGGAGCAGGTCAGCTCTGTGCTGAGTATGTGCTAGAGTTTAATCATGCTCTGAGGTTTTGCCTCTGCTAACTGCAAGCAGCTGACTCTTCAGCAGCTCTTCTTTGACAAGGGACTTTAGCAACAGAGTTGTTCATCGTGATCAAAACAGCAATAGCAAAAATTTCACTAATAGTCACAAGGAGACAAGTGCAGATCCTCTGTGCTGGTTGAGGAAAAAGGAGGGGAAGTAAGTTTGCTGTCACCTCTGTATAATTCAGTCAGAAAGTATTAAGTGACTTATCTCTAGCTTTACCTCCAGCACCACTGATTTAAATTGTTACATTTTTTAAAACTAATTTCAATATAATACTACACTAGCAGTGTCATAACATAGCTAGGATTTAGTCAAGTTTTCTGTTGTAAGGATCTATTTTCAGATGTCTAAACTAGAATTTAGTGGGGAGAAAAAACTTTCTGTGGCATAATGGTATAAAATTCTACTTACAAAATCTTCAGTCCAAGACAGCCTATTTTTTCCTAATTATTTTTCAAATGTAGAGACAGAAAAAATGAGTTTAAAGACTAGATATACAGTCAATTTATTATTCCACTGTCTCAACTGTGTTAACTCCTCCTGTCAAGCAAAAGCAATAGATTTTGATATGATCAATAAGCATGGTTATTTGGCATATAAAGTGTTTTTAATGTATTTTGGGCTCAGTTTTTTGAGGTAATGGAATTTGGGTTTCCCAGAGAGCTGGACTGGGATCTGATCCAACACATTCAGATTCATTAGCCATGATTTTGTATCCCAAGGTAACTCTTTGGAAGAAAACAAATACATCTGGATTTCACATAGATTGTAATGGAAAGCTGCAAAAGGAAATGCTAAAGTAACTCTTTCATTGCTAATGCAACAGACCCAAAGTCTAACCAAAGTCAAATTGAGCCTAATGCAACTTAGGGAATTTAGGTGACAACCAGACTGTCCACAATATATTACAGTGAAGAGCTTATTATTCTTCTCTAAAATAATGCTACAGGTCATGAGATAATAAGAAACATATAGCCTATTCCAGAAACATAAGTAGTGTATCTTTTCCTTAAAAATAGCTTGAGATGATGACTTTTTTTTCACCACAGAGGAATCAAATGGAGTGAAAAATGCTTATTTCTTATCCAGAATTGCTCTATTCAAAGTTGAAAGTCAGACTCTACAACCAGCAAAACATTTAGTAGCATCTCTGTGTGAAAAGGCCATGAAGTTGTGCAGTCACATATGAGATACAAGCTTTTCAATGAATGTTTCATAATTATTCAAATCTATAAATTCTTTCTGAGCAGACCTCAGATAAAAAATAAATATGTCTATTTCTCTTTAGTGCCATTTTGTAAATGTGTGGCCTCTAAAGTCTGTCTCCAAGGGATGTAGTTTGAAGTAATTTTCTTTTAAATCAGTGGTGGTAAAATAGTCTTTTCTTTCTTAGCCGGGGCGGGGCGGGGAGAATCACTCTTTCACTGTATAGTATTTATTGGCATACAGCTTTGGTAGTCAGTCTTCAGTTGCCTTGGAGCAGGGGTAACACATCCCATTTTTAATTTGGAGACTCTATAGCCAGTATAGGGTCCAGCAATAACAGCTGCTACACAGGCATGATAGGCGAGGAGCCTGCCCAGAGCTAGCCAGCTCACTGCCACCTGTGTCTTACAGGAGCAGGATTGATTTGGGCCTGACAGAGGAGATGCTTTTCCAGGACCTGGCAAAACCAGCACCCAGGCTCCCGGGGCTTGGCAGGAAACATGCCATAGCCCCTAGGCATTTATACACGTCAGTGTGTGAGATCCACAAGGTCTGCCAGCACATGCTCTTGTATTTTGGGTCTTTTCCTTCCAAATAGGCAATATAACCTAATTCCTCATCTTTGCCTGGCTGCAGTTCTATCGTAGAAGTGCATGGATAAAGAAAGATACAGCATACTCAAGCAAACACAAGGTTAAACTCTCATTATAAAGTTGGAAAAGTCTTGGAAAAAGAACATGAATTCTCTTTAAACCAGCTAGATTTATTTATAAAAATCCATTTCTTGGCTGTGTACCTTCACTTAGGATATTTAAGAAATGCCTCAGCTGTTAGACCTGCAGAAACAGCTCATAGGGCAACATCTCTTTTCTGCTCATCAGACTTGAAACCTTGCAATTTCTAGATCAAAAGTTATCTTTGAGAGTCAGAGACTTAGTGCCACTCCTTCACACTGCAAGTTGCACAATAATTTTTCTGATCCACTCTCTCCCCTTTTCACTGTAACACAACATCTGTAACTGTGACTGATGCCACTTCTGCATCAGTTTCTACATCAGCTGTTTACCACCATCAGAGAGTAGCCAAGGCTGTGATTGGATTGTCTGTGGTCTCATTTTACACGAGTACCAGTGAGCATGGGCATTCTTCTACCCCATCTCTTACTACCTTTGCATTAATCTGCATTATATTAATAGGCAGAAGACATTAATATTCATCATTATAATATTAACAATTAATACTATTACAACACAAATATAGCAAGTTTCACTACCTGTATCCATAGTATTTAATAAAGTGAAATAAATTTCTGTTGCTTCTTTCTAGTTTGTAGTCTATTATTTACTATACTGGTTTGTCTATTCTGTAAAAGAACTTTTTCTTTTTTTGAGGTTCCGCTTCTACACAATCTACAAAGTTCTTAATGCTGAAAAGTAAATCTTCTCCAAAATAGTAATGAAATAATGAAGGAGTTAAGTCATATATCACAGAATCACAGAATGGTTTGGGTTGGAAGAGGCATTTAAAGGTTACCTAGTCTGAACCCTGCCATAGACAGGGACATCTTTCACTGGATCAAGTAGCTCAAAGCCCCATCCAACCTGACCTTGAACACTTCCAGTGATGGGGCATCCACAGCTTCACTGGGCAACCTGTTCCAGTGTCTCACCATCTTCATCACAAAAAATGTCTTCCTTATGACCAATCTAAACTTACCCTCTGCCAGTTCTAAACTGTTGCCCCTTGTCCTGCCAGTACAGGCCTTGGTAAAAAGTCTTTCTCCGTCTTTTTTATAAACCCCCATATTGAAAGGCTGCAATAAGGTCTCCCCAGAGCCTTCCTTTCAATTGATCAACCCCAATTCTCCCAGCCTTTCTTCAGAGGAGGGGTGTTCCAGCCCTCTGATCATTTTCGTGGCCCTCCTCTGGACCCACTCTAACAGGTTCATGTCTTTCTTCTTCTGAGGACCCCAGAGCTGGATGCAGTACTGCAGGTGGTGTCTCGCCAGAGCAGAGTAGAGGGGAAGATCACCTCCCTCAACCTGCTGGTCATGCTTCTTTTTATGCTATCCAGGATATGACTGGATCTCTGGGTTGCAAATGCACATTGCCAGCTCATGTCTAATTTTTCATTCACCAGTACCCCTGAGTCCTTCTCCACAGGGCTGTTCTCAATCCTTTCATCTGTGTTGATACTGGTGATTGCCCTGACCCAAGTGCAGGACCTTGTACTTGGCCTTGTTGAACCTCATGAGGTTCTCACAGGCCACTCCTCAATCTTGCTAACATCATGCTCCTTTATTTTATTGCTTCTTATCTGAGTTGTAGATACTTCACTGATCATCACAGGTAGAGCATTAACTGGACACTCTTAAAATAAAGCAGAATAATGATTTCCCTCCCTCATCCCATGCTCCAATTTCACTGGCATCAGACAGTGCTAAAGCACATAAAACAGCAGGGAAAGACAAACCGTAAATGTATGAGTTCTCAAAATTACAGCATTTCTCTTCTAAGTATGATTTTTCCTCAGCCACAAGAGGTTAGTAATTTGCTCCAGTACTGCGATGAGCAATTGTAGCCTTCTTTAGGTAGCACGTAATGTCCTTCAGCAATAGTCCCTCTGCACGCAGGGGAGCTTCCTCTTGTTTGGGTTGCGGCCACTCTCACTTTCCAGGCCAAGGCACAAGCTTTCAGAGCTCACTGTCTCCCTGCAGCAACTTTTCTCTGACAGCAACACTATCTTCCTAGCAGAGGAAAGCTGACAGCAGGGAGAGAGAGCATTTTCTAGAAGGGAAATCCTTTAGTCATTCTCTATATGCTTCTGGAATAAGGATCCCTCTTTTTACTTTGCTCTGGAGAGAGAAAGAAAAGAGGAAAAATGCTGCTAATGCTCTGTGCCTAAAAGTACATTAAGAATTGTTAAGCTGATTTTAAATCTATGGGAATGCATGTGAATCTGCAATTGACTGGGCATTTTTAGAGGTATCAAAAAACATTTTTCTTCTGGCTAGTTACACACATTGGTAAAAACTAAAAGCACAAATTTCGCATACATTTTAGTACGTGCCCTTCAGCAAAGGAAGATCCACACAAATAGCTCCTGAAGGTGCCTCTGGTAGCAGCTGTCAGTTGGTCTCCCGGCAAAAGAGCTTCCTTCTGTTATTTCATGCTGCAGAAACAGAACACTCTGCAGATAGATAAATCTTCTCCCTTAAGTTTTTCTTAACTTATTCTTCCTTCAGTAGCACGTACTCGGACATACGCTAGAGAAATTATTGTAATTTTTTGCTGCTAGACAGTATTCACAACTGACTAAATTTTTTGGCTCTGATTTTTAATAGCTCTGAATACAACTTTAAAATATGTGATAGTCTTAATATATTAGCTAACTCTGCATATGAGAATGGAAAGAACATGCTGGGTCCTAGAGTCTGATTCTCTGCCTTTAGGGCAGATAAGTCATATAATTAAAAAAAAAAAAATTATCTAAATATATCTTTAAAGTACTCATAGGTCTCATTATTGTGGGAAGGTTGTTCTAGAAGCTACCCTCCTAAAGCCACCTTGTAACTATTTGGTCCTGGGACATCACTGTCCTTAAATCAGAAATTCTTTTTCACTGTTTACCTACCCAAAATGTATATAGACAGGATTTATGAATGATGCCACTCTTTGTTCCACTACCTTCATTGTAAGTTCTAGAAATTCAGCTGACCTAGTAATGAATCCACCTCCTTTCTCATATAATTTTATACCAATTTGTAGATGGGAAGAGAAATGGTCTCCCCTGGACAGAGGAAACATAAAGTGCTGGTCTATTGTACATACCATTACAGAATAGAGTGTATTACACTCGTGAAGTTTAACAAACACAGAACCATAGAAGAGCTCAGGTTTGGAGGGGACGCCTCTTTGCCCTCTATGAATGCTCCTCATGGAACCCCACGCAGCTGGGCTCTGAGCATATTCAAGCTGGCTCTTCTAAAATACTGGGTCTTTGTCTTACTACTGGTCTTCAGTATGCTCAGCAGGATCTTAAATTCCCCCATGTTGTGATCGCTGTACCCAGGGCTAACACTGGTGGTTATGTTGTCATGTCTTCTCAGTTTGTGAGCAGTAAATCAAGGAATGCATTGTTCCTTGTTAGCACATAGAGCATCTGTAGCAGGAAGCAGTCCTCAATGCGTTCCAGGAACCTGAGGGACAACTTGAGCACTGCCGTGTTATTTTCCCAACAAGTGTCTGGGTAGTTGAAGTCACCCATGAGGACCAGGTTCTGTCAGCCCAAGACTTCCTTAAGCAGCCAAAATAAGGTTTCATCAGCCTCATCATTCTGATCCTGAACAAAAATATTTTAATTTAAAGCTTCAACCACACTTTACCTGTGGACAAATATTACTCAGATATAAGCAATTTCAATTCTGAATAAATATTAAAATTACCTATTTATCACTTTGATTATGTTCAGATATCTTGCAGAGAAACAGAAAATAGTGGCTTGTGCAACTTGTTTCTGTTTTTCTATAGTTGCACAGAGATTCTGCATATCTCTAACTGCTATATGAAATAACTTACTGTAAACTTGGGATGTTTGATGCTTTGACTCTAGGGTTATTCATCATTTTATATATATATTTTCTAAGAGCTTAATGAAAACTCTTGTGTAGAAATAATGAATTGTAGAAATTAAAAAAAACCTAGAGAGCTGCACAGAGACACTATCTGTAAGTTCAAATAATGAATGTGAACTGTTTATCTAGTTACTTAATAACACAGACTGTTTAAACTCTTCTTAGGTAATCAATCTTGATTAGGTAATCTACCTTGATTATCATACAATCTTTTTTTGTACAACATTGCACAGATTAGGACAATGGGTTTCCTCTAAAGAAAATCACAGGTTAGTTAAACCAGCTGTCATTCAAATATCCTTTTTCACTCTAAAGGATCCCACAGCTATTTACAAATATTTTGTTGCAGGAAATACTTCATCATCGATGCATATCATCCTGGGAATAAGGGAGGGTAGGAGCATCATAAAAGAGGTTAAGTCTTACAGCAAAACAAGACAGCTAAGGTTAGAGGAGGAACTGGGGGAGAATGAAAAGAGTGCTAGCAAGATTTCCAGGACTAACACAAATCCCCTTCCAAAAGGGGATTGTAGCATGCAAGTGAAATGCTGAAGCGTACTGCCCTCACTTTCCTGAACTTTGGTCTCATTGCTCAGTGGAACAGCAGCCCAAATTGTGGTTTAGAGACTGCAGGAGAACTTAAACTGGTTTGACTCCTACTGCCACTGTACTTAGATATCTCAGTGCGCCATCATTTACAGTTATCAGTCAAGATTCAAATAGGGAATAAATTCACACAAAAGACACTTTATGAATGCTAAGAAATACAGTCACTATTATGCATAGTTGTCACCAGAACCTATTTGCCTACTATTGTCCATTAGGTATTTCTATATTTTGTTGCTGTTGCATATTTGTCTGCAAGAGTCCAACAACATATTTACACTGTCATATTTATATGTTGCACAGACACACACAAATATATATATATCTCCTCCCCTGACCTTCATTCGGAGTTGTGGGGTCCATGGTCACAACACAAAGTACTATATTGCCTGGGCTCTCCTAAGCTTTAGGAAAATGGCAGTCTTCAACCCTGTCCAAACTTCACCATATTACAAATTCTTGCCTGGGTAAAAGGGTGACCGTTTTCTTCGTCCATCATTACATGACTGGACACAGCACCCAAAATTCAGAAAGCACATGTCCTGGTCATGTTTGCATTAAGCAGGTTGGTTCATGCCCTCCAGCCTTGCTCTCTGAGTGGTTTAGCTCATTGTGAGCACCTTGACCTGCCCACAACTAAACCTGCTTCTGAACCAGTGAAAGAAAAGACTTTATACGCCTGAGGTCTCACACTCTATATTTTCTGTTGTTTCTGCCTTTTATAGTTGCCATCTGGCTCCACACTCTGCACACGTGCAGAGATGGGGACACATGCAACTCTACAGCCCTCTCCTGTTCTCTCTTTACCTTTCAATGAGTTGAAGGGCATTATTTATTTAAAGACTGTGATTTGAAAATATTATCCAGAACTACAGCTCATTTTACCACCACTGTCAGCACCCTGTGGGGGTCAGGGGCTCCTTGGGGGCTGGGGGGGCTCCCCATGGCAGCTCAGGGCAGGGCCTGGCAGCCAGGGCCCGTCCCACCCCCAGCCAGGAGCAGGGCAGCCGGGGGCACTGAGGCAGCCCCAGTTTCGGGCATCGGGCACCTCCTTGGGGACGGGGACAGGCCAAGGCCGGTCTGGGACATGGGGCCATGGGTGGGCCCAGCTCAGGGAGGCCCATGGCCAGGCAGGGCCAGTCTGTGGGGAGCTGGAGACCAGCCCTGCTGCGGTGTTGCTGGGGCAGGGGCTGATGGCCCCTGACATGGGGTCCTGGGCCCTGGGCAGGGCGGGGGGAGCCCCAGGGGGCTGGCAGGGACAGTAAGGGCAGTGGGGGCACTCAGGGACATGGCAACGACAACACAGCCTTTGTTCAGAGGAAAAAAAACTCCAATCTACTAACAGTGCTGTGTTTGCAAACTAGTTTTTCATTGGTAGTTTGGAGATTCCTTATCCACTGGCTGAGCATGCCCATGCCTAGAGCGTACCTACCCACCCAGATGCAGATAAGCCCTAATGCACCCTGCCCATCCCATGCTCCAAGGCTGCTGCACTTGAGCCAGTTTTGACCCAAAGGCTGTGCAGTTTAGCAGGGGTTTGCTACTGGCCAAACTACTCCTGTTGAAGGAGCATGGCCCTGCCAGAGCCCAGCGCCATGCTGAGGAAGCCATCTGCCTCCGAGGTGGGTGTGCAGCAGCCTGGAGCACAAGCGGGACAAGCTGGAGTTCGTCAAGCCCCACCTAAGCACACCTGCCATAACTTATGGCCTGAAGTTGGATAGCTCAGTATTTAGCTTTGGTTTTTAGATACTTCTGAACTAATATATTTATGAGACAAACACATTTTACTGAGGCTCCTTGTTTTAATTAGCATTACAAAAAGCAGTTCTGTAAATGGCAGAAGAACTGACAACATAAGATTGTAATTCTTAATAAGTATTTTTTCCACATACCCCCAGGCCACTAAGTGAACACATCAGAAATTGTAAGTATGTTGTAGCTCTGAAATCATAATGTTTGGCATTGATTTAGAAATGCCTCCTGCACATTAAAGGATAGAAGAGTTTGCTACTCGCAAGCACTACATTCCCCTGTATTGTAGTCATAAATGGTCATGCTTTTGCTTTTAGTAGATACATCTACTCTTTTGAAGCAATTCCCCCTGTACTTTCATTTACATGGCACATTTGTTTGTATGGTGGAGTTAGTGGAGCCGGCATGCACAAACTGGATTTCTTTCAGGTGAAATTAAACTGAAAGATGAACTGCAGGACCGCACCTAATGTATTCCAGCAGCTCCAGCACTCAGTCTCTGGGACCAGTCTGAAGATAGTCTGAAGTAAAAAAAATCCCTCAAGTGTGTTGTGAGGTTGTAGCACCAACTGCCCCATGCTGCAGATCCAGCAAGCAAGCCCCTGCCCCTTGCCAATATAGACAGAGCCTATTACGACTTTATAGTTGGGGTTTTGACCAAATTTCACCCTTTACTTCAATGATGCAAAGATACTTTTCATACAGAAGCATGTGACATGATATATTTAAAATCCGTATTTCCACACAGGATATTACAGGTTGTATGTAATTTTTCCTCTTGTAAAATGCCCTTAGACCATGCTATATTCTACTGCCTTACCATCTCATATGACTGTTTTAAAGAACACAATTTATGTCCTCTTGTTTCCTATTTTAGTTTCCTTTCTGCATTTGTCTTTTATCTCTTTCAATATTCCTCATAGTATTTCTGGAATTACAAACAAGAAACTACCAAGAAACTAGTATATTACTTTCATCAGTAAGGAAGCATGTAAAATTTGGTAGATAACTTCCTGAAGAAGGTGGGATGGATGTTCTGTGAGCCCTTTGGCACCGCACACTGGCTAAGCTGGGAGTTTAGGGTGACATAATACATTTTTCCATGTAAATGCAAGGAAGAAAAAAACACAAAGGTATCTTAAGTTTCATCCATGTTGTCACAAAGTCTGGTAAATGCATTAGCTAAGGGCACTGATTAATTCAGCACTCATGTAAATGAAATGTGCTGTCAAAGTCATTTTTAGTCTTAGTCCAAGTATAACTTCATCATCAGCTGTTGGTGACATGCCACTTGCTAACTTTGGTTATTTCTCATTCATATGCTTACTAACATATTAACTACTCTGCATTATCACAATAATGCATCTTTTAATACAAATGCATCAGTGTTTTCATAACACCACCAGAACATTTTCCAGTGGCAATGTACTTCTCTTCAGATAAGATCTTATGAGTAAATTATTCCTGACTTGCTGCCACATACACCCATAGGTCATATATGTATTTTTCTTAATGGACGAACATAAATTCTACCGTATGGAGAGAAGTAAAATATGCCTAATAGGGAAGAAAACACATCCCTTGATGGAATTGAGGTAGGAATAAGAAATGTTGTTTAATTACTGTCCTCTCTCCCCTGCCTCTCATTTATCTTTGCTCTTTTTTCATATAATTATATGTGACAGACAAATGAAGTACAGCATTTCTAAATAATGCATATTGTACCAGCATATAGGAGGAACAAAATAAGGGACACCATTTTCATGATACCTAAAAACAAGAGTTCAAAAAAGAGAACTAGTGTCATAGAACATGGAATGGGGGCCATTCCAGGTCTGACTTTCTTGCAAATAGGGAAAAGACAGTACAGCCAAGTAAGATTATCCTCATAAGCCACAGAGGCCTCATCATGTTATTTGTCTCCATTAGCTTGGCTGAGAGACCAGTGACCACCTCTTTCCACCTTGTGCCCATTGCCAGTCTTCAAGAATCCTTGCAGAATGTACCTATTTGATTGTTAGGCTGCAAAGACATTTTGAAAACTTCAAATTCAGAGAGTAACCGTTTCCAAACTGTAGGATAGCTCTCTGTGTGCTTGGTTCCAGCAAGAATACTGCTAATGCAGTGTAAGCACTTAAAATGGCAAGAACAACCTAGGAACCTTGCAATTTAATACATTTCCCCTTACTTTGCTACTAAGAACTCCTCTGGAGGTCAATATTTTCCTTGGGGGAAAAAAAACAAAACACAACAAAACAACACAGGGATCCAAGAGCTACAGCTCAATAGTGTTAATAAATAGCAAAGCACCTGGCAAAACATTGACTGGAATAGCAGAACCTAGTGTGTGTCAGGGGGATCATTATTAGTCCTTTCTCACCGAGCCTTATTTCAAGACAATGTTTAAACCAATCAAACCATTTATATGATTTCCCAGCTAACTAGATTGTTAGCTGGGGTTTGTGTGTAAATTGTGCTTCATCGCATCATTGCTGTGATAGAAATTGCTGCTTCTAAAAGGGGCAGAACCAGCATGTGCCAGCATTGCTGCTATAAACAGCATGGCAGAGGAACTGAAGGCTTGTTTTGAAACTACATAAAGCTTGTTTTGTCACATAAACACCAACTGGAGGTGCAAAAGCTCCCGACCTCTGATAATTGAACTATTTATTTAGTCAGGTGCCTAAAAAAAATCAGACATTGAAATGTGCAAGCATTTAAATTTGAGGATTGTTTGGGGTCCCTAATAATAACCCACCAGATACTTGCAGTCATGTGAAATGGCTCAGCTGTGTCAGATGGACCGTAATGGCTCACTGGCATCAGTCTGCGTTTCTGTTTGTGCACTCAGATTTGCCTAAAGAATATACTGCATGAAACTTGCAGAAAGAAATGCTGGTTAGAGGAGTCAGAGACTGGAGAAAAGCCAAGGAATTATTTTATCCACAGAAAGTAAGATTCCTAGGTAAAGTTGCAAAATCTGGGCAAATATGGATTAGCATAAGAACTGGATTAGCATAAGAAATATGGAGTCCCTTTGTACAATGTCTTTACACCAGCACAATACATAAAGCTGGAACTGTGCTTGCATTTTATATCTGCAGATGGTTCAAAGGCAGAGAGGTTATGTCAATTTCTCTATTTACATATACAAGCCTAGTACTTACACTGGAAATAAATGGAGGATTTAGACTTAAAACCCATGAAAAAAATTGCATTCCACAAAAAGATCTTATTAAGAATTCCTAGGCACTCAGAATTTAGGTATTCAGCAGTGCTGACTGCATCTTGTAAAACCTAAGGCAGAAGTGCTCTGTATAAATTCAGTATATCCTGTTCTTGAGCAGCCCCTTAAAGCTGTAGCCAAAATGTTTTTTAAAAAGATAACTAATGTAACAGGATTTATAGTTCACATAAAGTCACACATGCACAGTTATAGAGCCACTTGAAAGATTCACTATGATTTTCCTACACTAGATTATTAAAAATCATATATTCATATAAAAGAGAGAGCAAGAAAGAAATGAGAAATTTGTTTGAAACCCAAACTGCAGATATTTGTACTAATCTGCAGAATCAATCATGGGGAAGGGGTAGATTTTATGAATGGAGAACAAAATATACACTGTTTTAATAGTGAACATTTTGTATTGGCATGAGAAATATGGTATAATTGTTTTCTCATATGCGCAGGAACAAGCCACAATTGACTAAATAAAGTACAGTAAGTTGGAAGAACAAAATGAAAACTATTTCAGAAGAGCAGCAGTAGCTTTCAGTTGCTCCCTGACTAGACAACACCTTACTTGTTATTTAGGCATTACTATAAGCCTGCCAAGGACAAATGGTCCAAGAAGGTCATTCCTTTAAGGCCAGTTTGGCTTTTCTCCTGTAATGAAACAGTGGGGTTTATTTTATAATGAAAAGGAATCCTGCAAAACTGCTTAAAAGGGCTGGTTCCTGGTGTGTGCTTCAGTCTAGACTGTCTTGTCTACACTGAACTGCTAGAACATGTTGGGTAACGGCCTTTTCAGAGTCATAGAGTTGTATGTCAGTAGGGACCATTACATCATCTAATCTGACCTGCAAGATATCAAAGGACCTTACATTTCATCCACTTATTTCTGCATTAAACCAAATAATTTATTTGGCTAAAACTTTTCTTCCAGAAAGGCATCCAAGCTTGAGCTGAACATGTTAAGAGAGATGTCTACACCTTCTTCAATAGTTTGTTCCAATTGTTCCAATCTGAGATCAAAAATGGTGGCTTATTTCCTGTTTGCAGGATTCAGATTCTGCTGCCAGCCACTGGTATTTGTTAAGTCTTTCACCATTAATATATTAGTGACTCTAGTATTTATTAGCTACTCCCCCTACCCCCTCCTGAAAAACCTGCATATTCATGAGGAATCGCCTCTTGGTACATTCTTTAATCAAGTCTTTTTAAGCCTCCCACTGTAAGTTGTGTTCTGTGATCCTAAAGTTATTTTTCTGTACATCTCCCATTGTTTCAAAAGTACTTTTGAGAAACTAGATATCAGAAGAACAGCTTTCTAGCACTCTGCTACTCCTTTGTGTGTATAAACTCATCACATAATCCTTCCTCTATACTGTCATTCTGGCAATTCATGCCAAGTTAAAAGGATACTATCACTAGCCCCTTTTCACAGCCACTCTTTCTCAGATATGCTCCCTACTTGGTAGCTTGCCTTTCACAGTCCAGCATGTGAATGCCCGGCCTTTGTCAAAAGGACCCAGCTTATCAAGCAATCCAAATTCCAGTGAAGGACTGTCTTGTCTTGAGGATTACTTAGTCATCGTCAGTCCTTGGAGCAAATGTGTTCAGCAGTAATTTTTTGCTCCAAGTCATACGGACAATGTTGATTGTGCTAGATCTAAGGCAGATCTTTATAAACACAAGTCTTAGAACAACATTTCCTCACCAGTGACTGCCTTATTCATAATATGCCAGCTAGTCTATTCTTAACCCATTTAACATATGCTTCGCTGGTATTGTGAAGTATTTACTTTTTAAATTAGAATTCATTCTACGTTATATAAAGGCTTTCAAAACCATAGATAGATTGCAATCCTGCAATTACCATCACCTCCCAAACTAGTAATTGCAAAGGAAAACATCAGGTTTGTTTAACAGGTAATGTTAGTGTAGCTAGCCTAGGCTTGCTTAGGTCAATCTTCCTGTGCATTTTAAACATCACCACCACATCACCACTCTCCTACTTTTTTGAAACTTCCCTGGTATTATCAGTATTTACTTTAAAACCGTGGCATTAGGCCAAAGATTTCCTTTGCCATCTATTCAAGTATGTAGTCAGTGCAGCATTCTGTTCAAGACAGACAGAAGGTATGATGTCTCTGCATAATTATCTCAACCAGTTTGGGTAATAACTAAGCTGCCCGCTTTGTAAAAAGGTCATAGATGAGCTGTGTTTGAGAGCTGTTAGTCTTCTAGCATCTCTCACGGTTTCTGCATGTACTCAGAAAACGGCACTTCTGCCACTACCACCACCCACAACTCACATGAATCCGTTCACGAGCTGCAGTACAGAGAACTAGAGGATGTGTCTTCTAGAGGCCTAAGCCCACAAGAAGGACAAAGCCAAGAACATACCACTAATGAGGAAACAGTAATTGAAGCGAAGGCTAGTATGCACTCTCTGAGCTGGATGCCAATCACTCAAATGGTGCCTGCAGTGAACACACACCCTCAACAAACACAGCATAGAGCAAATCCTCAGCTTTCCCTGAGTCCATCTCCTTATTCACAAGCTCAGACTGCAAGGAAGCCAAAAAGACTCTTGCCTCCCTTCCCAAATAGCCTCTGTGTCACACTCTTTTGCTTCATTTTCAGCAGCATGAACGCACCTGGCGCAGAGCAACTGCTTTCCTCTGGCTTTGCTTCAGGAACAGGGCTGGTGTCAGTGCAGCTGACTGGACCCAGTAGGTGGGAATAAACATTTCCCCACAGCTGCGGTAGGTTAAAGTCACCCTTTCTTCTCCAGAGCACCTAGAGCAGGGGCTATAAGTGCTAGGGCTATAGGTGGTACTCCAGCTATAGGGGGTGCTAGGTCTATAGGTGGTGCTCTGGCTATAGGTAGTACTGCACACACAGAGGTCTGGGCTGTTAGACTTCCCCCTCCCACTCTTATCAGACAGTCTGCTCCAAGAAGTGGGGAATAAGCAGGGTTCAGGCCATTCATTCACACTGGGCCCGTGTCTGTTCCCACTTTGTTTTTCTTTGCCTCAGCCGGAGCTGAAGCAAAGATGTTGATGTGTATGGCAGCAGGCAATGAAAGGTGACTGTTTCAAGGAGGAATTCTTTACAGCAGATGTTTTTTAAATAAAGTGGGGTTTTCATCTAATGGTTTTAGCAAACTCTAAGGAAGTCAAAATCTGTTCTGAATATATAAAAATTCAGCTTTGTGAAAAGATGTATTTACCTTCTGATTCTTTTTTACTTTACATATAATTGGGGGGGTGTCTATCTTTTCATTATAGATGTGCTTCTAACACAGGATTCACTGGCTTCTAATGTTTCTTACCTAAGGAGTCAGATAGCAATTAGTGACTTGCTGGAAGTGGAAAATGTTATTTTCTGAGCAGGGTTTTACTCCACAGAAGAAAACAAATTAATGAGAGAAAACAGAAAAGAAAAAAAAATATCTCCGGTTATTGTATCTTACTGAGAGTTAATAAATTTCTCTTGACAGCCTAATCATTGGTGTCTATTCTTCATTTTTAGAGTAGCTTCTCATATCTGAGATAGGTTGAGCTCCTCTGAAGTCCCTGCAGAGCATTACCAGAGATCCTACTACAAATTCTGTCAACAAGGAGCACAGTGCTGTAAAAACCCAGTGATGATGGCAAGTGTCCTAGCACCAGGTGGCTGCAAGTGGTGTCACTGAGAAATGTAAAACAAAGCCCATGGCATATCTAAAGTCTTTCTTTTGCAAATGGTATGGCATTTCAAACTGCTTTAGGAAATTGATTTAATTTAGCTAGAAAGTCAGGTGGGGATTTTAATTCTGCAAAATATATAATAAGTCAAATTATCATATACCCAGTACATCAAAACTAGAACCTTTCAGACTGATGAATGAACAGAAACATGCATAGACTGAAATTAGAAAACATTCATATAGAACAAACCCTGAGTTCAGGGATGCCACCTAAAGCCCTGTACACCATTTATGTCTCTAAAGAGTTAAAGAATCTATTAGAAAGCATCTGATCTGTCTGCAACAAAATTTTTTGACCTGCGGTTGTTTTCAGTAGAGGACAAATTTTATTGGGTTATGTTAGAAAGAACTTCTGAGCAGCAAAGGATGTACATAACTATCCTCCATTTCGTACATTTTGTTTCTGCTGTATACATTCAAAAGAAGTTGTCTTAGAATTTAATTGTCCAGTTTGTAACTTACAGATGCTTTAGTTACAGTGCATAAACCTTTGAATAAGTTTAACCAAGAAGCTGAGTTTAACCTTGAGATGCTGCAGTGTGATATACTACTCCACATGCCATATTTTAATTATATCACCAGATGGTTAGACACCAGCCTAATTGTATTTTAAATACCTACCTATTCCCAGATGCTGCATGCTTGCAGACAGATAAATCCTCTCAGAGGATTTTAAAACACATCACAAAAATGGCTATCATGATCACAGTTTGGGATTGCAAAGCAGAGATACAGAAGACAAGTACTCATCAAAAGTCCCACCAGACTTATGAAAGTAGGCTTATGAAAGTACTTGTGTACTTTAATAAGTAGTTTAGGCTACCTAATGCATAGCTAGGCTTCAGCTTTCCAGCCTTAGAAAATACCTGGGCTGTGTTGCAAACTTAACACTCCGGTTGAAGTGAACCTTGATATTCAAATACATTGGCAGAAGTTTTTTTGCAAGTAATCCAGGGACTTATCTGGTTTTGATTCACCTCTTCCCTGGGAGCTGTATTCTGTTAACTTGACTCCATCTGAACAGTTGTGTTGAAAAGAACGATGGAGGAGCCTCTGGATCCTAAGAGTTATTTTCCTTTTAGTCAGAGCAGTTTTACTTGCTGTATTTCTCTACCCTCTAGTGGTGAAAACAAACTCTCAGAAAACAACTTCAGTAAGTTAAAATCACCAAGATTTTAGCCAGAAGCTATTTAAGCGTTTGGAATTTCTTAATGAAAGATAAAATTATTTTTTTATGTCGAAATAGGATACCAAAGCACTTAAGACACCAAAATGTAATACGATTCCACAAGTACCGAGGTGTCCACGTTAACAAACCCAGCCTGGAATGAGGGCTGCAGTGAGTGTGTGTGTGCATTAGTAATAGAAAATTGGGCATGACTCAAATAGCTGCTTGTTACAAATTTTGTAGAGTATTTTAACTAAGAACCTCGGGTTGAAAGTGTAATGCATATGCAACGTTTTTAGCAGAGGCAGAAAAAGTTCAGGTTTACACAAGGCATGTGGTGTCTAACCAGATCATTTGAGCATATGTTATAGTTCAACCCAATGAATGGAAAAAATGCAAACTTGATTTTTATATTAAAAAGCTTGTTTTCCTGAAGATTATGTACAAGGTTTTTGTCCATTCATCAGATGGAAGAGCATTAGTTGTGATGTACTGGGTACATTCTAGTTGGATTTGTTATATATTTTGCATAATTTAAATCCCTACCTGACTTTCTGGCTAAGTCAAGCCAACAAGCTGGGATAACTGAAATAACTGCCATTCACCTGCTGTATACCCAAAATGTGTTAAAAGACTTAAAATGTATAGGAGCACACAAATTTTATCTTAACTACTTCTCCCTTATTTCACCTTCTTCAGTTGTTGCCCTGTTAGATAATTTCTGCCTTAGAGTTTATAGTATGTTGCAGTAAATACGATAAAGTTTAGCTGATTGTTAATATCAGAGCCTAAATAATGAATAATAAAACTTCCTTATTGGTCTGAGCGTATGGAAGCTGTCAATACACGTTGGATCACGGTTCTTACATTAATGCATGCCTGAAACTTGCACATAAAAGAAATACCAAATACTGTTCATATAATCTTCTTTTCAGTGCAAGAAATTGTTTGGCTATGGTAATCAGCATTTCTTCAGATACATTTTCCATACCTATTAACAAACTCGTTAGCTCTGTAGCATAACAAATATTCTCCTAATTACTGCATCTGGACCTGTTTTCACTGCTAATAGTCTGCTTTTAATTTTCTTCCATGCATAGGCAGATAGATACACATACATACCATAGTGAAATATATATGAAAAATAATTCACTCATAAATGTATAAGAAATGTAAACCAATTTAGAGTTGCTAAGATGTAATTTCCCTAATGCAGAGTCTGTAAAGGACAGATGTGAATAGTTGTGTCATTCAGAATCCTGTCTTTGCTTTTAACAATGAGGGCAGCCTTCTGGACGGTCTCCAGAAACGACATGGGGAACTGCAGATGTCAGAGCTGAGTCTGCTGAAGCCAGAATGACGTTTCCAGTACTTTTATGTCTGTCTAAAAGAAGCTGAGCTTCAAACCCCAGCACAATTCTCTTCCTTCTTAACCAGACTAGAAGAGAATGGGTGAAGGCAGAGAGAGAAAAGAGAGATGTAATACAGCCCCAGTCCTGGCAGAGACAGAAGCCCACATCCAGAGACATAGCAGGGTCAGGTCTTGGACATTTTAGTGAACGCTAGGAGAGCCGCTGAGTGGGCAGCCTCAGTAGGCTCTCTGAAACACCAAAGGGTGTCCCCACATGGCGGGGGGGGGGCGGGAATGGGGCAGTGTCGGAAGGGAGAGCTGGAGAAAAGGCAAGATTCCGCTCAGGGAGCACATGAATCTCCAGGTCTTCTGCATGCAGTGAGCATTTAGTAAAGACTGAAACAAGGGAGCTCGGGTCAGGGTGTGCTGTGGGGCAGGAAGGAAAAGGGTTTGCAGGGAAAAGAAATCTGGGAATGAATGAAGAGCCTGGAGCCTCTCTGGGTCCTTGGTAAACCTGGACGTGGATGTAGTCCATATTGCTGATGATCAAAAGCTAGGAGAACCCCTAGAGACAAACGTTTACTTTGGCAGCATAGCAGAAATAAAGTACCTGGTATTGCTGAGTTCTTATGGTTGGAGACCAGTTAAGTTATAAAACTGCAGGGGAAACTCTTGGTTTGTTTAATACTTTGAAACTGGCCAGTGCCTGTAACAAAATATGGGAAGGAAGGAAGTCTGCAGTTTGTGGGAAATCTGGTCCGCTTCATTGGTAGACCCAAGCTGGTAAATTCCAGTATAAAACTAAAAATAAAGAGACGTTTAAGAGTGCTATTGTTAGTAAATATGTGGCATGTAAAATACAAGGAAATTTTATTTGTTTTCTGTATAAGTATTTGGCAAATATCAGACTTGTTCATTTTAAAAGTGCAAGAAGGGAATTCTAGTTCTGCTTCTGAAAAATCTGCTTAATACAATGCCAGCTGTAAAGTCACTACCTAAACTTCTGTAACAAGAAAATGAAAGAGAATTCACAATTTCAAAGACATTTCTTAATGACTCAATAGATATATATAGAAGGAGCAAAAGATAAAACCTTCTAATTACATTTGTGGGTATATCCTGTAGTGGTGACCTTCCCCAAGCTACACTAGCAGTAGAATTTAATTCACTGGCCCATAAAAAAGGAGGTTTACAGTACTTAATTACAAACCACAAAAAGCCAAGAGGGAGGGAATGGGTAGGAAAATCAGACATATTAAAATAAAATGTACACATGGGGGAAAAGGAATTAAATCTATAACTTCATAAACTGATAGGTAATTGGCATAGCAAGAGCGAAATATAGTACTCAGCATTTTTATAAGGCTACAAATGCTATAGTATTTGGATTCCAGATCACAGCATGTAAGGTACAAGCAAAAATTCCAAGGGTATTCTGATATGTTTGTTTACTCATCTCCCCACAAATCTACAGATGTTGAAATGAGATGTTAGCAGAAGATACAGCACATTCATGAGTGAAAAGCATGAGACCACATCCATTTTCAGAGCGCTTAAAAGGCACGGTGGAGTATGGTAACAGCCAATCAGTTCTGCTGAAGATGCATTTTGTACCAAAAAAAAAATCACTTCTAGCATTTTAGTTTGTTTTAGCCATTTCTTTCCCATAATACACTGGCAAAAATGCATTTCACACCCTTGACCAACATAGCTATGCTAGCAGAAGTCTGTAGTACAACCTTGGCTTAAGAAAGCCTTTGATATAAAAACATTTCAGGCCTCCTAATCCATGTTTTTGTTCTATGTAGACCATCACAGCAAAGCTGTTTCTTTGTGGCTTCATTAGGAATGTTCCCACCGTTGATTTCTGGAGCAAAGTTGTATTCCCTGAAAGTGCAAACAATCTCTGTGATGAACCTGCATGTCTCCTTTCTGCAGTGCTGGAGCCATTCAGGTGCTCAGCTGTTGTAAGTGCAATGGACAATTTATGTGACTTGTGATTTTAAACAGGCAAGAGGATCTACTCTGAAGTTGATCCTCAGTTCTGAAAGCCAAGTGCTCTTCTGCAAGCTTGTAATACAAAAATACTATTTAAAAGGAAATCAAAATGTGTCGTGACTTTTGAAATGCTAAACTCAGAAACTAGAGCTTGTGGCAGCTGCCAGAAAAATACCAAAGATAGTTTTAAGCTGACTTGTGAACTGTAGTAACAAGGAGCACCGCGTCTATACATGTAGAATAGTAACCATTACCAAAATGTACTCCAGGGTTTCTTTTTGACTTTGCCATTGGGTCTGTTTGCAGACAAACATGAGTGGTGTTCTGTCCCCTGCAAGTCATATGCAATCTGTGTGTAACACTTGCTCTATGGTATGGCTCCCAGCTATTTAAGGAGTCTTAAGACCTTTAACCTGTCAAGATTCCATACCTCTGTAGATGCTGAATTATAGGTTTCCTCTATCACAGGTTTAAATGATCACTTTCCAGTAAACAGAAAATTGACCTGAATGTGACATACTCAAAGTTGTTATGCTGTTTATTTGACTAGAATTTTATATAATGTCCAATTATTAATACCCATTATTATTAATTACTAATTAATAAGCAAAAGAAACTAAAGCCTCCTATACTTCATCTTGAAAATCTTTGATAAAGTATATCAGCACAAAGGCATTCCTGACTTCATACTACCTGAGTTTATAAAAACATTGGAAATCTGTGACACCCTGTGCATGCCTTATCTAGTGTTTATTTAGTGACACTGGTGGCTTGTGGTTTTTCACTATGTTATCTTATAAATTACCATGCTAGTAAAAATATTTTACAAAATTTTCTTAGTAATTTTTCTAGATAGTCTCTACCTATGTGAATGTATTTAGTCTCAGCATCAGAAAACAGTCTGAAATGAAATACTGTAGATTTTTAACCATCCCCTGTAGTTGGAATAGCACCCCACTGAGACTATAGCTCTTAGTATCTGCAAGAACAGCTGCAGTGCTGGAAAATTCATAAAGCAGCGGACTATGGGATCAGGTAATACCTTCAGATCCTCATGCACTATTGTGCTTTATCCCAGCCTCTTACAGATTTAAACAGTTTTAAAGGGCAGGGGTTTTAAGGACATGCTAGATATGTGCTTTGTTTCCACCAGCTATCAAAATAAAAATCTGGTTTGTGTATTTTATAGCTTGTCAGAAAAAATACATGGGTTTGTTTGGGGTTTGGGTTTTTTTTTTTCAGATCTCTCCATCCTGTACTGATCTTAGTACTTGTGAAACACTCTTGGTTTGTTTTTTAATATTTTCAGTGTAAATTTTACTCTAGCAGCCTTAACTGCCTAGAAACTGTTCTAAATCTACTTTGCTCTTCTTTCCCATGAGAAAAAAAACAGAAATATTTGAAATAAGCTCTGTAAATTCTGGTATGGACATACGTATTCACACACATTAAGCTATCGCTACCTTCACTGCAGTAGAAGGAAGAGGTAACAGACCACCTGCCTGGTGCCAACTTAAATGTGATTGTTCCTAAAAAGCAGTATCCATGCAGACTGCCACAGATGCATACATGGCCTGCATTGTCCAGAGAGGTCAACAGTGGGAGTGATGATAAGGTGGTTAGAGGAGGCGAGTGCTTCCCTAAAGTGGCATACAGAGAAGTGGCCACCTCTGTGAGACAACACAAGGGCTGTGCGCCCCTGAGTGCGAAGAAGCCAACAAAAAAAAGAAGATGTAAACCTGCGATAAAAAAAGTGCATGACCAAGGTCAGCAGAAGAGTCTTGGGAGTCTGAGTTAAGCACCACCTTGTGCAGGCAAGCCCAAGGAGAATACTATTTCTTTTGCACTGAACTTCATCTACAGCAGTTTTTCCTGGGCTGGACAGAGTGGTCATGGCCCTTTTTGCTTTTAACTACCTTGCAACAAGCTATAAGCTACTCTGAAGAGAGCTAACATCCATCTCTCTTGTAAAAGGTGGGATTCCTGAAAGGGAAACCCAGAGCCATAGTTCCTGTTGTAAGTGTTCTTTATACAGCTTATTCATGGTTTTTAATTAAAAAAAAAAAAAAATCCACTAAAAATCACAGGAGCAAGATCCAGAAAAAAGCTTTCCAGTTTTTAGCTAAGTTCCCATCCCACTCTGCTGAACAGTTAGATCATGCCTATGTGCAGGTTCCTGGTCCCTACCATTTATACTGGCCAAAGTAGGCTGTTATGCTTAGACAGCACAGCAAACTGTTCTTCAAAAATGGAAACACACACTGATTTTTAGATTTCCTTGAGAGGTTAGGTGCTGTGTAAGTAATCTAAATCGTTCTCTGAGACTTGTGAGCAGCAGCCTTCTAAGTTGAGCCTTAGGCAGGAATTGGGGCACCTGAATTACAGCTTTACCCCAGACCAGGAGTGCACTTTTGAAGGGACTCACCCCCCCCACACACACACACACACTTGTGGCACTTTGACTAACATTGCAGAGCAGTTCTCGCGTGCACGAACCAGGTTCCTTCCCAGTGTCGCAAACCTGGATTACATGCTCCAGGACAACAACTGAGGCTCTGCAACTGCTCCTGGGCATTCAGGCCTTGAAGGCCTAGTGTAAATCAGCGTTCAAAGAAATAAGACCATTTTACATCCTTGTGCAATGATTTTTAGAAAGATAGAGTGTGAATCAAAATGTTCTCTGAAACATAACAAGAATTCAAAAATAATTTAGTCGCTAGAGGGAGCCTCTTAATCATCATAACCTAGTATCAAACCACTACTAACTTGGGCCTTCAACTCTTAGATGTTGAAGTACTTTAATAGGATCAGTGAGAACTACTTCCTCCAGTACTCAGTTTAAAGAAAATGAGGGTAAAAGACAAGCGTATGCAAGGCTTCTGCAAAATTCCACATTCATTCCACATTCTGGACAAATACAGACTTCCTAAAGATTTCCCCACAGAAAAACAGATAAAGCCAGTTAGTGCAGTGGCTGGGAACAGAATTAGCTTTGCCTAGACCGTTTAAAAATGCCATCTTGCACCAGTGAGAGGACATTCACCCTTCTTTCCTCCAAAGATCAAACACCAAAATAAGCACAAGTTGTCACCGTGAGAGGAAAGTCTTTAGACCACAAGCACCACCCAAACTCCTTTACCTTCATTACACCATAGCTGTGCCCAAGTCCCAGCAGCCAGATTTCAATGACTCCTGCTTGCAGCAGTGATCTGATCTAACTCTCTCTGTTAGGAGGTGGCTACGTACAAACCCAAGAAGATGTGTTCCTCCAGTGTAACTGCAGACATGCATTCAATTTTCTGCTGTACTCTAAATTTAGTAAAAAACATAGCAGTTATAGTTTGTGGTTCTCCATTACAAATACTATAGAATTTGCAAGAAGTCCTGGAAAAACACAAGGAGAATAGGAGAGCTGTGGAGGAGACCCCAGCTGCAAGAGGGGCTCTCCCAGTCAGCAGGGCCCGGCTGGGACTGATTGCAACCTGGACAGGAAAACCCAACACCTCAGAAGGTGCTTTCCTTTTAGAAAATATACAGCAGCAGAGGGCATCAGACAACAAGAAATCCTATCTACTTTAATTAATCCTGAAGCGCTAAAGGCACAGTGAAGCGGAATGGGAACTGAAAGGAGCAGATTGAGGTGCCATAACATGGGTAGGGCTAAGGAAGCAGACACTGGAAGAAGGAAAACCAGACACGTCACTTCTCCTGTGTGTGTTGGCTGTAACCACTCCAGCACGGAAACGTTGGGGTGGCAGAGAGCAAGGGAGGGATCACCTATCGTGCTGTAACTTGCCTCAGAGGTGCTCCACTAGCAACCAATGTGAGCACTGCAATTCATGATGAACCACCAACTCCTAACAACGTCTCCCTTCTCTTTTAAGATATGAAAACACAGGAAATTCTCTGTCAGTAAAGCAACATTGCTGTTTGAAAGTATCTCATGGTGCCCAAAAACACTCGGTACAACAGGACTCAAATGAGAAAAAGCAAGAAAACAAGCATTAGCCAGCATGTAACCTTAACTCATCCCTTTGAGTGATGGCTAGAAAACTGACAGTACCCAGAAGTGAAGCCAAATGACTCATTTTCTGAAAAAGCAAATGCAGGTCTGCTGCCAGCATTTCCTCCCCACAGCCTAAAACTATTTCTGACAGCGTGTGCAGAGATGACCTTGTCATGGCTGCAGGCACTCGGGGCTGCCATGAAGTGAAGACATTCGCTCAGTTTCTGTTTCTACAGACAAAGAATTTCTGCTTCGTAAGTACAGTGATTTTCTGTTTTCTTTGGTGGAGATGAGGAGAGGTTTATGGGGAACTGTTATTTATAGTGCCTTTCATGGGAGTGTCTCCGACTTGAAGGAGGTCCTTCCCTTCCCTTGAGAAATGGGTGGTTGGGTAGCATTTTAGCTACATCAGTGGTGTGCCCCAGCCCAGCCCTCACGTGTTGTATGAATGTCACTGTTGTGCAAACAGCAGTGAGCTGTGCAGCTTAAGAGACGCCAGGATAAGTTAGACCATCCAGCTGCTTGCAAGCTCTGCTATAACACAGCTTTCCTGTGGCGAAGTGCGCATGAGCAGCGAGGGCAGATGTAAGGACTGCCTTCAGAAACAGATTCCAGACGCTGTGCTGTAGCAGCAGTCGTGCTGAAAAATTTGGAATGGTTTTAAAAGTCAACTGAAAATAAACTCACGCTCCAGTCTATCAGCTGCCTGCTTTGAGCATAACTTGACCAGGTACTGTATTCCTCCCTTACTATGTTGGGAAATGCACAAGAAAATTTTAATGGGCATTTGGAAAATTTTTTTTTGCTTCTGTAGATAAAAGTATCTTGAGGCAGTTTTAAAAAGGCATTTTCCTTTACATTATTCTCATACAAGCCTGTGTATAAAGTGAGAGCTGCCAGCAACTTGTTATCATGAGCCTGGCTTTTATTTTATCTATATCAAGTCTACAAAATAGGAATTTTTAAAAGACATTTTCACAGTCTGAACAGTAGCAAATTGAATGGAATTACGTGTAAGACCTTTCACTGACTGTTGCCACACTGATGCCACAAATGGGTACTGTTCTTGTGAAAAGTGTATCTAAATGCATCTAAAATTATGAATATTTTCTCCTACGCAAACTGGCTTGAATTGGGATTTCAGTATCTTCTAAGTATTTTGATAGAAAAGTGAACACAGATCAAAACAGTTCTATCAGTAAAGGAAAACAGTAAATATGAAAGATATGCAACATATACCTGCCTGGATTATTAAAATGGATGAAGAAAGGGATAAAATCTAAATTACTTTGGGAGTATTAAATAATAGGAGAGGGAAGAAAGAGTTTTGCTTTAAGCCAAATTCTATTCAGATAGCAAAGGGGACTGTTCTATTTGCTGCACAGCTTAAGTACCACTTTGGCAAAAGTGGTCCCAAGGAGGTCCCCAAAAAGGCATCCTATGAACTGCTTGTGGCTGGATCAGGTGGACGGTTCCTGCTGCCCCAGCTTCCAGGGGCCAAGCAGGGAGCTGTGCTGCTGTGCAGGACCTGCAGCCCCCCCAGCTTCTCAGAAAGGGGAGGAACAGGGCAAGCTGCTTTCACTGACCCTCTTGCTCCCACTAGAGCTGCTAAAGTTTCTCTGTCTGGACTCCCATCATCTTTCTCTAAGGAAATGGCTTGACAGGGATAATATCAGTCAGTGCAGTAACTGTTTTCTGTATATTACCTGCTATTTTACAGGCAGCTTCTGAGGAAGTTTAGCCTTGAGCTCCAGGCTGTGCTTTGAATCTGTGTATCTCTACTGTGAAGAACAGGCAGTTAGTGACAACCAATTACACAATTAAATTTTAATATTTCCAACTCCTGTTTATTTCAACTGATTTGGAGGCACATAGTATGTGTACATGAAAGGTGGCTGAGGTGTCCTCTGGTATCTTTCCTATATCTACTTAAGATGCAGCAAAGGCACAAATCCAAATGCAGGAAACTGAGTGTCCGTAGATAGCAATGCTGCACCAGCATTGGTGCTTGTAAGTAAGTGTTTAGAGCTGTTTGGCTGCCAATTTTTTAAGCATAGGAATTTACATTTTCACATTGAGGCTTGTAGTGTTGATGAATAAAATGTAAGAACTATGGATATTAACTAAGCTGCTAAATATTACCATTTCTGGAAGACAAAATGTGAAAGCAACATAATTTATAAAATTGAGATGCTTGGGATAGTTCAACCAGACATGGGATAAATTTGAAAGGAGTCTATTTTAAAGCCTTTGAACCAAGGCCATTTGGCCCTTACTTCAAAACCTTTAAACAGTTTCTCTGTTTGCCTCTTTCACAGGCAGCGGAAGAGAAAGCCCCAGAGGAACTTTTGCAGAAAGCTGTGCAGAGGGGGGAGAAAAGAGCATCACACCCCAAAATCTGACACATACAAAGAAGGAAAAGGCTCAGCTCAGAGTCAAAACAACAAGAGGCCACAAATTCAGTGTCTTCTAAAAAAATGTCATTGTTGGAAGAGGATGACTAGCATTTCTACAACCAAAGATATCTCTTACAAGCCTGAAAGGAAACTTGGCACATTATGTGAAGAAGCAGCAGGCTGCTACTGCCTCTGTGGTTACAGAAAAAAGAAATAATATTGAGGACTGGATTTTAAAAAGCTCTTCGCTTCCTTTCTGAACAGTACATATTTTTCATACAGCTGAGTCATGTAGCAAAAGAGATTTATTTTGCTATTTTAAGATAAACTTCTCTATACAAAAAGAAAAATTCCTCTAACAAGTGAAGAAGTGCTAGCAATAAAAATAACATTATTGCCTGTACTCTTCTTCATTTAGGGTCTGATCTGAGGTGCACTGAAGTAAATAAAACAGAAAATTTTGACAGGCTTTGATTAAGTTTTTTATCTATTTTTATTGCAGTGACTACTACGAAGGTGCAAACATAACAAGGCTTTCTCTCTTGGTATTGCAGGATCTGAACATTCCAAATGCAGAAATGATTTGGCAACTAACATCTTATTGGTAAGAAAAAAGTTCATGAATTATTGTTATTTCATACTTAGATCTAAAGTGAACAAAGTTTAATAATGACATAATACTATATTATAAAAGAGTAGCATTGTTGATCTATAAAGTATACTCACAATATGATTGTTTGTTTGTTTGTTTTTCTTGTTCTTAACTTTTTCATAACACAAAGGTCCCAGTCTGGGGGAGAAGGAGGTCAGAGGAAGTTGATCCCATTCTCAGTTTCCCAGACCAACTTCTAAAAAAAATCCCAAGCCACTAAAGCAAAATCACTTGTATGTCATCTTCCACATGTAAATTCCCAAGTGAGACTGCTCATAGGAAGTTTGGAAACAATGAGAAAAGGAGATTTTAAAGTTATGGTCCTGGCATTTTCCTTTTCCTAATATCTGTTTGGGTAACTGATCAAAACTTAGCATACCCTCTACATCTGGGCAGAGAGTGGTCTGGTCTGCAGCCAAGCTCACATGGGAGCCTCTTCAGCCACGTTCAGTGGGAGAGATGAATGGCCAGGTCATTGGCTTCTTTCCTTCTTCTGTGTTTCAGGACATCCCTGGTCACACCCCTGATTTTCGGTCTGCTTTTGCAGCCACCACTTACACAGCTTTCCATCATCACACAGCCAAACATTGTCCTATTGATGGCTGATGATCTCGGCATAGGGGATGTAGGTTGCTATGGGAATGATACTATCAGGTAAGGAAACTGAGCATAACAGTGAACAGAGCTGGTGTGTTATTCAATGTAAAACTGCAATCCTCTGCCCATCATCAGCTATTTGAGCTGTCTTCAAGTTCATTTCCTGGAGAAATGGGCAGACTTCCCATGGGTGCCAATAATGGTAAATGTAAAGCTCTACCAGGATTAGCTTGCAGCCCAGAGGGCATTCCCAGGGCCAGCTCTGCCAGCCGCAGCTGCTTTACTGTGAGAATATTTCAACTGTTCTTGTGTATTCCTTAATTGCCTGACAATGAGAAACAGCTAAGCTCTTGCACATACCTGAAGGTAGAAATGTTGTCCCGTCTTTCAATGTATCAGGCCTCGTTACCTCATTTAACTCTATTTTGCCATTCTTTCCCTGTCTCACATCAAAATACAGTATAAACCAGTGCAGCAAGCTATGTTGCTAGGAAATACTTCTCTTTTCGGACTCAAGGACATAGAATTTGCCTTCTTTTTGAAAATCATGCCACAATGTTTCTATCAAGCTGGCTTCCTACCAGCTTGTCACTTCTTTGAACAAAACCATATTTGGTACGATCACTCCTTTCGTCCAGCAAAGTTCTTAGAATCTCACCCTGATTGGCACCAGCTGGCAAATTTCTGACAGGTAGCTGATGACCATAGGTAGCTGATGGGGCTCTTCATGGCTGGGCCTCCACTTCAGCATAGCATCATCCCCAAGGCATGAATTTTCTCTTCAAGAGCAGTGGGGTACATTTCTGCAAGACCCTTCACAGGACTTGGGAAACAAGAAGGAACGATTGGCTTGAGATTTATCTAGACAGCGATTGTTAATGAAGAAAGAAAAAAAAAAGTATTTCCCCCTCACTTGAGAAAATTAAAATAAAATAAAATATTTCCTGGCCATCTTCAAGTAGAAGAAACTTCCCAAAATAAAGATAAGTATATCATTCCTCAACCCCATTCCCTTGAAAACTCTCTGAATGATATCTGACAGTGTTGGTTGCATTTTTAGGACCCCAAACATTGATCAGCTGGCAAAGGAAGGAGTAAAACTGACCCAACACATCGCTGCGGCTCCACTTTGCACCCCCAGCAGAGCAGCTTTCCTCACTGGCAGATATCCCCTCCGATCAGGTTTGCCTTGCAAAATCAAGCAGCCTTTAAATATTGCTTTATTGCTGAAGGGAACAATGTCATACAATGGGCACAAAAGAAATGAGGGTGTGCAAATAGAAGGGGTGCCACAGACATGTCATCCCTCACTGAAGCACACAAAGACATACCAGCTAGGCCTAGTACCTTTGAGGTGGCATCTGTATTTGTGGGGTACAATGAAATGACCTGGGGGGAAGCAGAGCAGAGAAGCAGCAGCTCTGCAGAGCATCATGCTCCCCCCCCAGCTCGCAATTTCAGTTGCCTTTTTGTGCTCTATTGCACAGACTGCAGCCAGAATGGAGTTAGTACAAATTGTTACATTCAAAAAAGTCATTACACAGAACATGAATAATAATAACACATTTCTAAAGCACTAGTTACATTAATTTCTGTTACGGGTGACTCCTCATCAGATATCAGAAACAGCTTAGCGCTTCAGGGAGCAGAGTAGATCTAGGCAGATGTGCATCCATTCCCTCCAGTCGAGGTGCAGAACGAGTCCTTTACAGGAAAGCTTTGTTACCTATGTGTCAGGATTCATCCGTCCTATGAAATAACAGTTTGACAGCTATACTATTTTTCCCAGTTCTCTTTTTGAAGAAGAAATACTATCCTGTCAAACTGCATCCCTGAGATGAAGAGGTATGAAAAACAAATAGCTCTACGTGTTTCTAACAGCAACTCTCTAATGCTTGTTCTACTGCAAATGATCTTCAGTGCCTTCATTCCCGAGGCATTTTGAAGCTGACATTGTCCTACTTTTATCATGACAGCTCCCACTGAGATAGATAGCTTGAAAATGCACATGAGCTTGTACAGACTCTCTCCCACTATAACAACAGGGCCAGAGACGTTCAGTGCTCCCATGACAGAATGTACTTCACATAACATTGTATGATGGGGTTATGCCAGTATATAATGTTAAATTACAGGGTGTAAACCTGCAGGTGAGGAGAAGATTGCAGTGCTAGATAGCTGCTCTGTGGGTTTCAGAAGTCAGATACCAGACACACCACTGTGCAGGGAAATCTTGAGTTCCCAGGCATCCTTATGCAAGCTGGAGTTTGAGGCTGACCGAGGGCTGAAGTCTTCCCACCCTGGTCCCTGCCCTCACCGTCACAGTAAGTGCACGTCATACAGCCTGGATGTCACTGTGATATATAAAAGCTCCTATACAACTGTGCTGTTCCAAATGAAATAAAATAAAATGTCTCAGTATGAGATACAAAGAAGAATAGATATTATATAATGGAGAGACCTAACTCTTTCTTAATCTTGTCCAAAGTCCTAGATTCATTTCCCCAAACAAACAGCACTAGGATAAACATTTAACACTGTAATACCTATGCAACCAGGAAATAAGAAAATATGTTTGATAAAAGTACTCCACCAGTTATACTTACTAAGATTGTTTATTACTGTATTTTTTAGGGATGGATGCTATAAACAATTACCGTGTTATTTTTTGGAATGGCGGCTCAGGAGGTCTTCCTCCAAATGAAACCACTTTTGCCAAAATACTGCAGCAGCAAGGCTACAGCACAGGACTGATAGGTATGGGGACACTCCTGAAGATAGCCTAGAATGTGTTTCACCTGCACATCTCACTCAAGCCATTTGTTTTAGTTAGCAACTTCTTATACCTCAGTTGTAATATTTTTATTTCCTGATTTAAGAATATCCTGTAAGAAGAAATCCTGACCAAAAAGAATCTCTCTTAAAAGAACAGGCATCTGATAAGGAGAACAATCTTTACTGTTGACCTGCTTTCAAGCACAGCTGTGGTTGATAAAATACATAATGGAAAATATGTTAGTATTTCTTGAATACTATTCTACCAGGTATATGATAATTATTCCAATACTTTTTCATAAAAAACAAAAACATGAGTGCTGTTTAAACATGCATGAGGATGCTATACATAGCTCAGAGCAGATGCACAACAAAAGGGAACAGCTGCTACTTAAAACAATAGAGCCAGTTCATAATATCACAGGATTTGGCCTTTCAAAAACAGAAAGCAAGCAATTATTTTTTCTTTAATTATAGCGTGCCACTATAGTTCACCAAGATTTCAGTACAGCCCATAAAACATTGCCTACTTCAGCGTTAATACAAATTCCATTTTACTTTATATTTTACAGGACATTTTTTTTTAGTACAGTTGTAACTTTTGGTCATGATCCAGTTTCAAATAATTATTTATCTTAGATATGTCACATAGTTCCACAGGTTGATAAAACGCAAACATTCCTGAGCTGATTTTTCAGCTATTTGCCCTACCTCATCTGAGCATCTAAATGCCAATACCCAAAATCTATGTCTGACACATAAAAATATTGGCTGCACAAATAAACTGAATTTACCAAGAAAAGTGTCTGCAGGAATGGATTTGTATTTATTCAGCAGAATATATCTAAGCCATAAAGGACAATACTAAATGAAGCCCTCCAAGCATTCTAAGTTCTATATTACTGAACTTCTCCTGTTAGTTCTGTAGCAATATTATTTTAGTTGTTTTAATCAGCTCATAAGAAAAGCCCATGTCTATTAGCCCCGTGCTTCAGCTTGGTTTCAGCATGGAATCACTAATGAAACAATCAGATCTGTCTCCATTTTGCCAAAGGAATTGCCCTGCAGGGAGGTTGTGCTGCATACCTCCTAGAAGCAGCTAGGAAAATGGGCTAGCATTTTCCCTGTGGGCATCTCAGCTAAAATCACACTATAGACACCAAGAGCATCACTTAGTTTAACCAGATTGACAGATTCTGATTAATTACACTGTAGGGAATGATGGAAAGCACTGGTGCTAAGTGGCAGAAAAAAAACCTGTAGGAACAATTTTACATTCAAGTCATGAAGCAAGAAATGTTGTACATCTACCCACATCACCGCAGCTGATTGAGCACTAAATAGTCTCACCTGAATGGTTTGTGATTGTTTTGCTCTGAGCACAACCAGTTTAATTGCAAAGTTAAATCCTATTAATAACCTGCAGCTTGATGTGATAATGGGACTTTTTGTTAGGAAGCCCTTTGCAGATTCTTTGTAGTCAGAAAGCCAATGTTGTCTAACATAGGCCCTCAAAGATTAATTCATCTTAATTATACACTTAGTTTGTCTTCTGGAGATTTGAGTCTTTTGTAGCATGTCAGAAGCCTTTATCGACCTCAGCTGGAGATTGAAGTGTTGGAGTGTATCTGAAGTCCAAAGACACTTTCTGCACCTGTATTTATGACCAATGCATCTATGTATTGATTACAAACCTATTTCATTCTGTAGCTGACTCTAAATATGCCAAGAGGTAAACTGAGTAGAGATTTTAGCTGAAAGCAATTCATCCACCTAGAATAGAACTTCCACTCTTTCTTTATATTTATATCCAAAAAGCAGCAATTTTTCTCCTCTGAAGCAGTTTTTTCTGCTCCTATTGTAATGCACAGCAGTTCCATTGAAACCTACTCGGGGTTGGCTGCTACTATATGTTTTGGTAACATAGTGAACCACTTGTTTAGGGTAATATCCTTCTGTAAGTACGCAGTTCCTTACTACACAATAAGAATTAGTTGCAAATTAGTTTTCAAGTAAAATTCTAAAAGTTCAGTTCAATGTATAGATCTGGTATCCAAGGCCTGCATTGCATCAGAGATCATAAAATGCAATTAAACTGCATCTCTCTGATGAGAGGTAGATTTTGGTTGCTTGATTCAGATACTCACAAGCCTCAGTGTTTAATCCAAATCAGCCAACTTTTTATGTCTCCGTGTCAATGACTAACCAATCTGTTTGAATAGTCTGGAGGGGAAGCAAATGCATGGTTTTGATGTGCCATTCATCATAATAGTGGACATATGTTCATAATAAAGAACAATTTGTATTGCAAAAGGTCAGGAGGTGTTCCTTTTGATACTGAAGACTTCAGAATTTTAAAGAAGGGTTTGACTTTTTAAATTTGATGAAATACAAATAAATGGAAAAAATACTTATAAAACAAGGCCTTTTATTCTCATCCAGTACAGAGAGATATTATCAGCAAAGTTATTTACATATGTACAGCTTCATGAGAAATCCTGATCTCCTGAGCTCAAGTTTTGGATCTGGTGGTTTGTCTGCCAAACCCATGGTTGAGCTGCAAGTTACTTGACTACACTATCCACAGCTTCCCTTCTCTGTCTGGCACCAACACGTCGCTGAGCGTTGCCATAGTCCTGACTTTAAGCTTTTCAAAACTTTCCAGAAACACCTTGAAAGTAAAGAGACAACAGGACAACGGAACAATGTTATTTTGCCCCGCACTTACAAAAGGACTTATTTCTCTTATTTCATACTTGACCTGTCTGCAGGAAGGCCATACATTTTTGCTTGATTCCAAAAATTTGAATTTTTCTTCATTTCTAGTTCATTATAGTCCAGATTTTTACATTTGATCAAAGCTACAGGATGTGAATATGTATACAGTGCACCAATAACTCTGTTGGAAATTTATAATTTGAGGAGGTTTGCTTTCATCAATCATAAGATATACCCCATTATATCAATACATATTTGGTATATATGTGTAGGATGAAGAAGTTATCACAAGTAGGAAAAAACCCAAACACTTTTTGAGAAATTATTTGTATGAGGAAAAGTCCATTTTTAAATATTATCTCTTTACATTCTAATAATCTGTATTTTCAGGGAAGTGGCATCAAGGTATTAACTGTGGATCCCGCAATGACCATTGTCATCACCCTTTAAACCATGGGTTTGACTACTTTTATGGGATGCCTTTTACACTAATAAGCGACTGCCAACCAAATGAAACACCAGAGATGGACAGAGCCTTTAGAAGGAAACTGTGGCTTTCCACTCAGATGATTGGCCTCATTACACTCACCGCTGCCCTGGGAAGACTGACCGGCTTGATTTCAGTCCGCTGGAAAATGCTGACCTGCCTTGCTGGGTTTAGTCTCCTGTTCTTCATATCCTGGTTCTCAAGTTACGGGTTTGTACGATACTGGAACTGCATTATGATGAGAAACCATGAAGTTACTGAGCAGCCAATGGTGACAGACAGGACTACATCCCTTATCTTGAGAGAGTCCATTTCATTTATTGAAAGGTAAAGTGTGTTTCCTTTGATCACAATTTTACTGGTTCTTGCACGTCTTACAACTTTTAAACGGCACTTTCCCATGTGAAGTTTTAATAATTTTTTATAATATTATATAGGATTATAAGTACTATTATGTCTATTCATTATTAATAACAATGTTATCATATTATTAAAGCAAAAATTAACTGCTGCTTAAGGATGTCTGTTATTCCCAGCTTCACTAAAGCTCATAATGTTTCCAAATTTCCATGGGCTGGATTGAATATTTCTAGGCTATTTTGAGGAAATACGTATTTCTATCAGTGAGATTAACATTGTAGCTTTAAGGGATAGCAGCTGATGACAGAAATGTGTATGTGGGCTGGGGAAGGAGAAGTAGAACTGTGAGGAGAGCCTTATCTATGGACTGACACATGGGCAACAGCTGACAGGAGATGAACCTGCTGCCTTCGTTTCAGTAGCACTGTGGTGGTTTGCAACAGCACGAAGTGGAGCTTCAAACTGGAACTCTTCTATGTATGATTCAGGAAATAAAGAGGGTCATTTTATATATGACAAACATTATTTTGTCAGACAGATCCTAATCACTGGGTTTTAATACCTTACAAAGTAAGATGTTTCTGAAGTGATTGTTGAAATATATGCAAATCATACCGTTTTCCATCACGACTGACCTCTGTATGTATTGAGAACCTTCGTCCCTAATAACAAAGTGTTGATTTCTGTTTTTTAGAAATAAGCACAAGCCATTCCTCCTCTTTCTTTCCTTTTTGCACTCCCACACCCCTCTTCTCACCACAGAGAAGTTTCTTGGGAGGAGCCGTCATGGTTTATATGGAGACAATGTAGAGGAGATGGACTGGATGGTGGGTAAGTCACCATAGCAAATTACAGTGTCTCCAACTACCTAAAACCTAGGTCAGAATATATAATAAAAATGCAGTTGTTATTAAAAGAATAAGAGAATTAAAAACAAGAAGAAAACGGTCCTAAGCTTTTAATGAACATCCGTCAATCTCGTATGAGCAGTGTTGGCTTATGGTGTTGCCTTTTTATTTTCTCTAGTCTTGGACCAAATGAGTCTTTCTATTCACCCAGTGGTTTTGATCTAGTGTTTACCAGTTTTAACCATGTCCTTTTGGCTCCTGTCAAGGACCTCTCCTGCTCTTCTTACTAAATAAGTGAGAATTATTTAATCTTCTGTGATTATTGAAGATCAGGTAATTTGAACCCCTTATGGTCATGTAGCCACATTTGCAAAAGGGATAAGAATCAGGTACACATACAGAAAGAACTGGTTTTCAAACCTACCTGTCAAACACTTACACACCACAAATATAATTAAGAACATCAGAAACAGCTCAAGAATGATTTTAAATAAAAAAGAGCTACATTATTAATGCATATTATATCCAGCCAGTAATTTAATGCAAATACTAACTGTAGTCTACAAAAGATAAGAGTACATGACATTTTTTCTCTCATTTCTTACGATGGCCATCACTGGTGCAGAATCTAACTTTTAGGGTCTTTGGATCATGCTTTCTTTCCATATTTTTACAGCACACAGCACTTCTGCACTTTACAATACAGGCTTCTAGTCTGTGACTGAGGTTCTTGCACTCCTTTGTTATAATGCTAATAATAAAGCAGTTACAGTACATCACAAATCTTCTGTGCTTTTACAGACAGTGAAATCACAACTACAAATCTTGATGCTAAAAATCTCTTTTAAACAATGAGCAGCACTACACAGATAAAAAATTACATGGATGAAAGTTTACAAGTCAGAGGCTAAGTGTAAGTGATATTTTTGCTTTTTAATACACACATATTCCTGTGTTTACAGGCCAGGTTCTAGATGCTATTGACAAGGAAGGCTTGAAAAATACTACATTAGTTTACTTTGCCTCTGATCATGGCGGATGGCTGGAAAGACAAGAAGGCAAAAGGCAGCTGGGTGGCTGGAATGGAATATACAGAGGTAAGAGCTGTCAGGGATGGTAACAACAAGTAAAGTACTCAGGACACCTCTAAAGCTTAGATAAGACTGTAGGCTCAAGCAGTAACATTGTTTTATCATTGAGAAACAAATTTGTCTCATTCTAATCAGGCATTAAAAAATTTAGGCAGTTCTAGCATGTGCAGGTGTTCTTTTTAAGCACAAATTCTCAGATTGGCATTTCCTCATGAGGCAACTGATCACAGGTTAATTTTGATTAAAGTGTAATTTCTCATTAAATATTAGTTGCATCTTCAATCTGAACCTATGCTTTATCTACAGCAGGTATGTTACAGGTTTGTAAAAGAGAGAGGAGAACTAGGCTGGGCAATCCTTTTATGCCTGAAAATTTTATTGATGCTGAGTTCTGGTGGGGCAATGTGTTTGTAATGGAATACAAGGGAGTAGGTGTGTAAGGTCACTCAAGGGGTCTGATATAGTGAACATGCTTTCACTGATGCTGAGGACAAGGAGCTTAGCAGTAAAAACAAAAGGGTAAGGAAGGCTCATAAAGGTAACATTATCTTATGATAATACAATAACATTTGTCTAAAATTTCTCTTTATTTTAAAATAAACTTTTTCAAATGAAAATTTATTATTTTTTTAATGAAAGGTGGAAAAGCTATGGGAGGCTGGGAAGGAGGGATCCGTGTCCCAGGGATATTTAGATGGCCAGGAGTGTTACCTGCAGGCACAGTTATCGATGAACCTACAAGCCTTATGGACATTTATCCTACAGTAGTTCATCTGGCTGGAGGGGTACTACCCCAGGACAGGTACAAACATAAGTGTCTTTATTCCTCCTTCTCTCCCAAAACAATGGAAAATCTAGTTGGGAAACACATTTGCAGAGTCTGACATTTTCTTTTTTACTCCTGCTCCTTTTGTAGACACATAAATGTTACCACAGCTCAGTCACCTCTTCTCTACATTTGAGATTCACCATTTACCTGCAATCTTCTACAAGTACCTTCCTCGTTCGGAGTTGCCGGTTCCAGCAAGAGGTGTGCAGAAGGAACACAGTCCTGTACAGCTTAACCCCGTCTGATGGTCTCTGTTTTTTCTGCTAGGGTAATTGATGGCCGGGATCTGATGCCTTTACTGCGAGGAACAGTTGAGCACTCAGAGCATGAGTTCCTGTTTCATTACTGTGGCATTCACTTACACGCTGTGCGGTGGCACCAGAAGGACAGTGAGTACAGAACTTCTTTCCCAAGATAGGCTTAATCTACGGGAGGGCATTTGTCTAACACATTTTTTCTGGATTGCAGCTTTCCAAGTAGTTCCAAGTGTAAGGTGGTAAAGAACTTACTAGCATTGCCTATACTGTATGGCACAAAGAGTTTGTTCAGGGCTTCAAGGCATGTGGCATGCCAGGTAGGCTACTGGAGCTCAGGATGGGTCTCACCCACCTCTCTTATCTGAATGCAAGGCCTGGGGAGTCCATGCCCTCCTTGTCTCATTGAGAAGTCCTTGCCTTAGCCCTTTGTCTGTCCTTCTGCTGCCTTAACATGGAAGCAAGCCATGGAAACCCCAAATATTTTTTTTCATGTCTTCGTAAAACCCAAAGTGAGCGATAACTGATACTTGCTGAAAATTTTGTAGAAATTTCAAAATGTCAGAAATAATTTTACATTATTGGTTTAATTCTGTGACACTTAATTTTAAATGAAATTATAATACTATATGAACTAGTAAGTATAGACCTGAAGTGCAACCAGAAATGAACTCTAGAAAAACATTCACTCTTCTAATGCCTTGTGATAACCACCAGTGGCATTGCAAGCCTTCTTTCTTTCCTGCCAGGTGGAGCCATCTGGAAGGCTCATTATGTGACCCCTGTCTTTCATCCACCTGGGGCTGGGGCTTGTTATGATAGAGGATTTTGCCCATGTTTTGGGGAAGGCGTGACCCATCATGACCCTCCGTTGCTGTTTGATCTCTCGCGAGACCCTTCTGAAGCCAAACCTCAGTCGCCTGACACCGAGCCCCGCTTTGACGCTGTAATAAGGAAGATAGGAAGAGCCATAGAAGAGCATCGCAGGACACTGACTCCGGTCCCAGAGCAGCTCTCCGTGTACAATGTGGTGTGGAAGCCGTGGTTGCAGCCGTGCTGTGGGACATTCCCATTCTGTTGGTGTGATAAGGAAGGTGATAATAAACCTGCTGACCTCTAAAAGAAAGAACCAAAGTTACTTCCTCCTAAGTGTTTTTAGATCGAGAGTGTTTTCTTTGAGGGTGTTGATTGATGGGTTGTTTGTTTGTTTTAATGCAGTCTTTATTTGAGAATTGTTCCAGTGAATGGCATGATATTTGATAAAGGTGGCTTTAGTCTGGACACTCTCAGGCACGGATCAAGACAGAAAGATCTGAAGAGCATGTTTTAACTTGCATCTGCTGACAACTGAATGAATAGTTCAAATGCACTGAAGTGGGCCAAGATCAGAGCTGTACAAGTAATGATATAACTTTTGTTTTGTTGTTTATGAATGTATACTTTGAAGCTCTACTTTGGTTTTTTTGTTCTGAATTTCTAAATTATTCCTGGACTGAGGTCTCCCTTAATTTTGTTATGCTTACTGGCAATGCATAAGATGCCCCTATAATAAACTTTTGTAGACTACTGCTTCCAAAACAATTCAACAATAACTTTGCCCACAGTTCCTCCCAGAATCTCCCTTAAAAGTAGCTTCCTTCTTCCCTTGTAGCTAGTCCCTCTAGCAGCATTGATGATGGCAGCTGGTTAGCCCGTGGCTTCTGGATCAGGAGAAATTGCTGGGGTAAGGCACAAAGCTTGGAAACATGACAAGCTGGGTAAGAGCTGTCTGCACTTTCCGAGAAGGATGGGAGTCCGCTGATTGGAGTCAGCCTCTTTTGATGGAGAACACAAAAGGGAAAGTACTTTTCCTTTCCAAAGCTCCCATTGCACCCAGCTCCTTAAGCAGCACTGGCAAGGGAATAGTGGCATTGATGGTCACAGAAGTGCCAGCTGACAACCAGTTTAGTCATCTGGGCACAGGATTGTACAAGTTACCTTGTTGCCCATATCTCAGCTGTAACTGGTTCCTGCTAACAAGTAGTAGGTTCAGAAAAGACTCTTTGAAAGATGCCCAATACTAACTATAAAAACAAACAAACTCTTAATTCTGCATTTCTTTTTTTAACCATAAATAAGGTATTTTTTGCTTCACAAGTTAAATTTTCATCTCGCCAAACAGCTAGATTTACTTAGATCTATCTCCTTTGCTGCTGTAAATTCAGTTCTTCCTTTCTTCATGTTAAAATAGTTGTTCCTATTAAAGTAGCCTTGCAGGTAATCCTTTTAATTGTAGGGTACAATATATATCTGTTCACATGGACAAGTTTACACTGGTATATCTGAATATGTAGGCATCTGAGAACATAATTTGTCCATTTGATTTATTTAACACGTTTTTTACTATTTTTCCAACTATCATGCTAGGACCCATTTCTCTTGTTCATCTCCTTTGATAAACATTTGGTTTATTTTGGTTTTATTTCCCCCCTTGTTTCCCACAATTCAGGCACCAGGAAATCTGCAGGTAAGCAAAGTCCTACAGTTTAAAAGCAAAGTTTTATTGTATGCCATGACCTCATGCATTTCAGACTGTTATAATTCACCCAGATGCTCCATCAGTGCTATTGATGAGAAAGGCATTCAGTCTTACTGTGAAAACTTCAAGAGGTGAAGTGATGGATTCACTTCATGTGTACTGGATTGTTGCTCAGTTTCCTCTGTTGTTAAGAGTGTGTGTTTTATTTCTCATTTGAATGTATTCTATTTCACCAGTTCTTTCTTGGCTAGATTTAAAGGTCTTTTCATATTCAATGTGCAGTGTTTTCTTTACATGAAATTTCTGTAATCAGACTGGCATTTTCCAATTTTCTCAGTCATTTTCCAAGATCTAATTTCCATTCTCAAGCCAGTTTAGTATCTGGGATTTTACATCCTCTCAATTTTTCAACACCTTTAGAAATATGTGGTTATAATACCTGTTCATATGATTGAGCCAGTTTTTCTTGCACAGAAATACTTTATAGCACTGTAGGATATCCTTTTGCAGATAGAGAGTACAGGAAGATATCTGAGCTAGAATTTGCCCTGGAAGCTGGTGTTTGCCCATGTAAGCACAGTTATCAGGCCCTGCTGATATGCAAAGTGCCATGGGATCAGAAAATATCGGGGCTTGGTAACATAGACATTACTCATGGAACAGTCATGGGCAATAGTAAAGGCTGCCTTCACAAAACCATACTGTCTTTATTTTGGGTAGTCAGCAGGTTATGGTATCCTGCTTTCTTGTGCATCTGAAGCAGAAGAACAACCTTTTTTAATTTGTTTAATTTCCTTTTTCTTTGGGAATTCTAACCTTACATTCATCTATGGTAAGTGCTGTTAGGAGCATGGTAGTCTCCTCCAGCCACCCTGGCCCAGGACCCTCCTGCCCAGCTGCTGGAGCCCAACCTGGTGCCCAGGGACCCAGGGTCTCTGCCCAGGCTGGGGGACTTGGCACCCCCTTTCCCTCTTGCAGGTTCAACCCGTGGTGAAGCTAAGCATGTATCCCAGAGACACAGACACACACACAGAGGACACTGACATGGCCAGTCACTGTCTCCATACATTGTGTTGACATGTATGGTGTAGCCTGAGGAACGTGGCATAGGGTTACCAGCAGTTTCGGAAGACTCAAAATGGCATTTTTTAGATAAGAACAAAGTAGTGCATCAAAATAGTCTCCTTGACAGTAAGTGTAACGAACATCCATTTTCACACAAATATTTGTCACTATTAGAAGTCCTTCAAGCTGTTTTCCAGCTGAACAAGAAGTGTATGATTAAGGCAGGTATTTCTTTAGGGTAGTTTTACTCACTTACAAAGAATGTACCATCTCCTGTACATTCCATAAATACCATGGGAACTGGTTTCTCTTTTTGCTGTTGTTAACGTCTTCTTGCCATCAATTTGTTTGAAAGTCCTTTTTTTCCAGACTAATTTTCACCTTCAGGCTATTCCCCTTTTCCATTTACTGTATAGCCATTGTAGCAGTGAGAGTTGCAGTTTCTCACAGCTGGGCTACCAGCTTTTCCCCATGTCAAGAGAGCATCCAGATTTAGTTTGCAAACTGAAAGATCTAACAGTTAATATTTACTAACATATTGCAACCTCTGCTTTGATTTTTGTTTGTTTGTTTGTTTGCCACTGCTTAGCATTTTCAGCTTTTTGGAAACTCATTTAAATCAGTGAAAACTGCCCATTTCAGGACATTTGAGACTAGGATTTTTACACATTGTTATTTTATCTATTGTTGCCACAGCTGACAGGAAGCTGCAAAAAAGAACAAGGCTATTCCTCTTTGCTTTACAGGATCCTGAGATATAAAACTCAGAACGTACATTGCAAATAAAATGTTGTAGATAAGAAAAAGTCCCCTAGGAAAAAAATAATATTCTATCGTACTTGGAAGTAGATTGCTATTAGTTATATTACCATACTAGTATAATAAAAGTAGTCTTTATTTATCTCATAAATTGTTATATTAAGTAACTAATACAAATGTTACATATTTTGTAAATACTTTAAAACATGGGGTGACTATGAGATCTATAAAAAATGAAAGCATTGTGGCTTACAGGTGGTTTTCTGCTTCCCTTTCTGAGTTTTTGTATCACCAGCAGCATAAACAGATGTGAGAAGAACTAAAAGAGGACTCTTAATCCTAATTCCAAAAAAAAAAAAAAAAAAAAAGTCAAAGCCAAAGCATAAAAATAAAGTATTTTTACATTGTTACGTGTCGAGCGTCAGGATTGAGTAAAAGTAGTCCTGAGAAGCTTGAAGGGAATTAGAAAAAGGGTGGAAGAGGTAAAGTTGTACTTTTCTCTTTGGGACAGCAGTTTGGAGTTAACAGTCCAAGTTCTGAGCACCCTCTCTATTAAATGGAGAACACCAGGGGAACAGTAGGGTTGTACCAGAGCACCACGTCAGGTTCTCAACCCCACCCCAGGTAAAATTTGGTGCAGAGCAACACTGAGTTTTCTTCATGCAGACAGATCTGCCTTCAGCAGAGAAGCCAGGAAGGACAGACTAAAGGCCTCCCCCAGGTTTTCCTGCCTCATTGGCATTTCAGGAAGGGACCTTGAAGACCATCTACTTCCACCCCCCACCCCCCGCCATGGTGAGGGACACCTTCCACTAGACCAGGTTGTTCAAAGCCCCATCCAACCTGGCCTTGAACGCTTCCAGGGATGGGGCATCCACAGCCTCTCTGGGAAACCTGGTCCAGCACCTCACCAGTTGTCAACTCATTTTCTTGGCCAAGTAGTATGAACTGCTTTATTATTATCTTATCAGAAATAGAATAAGAATTTCTTGTTGACTTGGAAAGACCAACAAAGCTTAATCTCAGGTGGGGCATTTGAGTTCTTGGCTGTGAGCTAACCAGGTAGGAGAAAATAATCCAGGCAATAAATAAATAAATAATCCAGATAGTTAAAAAAAAAAAAAAAGGGGAGATAAAAGATAAATGCTCTATTCACTCCTCAGAGAAGTAAGTTTAACAGACTCTTCATATATGTAAAATAGATCAGATGATTTCTGCTAGCCTCAGGAACTTATAGGTTGGGTCCTTACATAAACAACACTGCTTCCCTGAGTCAAACCATCCATCATGGTACAACGGGAAGACAGGGCATCATATGTCTTGTATAAACTAGCACATTTTCATTAGATAGAAACACCATCAGTGAATACTACTGCCCCCAAGCTCTATGCTGCTCAACATTACATCCATTCTTAGTAACACCAGATTTGCTGTTAACAGCCCTAGATTACAGGTCCTTGGAGCAAAGACCCTTTGAAGCTTTACACAGTGCATCAACAAAATTGGTGCCAGAATGAAAGAGTCACATGAAAATAAAGAGGAAAAAAAAACCATTAATTGCACTCCAGGTGAAACACATACACTGGGACTGGTAAAAGCTTGACTAAGTAGCCTCCAAGGATAGAGAATGCCTGTAAGTGAGATTTTGCAATACATCTTACGAGTATTGCAGTAGCACTTTAGATTGTATAACTCCCAACTTTATGATAGTTTGGATAAACAGCTTGTGAGAAGCTTTCTTCAGCCAAATAGAAACAGTTCATCGAAAGCTCTGCAGAGGGCTGCATGTTCCTGTGCTGACGGGTGCACTGCTCTGGGAGCCTCACATCTATCGAGATGGAAATTTTTTCCCCATTGCAACAAATGTGCGTTCCTCTTCCATATGTGAGAACTAGCAGAGAGACCATGTGTCCTCTGTCTGGTCTGTGTTGCCTCTCCTTTTCTCATTTATTTCCCTCCAAAACTCTTCGTGAAAGAGGCCAGGCCCTGCATCTGACTAGTTGTCAAGGAATCACCAATACGTTACTGAAGCTCTTCTTCTTGTTCTAGCTCTAGGAAACTCCCTGTGTCCCTTGTGATGGGCTCCTGCTCTCTTTCTGCAGGAGACCCAATGGTGAGTCATGAAGGGAGAGAGGATTAATTGCTGTCTTGCTGGCACAGGCAGTCACAGCAGGTGAAGGCCAGATAGCCTACTTGTTGAAGACAGCGGTAGTCTCTGCTGATGCACAGCCTTCAAAAATGCAAACAAACAAAAAGACTGAAATGTGAATAAATGTGGATGTTATTTCCCGTAACAGATTACTCCCGTTCAGAGACATGAAATCACCTAGCCCTACAGGTAACTGAACAAATCCATGCAGACTCGCATTTGTTCCCGTCAGGCAGACTTACAGGTGGACAGCTGCCTCACAGGACCATTTTTGTTAGCTGTGTATCAAATTTTGTTCATCCCGTAAAAGAGCCATCAGTTTGACAACTACATTATTTTCTGATGTTCCTTCTTTCCAGAAAACCTATCCTGTCCAACTGAAATCCTCAGAGAGCTCCGAAAAACAGATAACTATACACACCTCTATCAGAAGCTCCCCAGTGCCTGGTACTGCGATGGTTTCAATCTGTACATTCTTGAAGGAGTGAAGCAGATACTTCCCTCCACTCCCACGCTGCGAGCTCCCACCATCCCCTAAAGATGCCAGTGAGAGCCAGGCAGCTGGCCAGTGTTTTCTGCAGCCAGACCTTTTGTGCGTTCTTTAAAATACCTGATTTACTAGTATCTCACTGCTGTTGAATGAAAGATTCATCTTGTCTAGTATTCTTGTATAAACACACATGCATAAGTTGTTTTGAAAAGATACCTTCAGGTTAGAGAAAACGAATTAAATCTTTGTAAGTGTATCAAATTACACCAATTGTAAATTTAACCCTTCAGGAAGAGAAATACCCCTGGAAGGGTCTTCAGAAGTTATAGGACATTCCTTCATACAAAATCAGGGTCTGGAAACATCCTAACTGTCAAATACTGATCAGTTTGTTCACATTTCTTTTTTTCCACTTGATTGATACACTACTATTTCAGTGCAAATCATTTGCTAAGACTGATTTTTACACTTAGTCACAATACAGTTTTCTTCTAGTTGCATTTATACTGGTCATAGCCTAAGATGATGTAGATAATGTTCAAGACTGGATTTCAAAAGCATCTTACAAAACCCTCAAAATCTAAATTTGGATATGGGAAATGTTTTCAAACACAGTAGCAAGCAACATTTGAGCATGCAAATTAAGCTGTTGAAAATCTAATGATCTCTCTCCATTTAAAAAAGTCATAAAATATTTGTGTCTTATATTGAAAAGGAGGACTTTGAAACCTAAAGAAGAAAAGAATCATTAGTCTTTCTTTTTTTTTTTTTAAGTTGTATTGAATCTTCTTTTTTGCTTAAAGATAATAGGAATATTTTTAAGCTAGTTTTGAACTCTCCTGAACACACATTAGTCAAGTGCTTCAGCTTGACTTCAGCATGTATTCACCAACAAGATCACATAGTTTTTAGTATTTCAGGCTAAGTGTTCTTCTGTGGAGACCACGATGCAATATTTTGAGAATCTGGCTGGCCCCATGGATTAACACTTTTGTCCCTGAATATACAAGTTGGTATCTGTGATGTTTATTCTTGAGCATTATCTCAAGCAAGACTGACAGTTTCTGTGAAATAGCATCTCAGGGGCAAAGCAAAATATCAGCAATGAGTGGCAGTACCTGGACATGTCAAAAGCAGGATTATAAGAAAAAAACCTCACACAGCATCTGCCTGTACCACCACACTGGAACGGACACAATGTTGCCTCATAATTTCCATTGTCACATCATAACATAGTATTTTATAACTGACTAAGCATTTTTATCCTTGCTAAAAATAATACTTAAAAAAAAATTATCCCTAAGAAAATTACTAGTAATATGATATAAAGAGCAAACACTTACTGTTGTGATTTTCAGGATTTGAGTTCAGTTAGTACTGTTTCCTTATTGGTGCTTCAGTGTTTTTCTCTCGTCCGCTTCAGTTACCTTCACAGGAATGTTTGGGGTTTTTTTTCTTACAAAGGATTTTACTAGCCTTGGCAGAAGACTCTGTTACTTCTGAAACTCAAACACCTGAGCTAGTTAGAGAGTTGAATTTCTGCCATTAGGCAGTCCATTCATTTCTTATTAATCATTGCTAAAATTAATAAACTATTTATAAACTGGTTACTTATGTTCATTCACACCATGAACTCTCATAATCCCTTTCTAGACAATTGGGATAAGACCAGAATGGTATTTTATCGTTTGCTTACTACATATTTTCTTTTCTACTCCTAAAAGCTGGCAGAATTTTTAAAAGGCCAGAGATACTCTGTTTTGCCTTGGAAATGCGGGCTCTTCAAGTTCAAGATTCTGGTTTATACCTCTTTCTTGTGTGTGATCTATATTATAGGGTGCTGCAGAGGTCCTCCAATTTCTGTAGAACCTTACCAAGGAAAGGAACAGCAATGCTAAGAGCTAGCAGATTCTAAGTGAGGAAGCTGGATTTTGAATATTGTTTCTTAACATTTAAAAAAGGCACATATTTTTCAGGAAGCCACCATCAAGGTGCTTTCCTGTGACATCCACAATGACCAATGTCATCACCCTTTAAATGATGGTTTTGGGGGTTTTTTTATGGAATGCCTTTTAGATTAGTAAATAGCTATCAGATAACTTAGCCTCCAGGACTGATGAGAGCCTTCAGTGTGAAGCTCTGGCTTTATAATCAGATGATTGGCCTCATTACATTCACTTCTGCCTTCAGATGACTTACTGGCTTAATTTCAGCCAGCTGGAAAACTGATCTACCTTGCTGGGTTTGATCTCTTGTTCTTTGCCACCTACTTCTCATTATCAATTTGTAAAACACAGGAACAGGGTTATGATGAGACCCCGTGAAATTATAGCACAACCAGTGGTGATGGAAAGGATTTCATTTCTCATCTTGAGGAAGGCAGCATCACCTACTGAAAGCTAAAGTATATTTCTCTGCAAATAATCCTTTTGTTTCTGGGGCACCTTGCTTCTCTGTTTGAGTATCTGAGAAATGAGTGATCAGTAAGTTAATTGTTTTAAGCCAAGATTTCAAAAGTAAGACTGAGTCTATATTAATGATATTATTATGTCTTCATTCCAAAAGCTAAGGTAACCCTGAATTTTCCATGATCATTAGCTCTTCTCAAGCACTGAAAAATTTTTAAAACTTTCACATTTTGGAATAAAATTGTCCAGACTACACTTAAATAAATATTTATTTTTGCACAGGAGACCAAAACTTTTTAAAGGATTTCAGCCAAAGACAGGACCAGCCTGGCCTTCCAGAACAGCACATCCTATGGCAAGTATTTCATGCTCACTTCAGTCATGGGCCCAACAAATTCATCACATCTGATTGTACTTTACTTGAGCTACTGACCCATGTAAGAACTACAGGGAGGCTTTTTCTATTCTCTGCCCAACACTTCCCAGCAAGAAGGTCTCATCATAACTTTCAGTCTTCCCACTTCTGGCAATACTGCTTAGGGCAGGTGCTAAAATAACAAATCTCACTAATTTCTGTAAGGGATCAAAAGCCAGGGAATCTTACCTGCTGTGCAAATCACATGTGTGTCTGAAATTTTAAACTTTCCTCCTTTGTCTTCAGTCACACGTCAAGAAATGCTATCACAGCATCTGTAATTGTAGCTGAAAAACCAACACAGATCTGCTGAAGAGCAGAGACTGATTTGTCATTCTAATGATTGTAAAATTAATAATTTAAACTCTCTCATTGAAGAAGACTGTAAGTCAAATGAAATAATAGGTATGTAAACTAAGTTGTTCTTTCATTTGATATTATTTTTTTATTTGAAACAGTGCAGCCATTCTTTCCCTTTTAACCCCTTTTATATGTCCACAACCTTCTCTTTACCACTGAGAAAGTCCTTGAGAGGAGCAGCAGAGGTTTATATGGAGACAGTGCAGACAAGATGGACTGAAAGGTGATTAAACTAACATGTCTTCAACTACCTACTACACAGGTCAAAAAATATAGGAAAAATGCAGTAGCTTATAAAGGAACAAGGAAGAGAAAAAGCGAGGTATTTAATGAATCATCTGCAACTTCAGTCTGTCTGCTCTTGTGTGTATGTTCCTCCTGCTCCATTACTCCCTTTCTGAGACCAAATAGATTTTTATAGCTTTCATTCTTTCAGTTTCTGTGCTCTAGTGTTTACCAGATTTTGACTATAATTAATAAATTTTGTTTAAAGTACCTAATATCTTAAATAAATGTCTTTAAGTGCAGTGGTTGTTTAGCTGTTACAATACACAAGCATACCAAGACAAGTACACTCAGCAGGGTCTGATTTTAAACAGTGCTAGATGGAACTCTTCAAATACTGATACAACTGATAAATAAATGTCATTTTAACCTCATTACTACCTGTGAGTCTTCAATATTGAGAAGAGCACTGACTGCTGAAGAACATTTTCAACTATAAAAATTTTTTTAATCAATTTTAATGTTTAACACTTAGGAGCACAGCCCATTCTCTGTCTCTGCACTGTGTGACAGGGTCTTGGTCTGGAACTGGCTGTCTATACACAGCAGCGAAGACACTGCTAACAAGGAGCTCCCTTCACAAAGTGTTCTTTCTTGGTGCTTGCAGGCTTTTTCTGTGACTGAAAATACAGCTCCTGCAAACACTGACATTTAGGCTCTGTGCAGTTGGCCCATCCGTTACATTTGGATGTCTGGGGGCCTGAATTTAAAGCTGGTCTCTTTGGTTATTCCTGTATGTTGGGGATCCACATGTCATTTAGGGTGGTTATGTCACTCATCTTGCCAAATAGATTGGCTTGAAGGAAACTGCCTTATTGTAAACCCCAAGCTAAAGGTATTAAAGTCACAAAAATGCCAAAATACTCTATAAAGTCATGACAAATAATAGTGGAGAAAAAAGCCAAATAGAAAAATGTATCTAAGGTTAATAACTGCACTTTGCAGTTCTGTGGGGGAAGAAAAAGAACAGAGGTGTATAATGTAAGCAAACTAAAACTGGTTAAATCAACAAAAATACATACTAAAATATTAACACAAAATTGACATGTCAAAATAGCAAGTATTTTTAAAAATTCATATTCAATCTACATGAAAGGATTTGAGAAATCAAGAAAAAAATAATCATAATCAGGAAATATTGAAATTGCTTTATTTCAGCATATTTCAGTCTTTCTCTGGAGGCCAAACTGAAGATGCTGTTGATAAGGAGGCTTTTAAAAACATCACATTACCTTACCCTGCTTCTGAGTACAGCAGGTGGTCAGGGAGACAAGATGGAAGAGCCTTTCTGGCTGGATAGAGTGAGATTTCCACAGGTAAGAGAGTCAGGAATGGTGTGATCAGATCTGCACTGGAGTAAAAGGGCCAAAACCAAATCCCTACTTTCTTCACCATGTCTTTGCAGCGTGGGTGCTTTCCTTCAGTCTTGGTTTGTAACCCAGAAACTTTCTGCTGTATCCTGAGTTGTACCACTTCCACCTAGTTCTTTCCAAGTCCCTCAAAAAAAAGAAAAAATCTCTTTTTCTTTAGTATTTCTGAAGCTTTACTTTAATATCTGCTCCTTGATGCATGCAAGCATCCTTCTCTCCTCAGGAGTATCCTTGACCTAATTTGAGCTGAAGGCTCCTTCCCTGCACTCTCATTTCTTTGCCCCCCTCCATGAGCTTCTCCCAGCTTCAATTACTTCTACCAATTAATTCTTTGGGCAGAAGTTCTTGGTTCTTGAGGGAAATGGTGCAATTGCTACTGCTATATCCAGATGAACATTTAAGTCCCTAATGTTCTTGAAACTCATGCTCAGCACCCACTGATGATGCAACAAATCCCAGTGTATCCATATATTGTATTTATCAAGGTCTAATTAATAAGTTCTGATTGTTTTCTCCACCTTGCCATGGTATTTTGTAGTAATATTTATTCTGGCCTCTGAGCAATAACACATCTACACCAAGAACCTTTATCCTTTTTTCTGTCTTTCTCTAAAGCCCTTATTCAGTGGATTACAGCATGACACGTTTATACCCTCTTTTTAAACCACCATAAGCACACATAGGCAGTAAAAAGAGGGGTCCAGTGCCCCATGGGCCTACGAAGTTGCATGGCAAGCCAGACTGTGCAACCACATGAGTATTACCACTGGCACAAGAGAGAACTCGGACAGAGGAACTATAACAACATAATGGGGAATTAGCCAGGCTGCCAGAGTTAGTATGCATACACCAACATGACACTATGATGACTGATTTTGTTTGATCTCAAGGGGCTCACCCTCTTTGATCTAGCTGGCTCACCCTCTGCATTAGCCATGGCTACCTTGCTTCCGTGGGTAGGGTGGTTCTCCACACAGCATGATGTGGCCATCGGTCTCACTGCCCACGATCTGTGATCTTCCACTTTTATCCCTAAAATTCTTTCTATGGGCCTTGGCTGTTACAGGAGCTGTATTTCCAGCTTCTACTTTACAACAGTTCCTCCTTATTCAACACTTGCTATCAGGAGCAGGTGGGGAAGCCCTGGTTAGAGTGCCTGTATGGGGGCAGGAGGGGGGTTACAATAATTAACAATCACTGTTTTCCTTCCCTCTTTAGCGTTTCAAACCAAACTCCAGTTTTTGGAAGGTTAGGTGGTGAATGGCAGGTATTCTCCTTTTATTATTATTATTATTATTGCTAGAGTTCCTGAGACTTTACAGTGGCATACAGACAGCATAATTTGCCTCCAGATTGCTTCCATGTGATCTTCACTGTTTCTCTAGGGGCCATGCTCCTAGTTGCCACTCTTTGTATCTCATTTGTCTGCCCTGCTTCTGTCTTCAATTTTCCACCCTTGTGCATTGCTCTTATCCTGGCTATAAGGAAAGCTGTGTGTTCCTAGCTGAGCTGTTTTAAGCCAGAAGGCACATTTAGATCATTTAGACCAGTGCTAATCAGGATGTGAAAATGCATGAGCTAATTTAAAGCCCAGGGCCAGACCACCCCCTTCTGCTGTTGCTCTGCAGGCAGGGTGCTGCTGTGCAGCAGCTAAGGCCAGAACAGGGTAGCTATAAGAAACTGAAAAACTTGGGTTGCTTGCCACCAGAATTTTGGTTACTGGGAATGCACAACACTAAGTGGTAATACAATGCTATGATCATGGTAACAGACAACAGCTATTGATATTATCCAGGTCAGTAAGCAGTATATCCCCCCAGTGACCGCTGTTGCTGTTGATGCCCTGAGAATGCAGAACGGACAGGTAAAAAGACAGACCACTGAGCATCTCCTGATTTTTGGCCTCTGTGTTCCTTGTAAGGACTTACTTGGTGTTATGGTTGATGAACAGCATCTGTTTCTGGTTCCCCAGCTGCAAGCACTAAGCAAGTGACTATGTTCACACCAGCTGGGAGCTTTTTCTTCCTTGTTCTCTCCTTCCTCACTTGTTGCCTCTCCCTTCCCAGTCATCTGGATGCCTGGAAGCTATGGGAGAGAGGGAGGAAAGGGACAATGTGGACCAGTATGTTGCATATGGTATATTGCATGTTTTTCTTCCAAAGCCATAATGCAAGCTGAAATTAGTATTTTTAATTACATACTAATATACTGCTGAACCTGGTTAACCTGTTGTGTTGCATATTTTTGTAGAAGTAGGAAAGCAAGTGTTTATTTTCAGCTAACAGCTAAGTAGCAACATACCTCTACCCATTACTTGAAAAATTTTGTCCTAATACTTATTATTTACTTTTATTATGCTTAAATAAGTGGTGAAGTGTTTGGGGTTTTGTTTTGGTTTTGCATTGGTGTGCAAATAATTTATTTCAGTATCTGAAGTTAGACAAAGAAAACAAGAAAGCAAATTCTTTTGCTGTGTCAGATTACTGACTTTTAGCTTAACTGACAAGAGCTTATTCCAAACTTTTCTGTTGGAGCTGTACCTCTCAACATTTTTAAGAATGAGAAGTTCCTTTCAATTCCGGTGGATTCCCAGAGCAAGTGGTGGTGTTGCCAGTCTTCTCGGCATGAGGGTGAAACATGAGATGCGCCTGTCTTCAATAAATATTTTGGCCATGGGCAGATATTTTTGAAGTGAAGGTTTTTCTTTTTTCTTCTCTGTAAGGCTTCAAGAAGGATAGACTCTAATCTGGGAATATATTCAACAAGTGAAATATTTGGAGGATGGGGGAACTGCCTGGAGCCAAGCCTCAGTGGGGAAGAAGGGGCTAATTTTCTAGCAGTATCAGGCTTGTAGCTTGCTTTCTGTAAAGCAGAACTGAAAAAAAAATTTAAAAAAAGAGTCTGCACATGGCAACTGGCTAGAAAAAGGTTTTAAGGCTACTTGGAGTTGTTATGAATCCTTTTGAGTTGGGTCCACCTAATTCAGCCACTTAACCAAGCCAAAACTTCTTTTGCTAAATCTCTGCAAGTGACTGTTGAGACAGCTGCAGGCTTTGTGGCATTCCTGGCAGGTTGAATGAATTGTATTATAAGTCAATTAAGCTTTCATTAATGGCTGATAAATTTGGAGAAGGAAGTGGTAGGGCAGTCGTGTAGTATCAGCTGCAGAAGACAGTAAGTTTTGGATAAGGTCTACAGACAATTAAAATGGTTTAACTAAGGGGAATATGTCCACACAAAGTTGTGCTGGCCAGTTCCTGCTGTTCAAGGCCCTGCAGGATTTGGCCTCATTTTGCAGAAATGTTTAGACTGAATTATTATAGGGTCCTATGACTCTTTATGTGGAGGTACTAGGCTGAATAACTGATGCTGTATACTTCTGGTTGTAGATGAAGTAATAATTTTTTTTAATTAATAATGTTATTTGAGAATGCTTCAGTTGAAATTAAGTAGTAACAGCAGTGATAAATTGCAAGACTGTACATACTATCAGCTTGAAAATAACCAGCTCTATTAGACTTTGGGAAATCCACAGTTGCCTCCAGTGATTCTTTGTTTGGGGAGACTTCTGTTGAAAATAACTTAGTATCATCACATATATTCAGTCCCCTTTGTCTGTGCAAAGACTAAAATCAATCTGTAGAATTAGTATTTTAAGATTACTTTGGGATTATATGAACCAGAATTTATGTAGTGGGAAGGTTTATTAGTGTGAGAACTAAAAGCAATCTTGAAATAAAAAAGGAATGGTTTGATGAGAAGCAGCTTCTTCAAGTCAAGGGCCATGCTCTTCAGGTTATTTGAACTCTAGGTAAGAGTCTTAAAATTAGCTTTAATTGAGCTCCTTTAGGTAGCTTAGAAAAAGATGTCTCATGAAGTGGCTGCTGAGGAAAACACTATGGAGTTTTTATCAGATGGTTGCTCTGATTGTGTTTACTGTGAACTGTTGCATTTCAGCTGACTGCCCATTACGGGGAGTCCCATAACTTGCATTTCTTTACAATACATTTATTTCTTCCACTTAAGGTACACACTCATGATTATATTACACTCTACTTGGAAACATGATTGAATAATAAATCGCCTTGCTTGCAGAAAATGCATGCTCTATTTGTCTGAGGCCACCTTCCAAATACTGGCTCTGTCTCAGCAAAATTGATGAGCTTTCCAAGACCTGTGTTTGCTCCCCATTAATTTATGCGCTAATTAATCTTTTACTGTCTTGTTCTTGATTGAGCGCTTGTTCTCTCAAAATAAAACATCTTTTCCCATTCTTGTATCATTTATATGTGGCTTTCTGCCCCTTCTCCAGTTCTTAAACTTCATTTTGAAAATAGTCTGCTTTTGATTAGTACACAGTTTGATACCATCAGTACTTGTGTCTTTGAGGTAAAATCATCTAGCTCATCCCTCTCTTGTAAAGAGATATAAGGATTGATTGAGTTCTTTTTTTTCCTCCAATATCACACAGGTGACTATGCTCAAGTTGTTGCTTACCATAAGCTTAACTTATTTTCAGGATTGCTGCCTACCAGGAGATGATTGCACTGCTACCTCGTGCAGCCATTGCTGCCATTCTATTCAGGTGAACAGATTTCTGGCTCCTCTCTGTATGTATTTGTTTGTACTTTGCAGAATTAAAATTGTGCTGTTTGAATTGACCCACCTTTATTTTCCCAAGCAACGCTGGGCTCAAATGAATCACTTTTCCTAATGCTTCATTTGCTTTAAGTCTTTGTTATTCCCTTCCTTACCCCCATATAGGAAATTCAACTCCATTAAAAATCATGTCATTATTGTTCTCTCCTCTTCCCCCTCCCCCCTTTTTTTTTTTTTTTTTAATTCCACCCTGACTGTGAGCCCCACACTGTTCTAAAGTTGTCTCTCTCCCTTTGTACAAGCCCTTAGACAAGTGGCCTAAGGTGCCAGGCTCTTACACAGACATAACTTCCCTGTGAAATCTTGTAGGAGGAGCAGATTTCTTGAGCAGAAGGATGTTAAAATCTCATAATGCTGTCATTCCCCAGGTACACACTGAGCACAGCAGTATCACCTTAGTAAATAATTCTAAGGCAAGTACAGGCACCAAATTTTATAGTTTAGTAGGTTTTTTCAACATCTGACTGCCTATGCCAAGGGTTTCTAACCTGTCCTCTGAAGATCATTGTCAATAAAGCTATAGGAGCTCAACTAT
>VYZV01027175.1:324094-354183 GCA_013401275.1 Pandion haliaetus | reverse complement strand
TGGTTGGTTTTTTTGTTTGGTTGGTTTTCTTAGACATGCCAGCAGCAGAATGTGCACATCTTCAGTAGTGATCACATGGTGAGAAAGATGTAAACAGTCTAGAAAGGCTGACAACACTTAAAGATCCCTCTTTTCCAAGGCATAACATAATTCTTGAGAAATATAATTTTTTCAAGGAAAATCTTTGCATCAGAAGCATCACAAGCTGTTAAGTAATCATACAAAATAAGTAGTATAGTCAAATATGTATGAGTAGAAGTAACCCAATTTGAAAACTTATAAAAATAACTGGGTATAGTCATAATTTCAAGGAGGTTAACAGATAAAAAGCTGCTTCCAACCATGATTATCCCTGCTGTGTATTATACAAATCTGATAGTCTAAGCTGGTTCATCTTTCCACCTCACTGACTCGTACTGACTTCTCTAGAACACAGTGTTACATTCAGCATTCACTGTACTCAAGTAACTCAGAGAACTAAAATGTCAACAAACAAATAGATGAGAGCTCCTCTAAGTAATTGCTTAAGACCTTTCTAAGACCTTTTGAAGGGTAACCTGTATTAAAACAGAGTTAAGTTCTGAAAGAAGGGGGGGAATACTAAATTTTCAGTTGTTGGGGGTGGGGAAAGAAAGTGCCATTAGTATCTTCAGCACAGGTAGGCCTACTTTTCCGGAAAACGCAACGAAGAAGAAAAGACATGACAGAAGAAAAGGGTGAGGACAAGCTAGTCCTGTGATCCTGCCTGGAAGCCTGGAAAAGTAGGTTGGGAGAAACAAAACCCCAGGGCTCCAAGTGCTGTGTTATTTTCTTTTGAGGCACTGAAATAGAGCAGTGACAGGCTTTATACAAATGTGCACAGAATTAACTGGATAGGGAATCTAGCAAAGGCAGTAGCCATGTTGTGCCAGTATTTCAAGAATAAGGACTTTGTTCTCTGCCTGGAATTCATGTAAAACCTGCACGGCGGTTCCAGTTTGCTAGCGGTTGCTGGCGGGGATCCCAGGCGCTTTCTGTGCTGGAGACTGGGGGAAGGGAGAGTAAGAGGAAAAGGAGCAAGTCCCAGCCTGCTTCCTCCCACACGTCCTAGAGGATCAGGACTGCTCAGCACACCAAGGAGCAGGAGGGATTTCAGAGCAAGAAGAATAATCGAGGCGAGGGTTTGTTTTCCATGTCGTTAAAAGGGGTTGACCTTTTTTATTAGTCTTGATCATTTACTGTAGTGTACTAGCTCACAGAGGGAATTACTATCTGATGCTTTCCTGGATTTCTGTAACTCTGCTGATTTCTAGAGGATGATGTTGTATTTATGGATTAAGTCTTTTTTTTTTTAACAGCTAAGGAAACTGGACAAGCCCTAGGGCCCAGTACTGCGTTCATGACACTCCTAATGATGTCAGTGAGAGTTCTGCTTTCAGAAGGAATCAGCCCCTAACACAAAAAGGTGAATATGCATCTTTAAATTGTTGTGTGTTTTTGTTTTGTTGTTTTTTTTAAAACAAGTTTGATACTTTTTCTCACCCTTCAGTTAGTGCTCCTAAAATGGCTCGCAGTAAATCAGGAAGCACTAATTTTAATAATGCCACTGCCAGTGATATGAATACCTACATATCTTTTAATACCACCACTGCAACTCCCTGGTTCAAAATTCACAGCTTTGCTAAGGGACTGTACAAAGTCTCTGTCTAAATACCAATGTGCCTGCTGCGACCAGCTGGCTGTGCTGCATGAACCTGGGGGGAGAAAGCAGAAAGCCGCAGAGCTGTTGTACCAGCTTGGAAAGCTTATGAAGGCCCACGGGAGATTAAGGGATTTCTTAGATGTCCAGATCTGCCTGGTTCCTTTGCTCTACTACAGCTCACAAGGGCTGTGATGATCCTCAGCTATTCAGCGTAGGCTGCAAATATTTTCATTGCAATAGTTTCGGTTTAATCATGTACCCCAAGCCCTTTAAACACAACGCTGTCTACCAGTGGCTGGGAAGGCAGAGCTCTGCCTCCATCGTTAAAGGACCATAAAGACGTTCCCATTGTAGGTAAGGACCAGAGCCACTGCTAGTTCTTCCTTCTCGCAGGTTCATGCCTTCATGCACTTGCCTGATCATCACCTCAGCTCTGTCCTATGGGGCCGTAGTTCATCGGGGCTTTGGGAGAACTGCTGTCAGGCTGTGATTCTGAGGCACCACTACTATATTAATAAAAGATTTGAGATCCTAGTGGTTCTTTGCTTCACATTAATACAGCCTGCTTTTCGAAGTATGATATTAGGCTTCTGCACGTGTATTCACAGTGAGGCCTTCTTCAAACAGCCAATGCATTGGGTCAGAGGGATCTTGCTGCTTCCCCATGAATCTCCAACTCAGCCAGTGGGCTGGGAAGATGAGCTCTCAGTACTGCCTTTCAGGATCTTATCAATAGAGAGGGGAAGCGTCATCAAACCTACAGAAAATTCCNTTTTTTTTTTATTTCTCATATTGTCTCAGCCATAGCCAAACAAGCACCTAGATGTTACTTGGAAAAATCATCAACAGACACCAGGTTCTGACTCTTTATATTATTTTTTTGGTCAGAATAACAGCATCTGCAATTTTTTTAACCTGTATCTCATCCCTTGAATTGTACAGGGCAGGATTATACTCTGCTCCGGCCAGTTTTGTATTCCTCAGACATTCAAGGTAACTGTAACTTTTATGTACCAAAAAAGCAGAAAAAATTTCTCTCAGAAAATGCTATATTTTCCCACTGAAGAACATGTTGATTTTGGAGGAAAAAAAAAAACCCACAAGTCTTTCATTAGACAAGATGGAACTCTTCAGTTCTCTGTGTCTAGAAGTGACTTTATGTTTACAAACATGCTTTTAGTTGTTATAGAAAGTAAATATTCTTATTAGCTTCAATCTGTTCCTTAATAGAGCTGACAACTTTTTTCTTGTACTGGTTTGAAATGGAAAGAAGTGTGGAAAAGTAGGATTTTGCATGGATGGGGTATTTCAGATTTTTATCTCTTTTCACAGTGAAGGAATGAATGTCATCTCTAATTTGCTTCAGTGTACACCACAAAGATGAGCGTATGCCAGTCCCTGATGAAGCCGGTTTACCATGTACTTCTGCATGACTGGTTACACTATTCCCGTGCAACATTTTCTGCAGATCCCTTAGTCTGTGGCCATTCACAAGGAAAAGGAGTGCATTTCTCAAGCCTTTTTTTGTCCAAAGAGACTAGGTGTGCTCTCCCTTTCAGCAAGTACAGGAAATTGCTTCCACTCATAAAATTTGCCTTGCCAGAAAAAAAAAATATTTAGAAACTGAAAGGTTATTTCTAGGTTTTAAAGCCCAGGTTGAGTTCATAGAGTTGGCAGGTAGAAAAACTGGCTTGTTAAATTTTTAAATGGCATTAAGCTTTGAAGTCCTTTAAGGAAATAATCATAATATTTATATTTCTGGACCAGTTTTAGTAACATTCAGATAGAAATACCTCTTTGAATGTACTAGATGGCATCCAAACCTAAGAACATTACAGTCCCTTTCTGAAGAATTACACTATAATATTAGTTTCCAGGATGGCTTTTCTTTGAGGTGTTGTTTGTAGTTTTGAAGCTCACAGTAAGGGTTAATTTCTTTTCCTGGGCCTTAAAGATAATTTGAGGTTAAGTAAAAGTGAGATACTAGTTTTACTTATCATTATTTCATTTGTAAAATGGTGAAAACCTTCCTTTTGGTGAACACTGACAGTTCTGTGCATGTATTGAATAATTCACACCTTTAACAGTTGTTTAAAGCCATGGGCATTTAGCCTTCTTTCCAAACGCTCCTAAGTCCCCCGGAGTTACTGGCAGCTGGGAACAGGCCAGATCTTGCAAAACTGCATGCTGTGCTGTCTGACTTTACCTGTCCTCAGAAATGCTCTTTCTGCCTTGCAGTGTCAGTTCAGCAGGGCTCTGCATGCACACATTCAGGAAGGTAGGGACTATGTAATCAAGCCCTGGTAGTTCAGCCCATCTCTGTTGTAGCCGGCCGCAGGCAGTGGCAATATGATTGCGGCAATGCAGGGCAATTAATGACCAACATCACAGACAAGATCACCAGAGATACTGGGCTCTGATTTTTATTTTTTTTCCCCTCCCCCAACCAGAATTTATGTGACCAACTATGTACCCATTTCACACAAGGGGAAACCATGAAGTTTACCAGGGAAAACAATGGTAAGAAAAGACATTTGCTGAGGGTCTTTCCTGGCTTTTAAGTGTTGTGCTTAAGAAAATGTAAACAGATCTCTCTTCCTCCTCCCCACCCCCCCCAACTCATTGAGAATCTAAAAGCAGCTAATACAGGTTTAGATCTATTGGTATTTCAAGGTCTTTTACCCTACTTTTATAGGACATGGAGGTTTAGGAGTACACATAATATATAGTATAGTACATTTACTATGCATTTCTCATATTGCAGTATCTATTAATGAACTAGCAGTCAGTAGATATGTTCTAGCATATGTATTTTACTTCAGGTGAACATCTGTAAGCTGCCTCTTGCAAAAACCTTGAGCAACTAAGATGTGCTGAGAAATTCTTGGGGTCTTCTAGGATGATAACCAAGTTTAAGCCCGCTGCTGCAACCTTCATTTTGCAGATGGTCCCATGGCTGAAGCAGCACTTTCCAGATGCTGTGTGTAGCACTGGGTGCAGTGGATGCACTAGTCAACCCATGACCAGCATGCCTCTACACCAACCACCACCACGCTCCTGTCCCGCTCGTTCCAGGAGCCTTACCAGGAGTGTCCTACACCCCTGTACTAAGGGGTGCCTCAGGAGACTTGCAGGCATCCAACCATTCATTCTACTAGAAGCATCTGCTGAGATCACTGCAAACATCAATAAAGAAATGCACACACAAAATTCCTGTACAACTGAAAAAAAAAAAAAATTACTGGTTTTAGAAAACTCAGAACTTTTGTAAATATTCTGGAGCTCCATCTGCTGGCAGTATGTGGTAGCTGTTAGCATCTATATGGAGTCATAAAACTTTAAGAATAATAGTTTAAAGTCTATTGTAAAGCTTACAAATGTTTTTGTAGTATTACCTTTTTACTTTTAATTTCAGGAGCTGCCTAAACATTTGGCTGATTTTATGCTTGTTTCTAAGAGCCTGTGTATCAAATCCTTCAAAACCAAATTTTTTACTGATACTGGCTGATGATCTTGGTATTGGAGATGTGGGTTGCTATGGCAATGATACAATAAGGTAAGAATGTATTCTACGAAATAAATTTCAGTGGAAAAAAAAAACTGATGACACTTAATATTAGAAAATTCGTTATTAATGGATTCATTTATCTATATAAACTTCTTTTCAAACCATGTACAAAATAAATGTTCTACGGTAATTCCTACTGGAGTAATAATTATACAGGCATGATTGAGCAACTTTCTTGGACTTCTAATCTTCAGAAAATGCAGTCAGAACTTTGCGAATGTGTCCGTGCACTGTATTTGTCAGGCAGGTGTATAATCTATAAATTTCCACAACTCCAAGGTTGAAATATGAAGGACTGAGATTAGGATTTAGTATTGGCTAACAAGTCTAGTAGGCTTGTTATGAAATGACATCTCAGTCTATGTGATATATTTATCCCTAGTGCAGTTATCAATCTGTTGTATATAGATTGACTGATAGAATGACTGTATACACATCCTGTGTTTACTCTAACTTATAGTCTTGGAAATTGTGTTGTACTGTATCTATTAGTGGAACCTTTTTCACTATGCTGCATGAGCTTTTGATATGCGATAGACCTGAAATAGCTTTCCTTTCTTTCTTGTTGGTCTTTTTTCTTTTTAGTTATTAATAAAAACATGTGTGTCCATGGAAAATTCATTCCTAAGGAGTCAGGGTATCTCAAAAAATATATAATACAGAGCTTTCCTAGTTGAGCTGTAGATAAACAAAGAGTTTTGTAAATTTGGTAGTGATGTCCTAGGCAAAACTAGGAGGACCGGGATACCACGAACTTCTGTGTAATACATTTTATCAGAGATGGGATTTTTCTTTTTAGGACCCCTAACATTGATGGCCTGGCAAAGGACGGCGTGAGACTTACTCAGCACATTGCTGCAGCTGCTGTCTGTACTCCAAGCAGAGCAGCTTTCTTGACTGGCAGATACCCCATCAGATCAGGTTGGGCCTCTCTAACGGTTCACTGCAGTTTGTCTAGCCATTAGTGCTATTAAAAATCCCCTTAAATAAATCATTTTAAAGACTAGTTAATCTAAGGATTTGAGGTCTCAGTGAGATGGGCAAAAATAAAGATGACTAGATTTAGTGATTGATTTCTATGGGAAAATCCCCACATAAAGCACATTAATGTGGCTAAATGACAGCACAGAAATGGATGAAAATCCAAATAGCACAAAGCAGCCAGAGGTAGAAACATGAAGAAGAAAATTGCATAAACACCTTATATTCAGTGGTATTAAGATTACATTAAGTAAAGTGTAATATTTTGAATATCCTGGCAAACTTTTTCAAAATGAAATATCTCAGACTGTGGAATAGTTCTCAACAATGTTTTAAACGTTTAAATCATTTACATAGATTTACTTCAGCTGTGTAAATTAATGATGAAAAACTTGAGCCACTGTATATGGCAGTAATAACCAGTGTAGCTCCTCTGATGTGATTCTGACTTGCTAAAGGAGAAATGCAATCATGAACTGTACATTTCAGAAGTGTGTACCCCTGGCTCTGTAAGCCTTTTGTTCTATATAAAAATTTTTTCTCCCCCCCTCCTTTTTTTTAACATTATATTTTGATAGAGCTTTGGTTTTAAGAGGTTGCCTGATGTCCAAACATAGGCATCTTAGTTCCATTTGTAGACACCCCAGCATAGCTGAGGCATTGGCATTGGACTAGCAGATGGCATGGGACTTGGAGGAGACATCCTTCTGGGGGTCATTCAGAATATCCCAGGGCATACTAAACAGCTTATAAAAAGGCACTAGGCTTAGGCAACTGAGTCCATTGATTAGAAAGAACAATTCAAGAAGACTGAAAATCTGAAATCTGGCTTGGTTTATTTTAAAGACTGTTATTCCTTTCTAGGCATGGCATCCGGCACTCAACGGCAGGTTCTCTTTTGGAACGGGTGTTCTGGCGGGCTCCCACCAAATGAAACTACTTTCGCCAGAATACTGCAGCAGCAAGGTTATTCTACAGCACTTGTAGGTATGAGACATAGCAACTTGCTGCCTTTTCATTGCTTGTTATTCAAATGAGGTTGCTTCTGTAAATATTTTCCTGTGACAAAATGTCTAGGATCAGTTAAACTGGAGTTTCTTGTATGCATAACTTTCAAAATCAGCAGTGTTTTTAGAATGTCATCCGCAAGTCCCAATGTCAGCATAGTGTATCTGATAAATCCAAAATTAGGATGTATGGAATACATAGGTGTACACTGCAAACAGAAGTAAATGCAAAGAATCTTGTTTGCCCAGTAGAGATTGCTTTAGGAAGAACCAACAGAGATATTCACTGATCTATTAGAACAAGAAGATATTGTCTGCCAGCTGGTACCCAGACACCACAGTGGTCTTGATTATATCTGGTAGCTAGATTTTCTGTTATTTATGCAGCGTGCTTATTAATCACAGTTAAGACTCTTAAAAGTGCCTTCATTTTCTGCAAAAGCAATTCTGCAAAAAAGCTGAGTCCCATTGATTTCAGTAGATTTTGGATAAGAATACATGTTCAAGAAAATCCTACTAACTCTGCTAATTTTGCCTGAACAGCGATTAAAGGATGTGTCTTTCAAGCACCTCTCATTTTTAAACTCTTTTTGATGTAGTCAAAGGTGTCATGTGCTTAATTGTAATTACTGTGATTTTCACAACTCTGTTCAGCTCCGGCACACTGAGGTGTCATTTAGTTCCTAAACTGAAGTGAGTCTTAGTGATGTACTGACTGCACACAAGTCTGTGATAAGGGATGAACTTTCCCCAGCTCACTGCAGTCTGGTATAGCATATACTGTAAACTATGTTCATATACATGAGTACAGAGCTGGTTAGCAGTTCTCATAAGTCACTTGTCTAGCTAACAGCTCCTAAGCCTATGGTTACAAACTGTCCTTCAATGCCAGGATAATTACACTGCTCTGTAATATGACTTCATTAAGGTTCATTATCAGTGTATGACATATTCTGTTATGTCCAATTGTACTGGATAATTGGAATGGCCTATTTTTGCTACTCACTTTAGGACGAATATAGACACATGGAGCCAGTATGTACACCTTCTTCCCGAAATTTGTTCTTGGACTGTGAAGGTCAGACAGAACTTGTCTGCAAATTAGTTCATAGTTTTGCATTTGGCTGTTTCTTTTGGCACAAGGTTTTTCCAGTTTCTCCCCATCCAGCTACCCATTAATGAATGGCTACCTTATCATGTGAAAAATAATAAGCACCAATTATTGCAACTCTATTTGTTCTTATTCAGGGAGGCAACTGAGCTGGACCATTGCCCTACGTAGAATTTTAACAGATATGTGAGGAAAGCCAGCTGTTCCAGGCAGATAAAGTGCCAATGCATGATTGCTCCCTGAGAGTCTGTCCGCGTTCCACACCAGCTCCTCCCTTGGCTGCACCTTAACTGAGGAGCACAGCCAACCTATTAGAAATACAGGCAGACATACTCAAGAGTAACAATGTTGGATTTAAGATCTTTGTTTTATATTTCCAGGGAAGTGGCATATGGGTGTGAACTGCAAATCCCGCCATGATCACTGCCACCATCCTTTAAATCATGGCTTTGATTATTTTTATGGCATGCCTTTTACCCTTTTGAATGAGTGTCAAGGCACAGATGACCCTGAACTGGCCAAGTCTTTGCAAGATACCTATTGGCTTTACACACAGATGATCATCCTTGCAGTGCTTACTCTTTTGATTGGAAAACTTACCAATTTATTCTCAGTAAAATGGAAAATAATCATATGTCTGGCCATCTGTGGTCTCCTGTATTTCATCTCCTGGTTCTCCAGCTATGGCTTCACCAAGTACTGGAACTGTATCCTGATGAGAAACCACGGTATCACTGAACAACCGATGAATCTAGAAAAAACAACTTCTAATATGCTGAAGGAGGCAGTTTCATTCATTGAAAGGTAACCAACAAAAACTGTATTGCATTTCAAGGATTTTAAAAGTGTGATTACTGTGTCAGAGACCACTGGGTTAGGCAGCTGGCATGCTGAACTACCTGTCCTGATCCTGGCCAGGAAATTGTTTTCTGGCATCCAACTGCTGTCTTTCATCTTCTACATAGCTTGTCAGCTCCTCAGGAAAAGGATGATGATTTTGTGTGTTTATGTTACGTTAACCTGATACAAAGGGGTCCTGGCCAAGGACTGGGCCTTCTGCCAGTAGGAACAGAAAAATTGTCTTAGCCTGATAAATGGACTTTCATAGAAAGTGTCATATGAAGTTAATCTTTTGCAAACAGGAGGGTGAGAGTGAGTTTTGTTTTGTTCTCCAAGGGTGTCCTTCATTTACAATACTATCAGTAGCTTCAACTGGCATCGAACAAGCTACTAAGTCTTTAAAAGTATTCATGTGTCAATTCTGGGCATATCCCTGAATAAGCTTAAATTATTTCTGTCGGGGTTTTTTAAGGGAAATTGGGGGCAAAATAAATCTCTTCTGTAAAACTTTGAGCATAGATAATCTCACGTTCTTAAGACATCCTGCCTGGCCTGATGTTAAAGGGATATGGTTCCCCTGTGGGTGCAGCGTCATATCTGCCTCTTCTGTGAGGATCTCTCAGATGCTCAGTGACATCCGTGTTAATTTTAAGCAAGCGAGTCCTATTCTCCTTGTCTCTGAGAGTGTGTCAGTCTTTTGGCTGTGAACTTTCTTAGTTATTTATTTAATTTTCTACACATCTAGTTTGGAACCAGAAAAATAAAGGGCCCATTGCTATTTTGGTCTTAATACAGAACCAAAATCTTTGAGGGGTGTTTTAATCCCCTCTGTCTCCCAAAACTTCAAAAATGCAAAGATGTCAAAATAAAAAATTTTTGGTTTAGACCACAATAATAATTTTTATTGAGATAGTCACTACAATACCACTGTTCTATTTCAGATTGAGTGACAGTTTACAGAGAAATGACTATTGTTTTCTTTTATTTCAGAAACAAGCATAGGCCATTTCTTCTCTTTTTTTCCCTTTTACATGTTCACACCCCTCTCATTACCACAGAGAAGTTTCAGGGAAGAAGCAGGCATGGCCTGTATGGAGATAACATAGAGGAAATGGACTGGATGGTGGGTAAGTGGTCTTGAAGAAAATTCGTCATTTATTTGAATGTGGAAAAGAAATTAAAGGGGTGGTCACAGAACTCCCTTTCTGCATATGTCAAAAATCAGTGAATTTGCCTTGGATACGCAGTTAGCTCCAGAGATTGCTATACCATTACTGCACCTCTTTTTTTTCTTTCTTTCTTAAGATGAAAGCTCAAACCTTTCTTGTAAGAATTTGTTCTTTTTCAATTGCCGCACTTCTGTGCTGCAGTGTTAAATGCAGTCAAATAATCAAATGTGTGCTTGATGATGTTGTAAATCAAAATGTATGACATTTCTCCAGCTCTGTCTAGTCTCAGAAGATATAACTGATGCTGCTGCTGAATATTGCATTATATGGTGGTTGTTTTGTGTACTTGTTCATTTTTGTCAAATAATAATCCTTGGAGCAGAAACCAGAACTTCTTCATAGCCCAAAGGCCAAGTTAAAAAGTTATGGAGTTTCACTGAATAAACTGTGTGAAGTCACTACATCATGAAGACTCACTCACGTCTAAATCTAGGCTCCAAGTGCCAATTAGATCTTTAACCTAAGCCTCACTTAGTTGTTCCTTTCTGCTTCAATGGGAGGGAGGGAGATAGCTACTGTTTGTATTTAGTCAAAGGTGAAGACCCTATTGACAAAGCATTCACCTCCTGTCCAGGCCAAGATTCAATCCCTGAACCTTTTCTTCCTCAGTAACCATGTTTACAAAATTGTATTTTGAGAGGAGCCCGATTGCTTCTGATGGGCAGGCTGAGAACTCCTGCAAGGTCCAGTTCAACCAGAGGACTCTGCCATGCTCCTCTTCCAAACTTTTGGCACCAGTCACCTTCAGGCACAGGCTACGCAAGCACAGCTGGATAGTGGAAGTCCAATGGTGTAAGGAACATGCCGTGTATAGGCCAAACAGGATGGTAGCTAGTAAGGACAGAAGTCTCCCGGGTTGGACATCTAAGTAAGAGATTTGGGGTCTAATTCAGAACCAATATGCCTAGACTCAATCTAAACTCTTTTTGGGGGAAGGTGTCTATCTTGGGGTAAGGTCAATAAGTAGTTTGACCAAGGAGACACAAGAAGCCTGTGAAGGAGAAGAGATTGAGCAAAAGAGCTGATCACTGGCTTATACTTTTTCCTTACGTACTTCAGCTTTTGCTGCTGCTTCTGTGGAAGCTGTTCTTGGCAAACATATTTGATGCAGAAGGTGATGAGGACAAGCAAAGATAAATCACATCCTGTATAAACATTTGATGTTATCAGTACTGAAAACATTCCTTACGAAGTTAGGTTTGAATTACAGCCTGTGAAGGTTTTACCACTGTCATCAGGAGATTTTGGTTGATAGTATGCAGCCTGATCTGAGCCCCTGTTCAGTTCCTGGTGAAACATGGCATTTTCTATGATTAGGAATCTAGGCAGCACGATTATTTAAGCTTTTCAAGATGTCTGAGGCAACACAATGGAGACAATCCTTGACTCAGAGAATTTACAGCATAAAGCTGACAGAATACTCTGAGTAGCTTGAATAAAAGGATCATTAATTTAAATTATTTTCCAGTTGGTTTTATTTTTTTATTTTCCTTTTTTATAGACACCACAAACAAATTTTGGACACATTCAGCAGCTTCCTCTTGGGCTCTTATTATTTCTGTAATGCAGGATTACTCTTTGCATTGCTTGTGGTAGCTCATAACAGAACTCATTCAGGTTAATGGAAAGATTCAGTCTTCACTGAATTTTGAGTCAAGACCTAAAAAAATCTGACTGCATCTTCGGACATATAATTATGATTTTTTGCTTTGTTTGTAGGCAGGCTTCTGGATGTTATTGACAAAGAAGGCTTGAAGAATACCACATTCATTTATTTTGCATCTGATCATGGAGGATCCTTAGAGGCTCACAGAGGAAATGCTCAGTTGGGTGGATGGAATGGGATCTATAAAGGTAAAATTTTGGTAGTGTCTACATGCCAAAGCCTTCCTCTTAAAAAGAAAATGACAGAATAAAATACATCCAGTTAGACTACTTTTACTATATATACTAAGGTATATCCTGGGAGGATAATCTTAGATTGTAGGGCTGGAACAAATTCAGGGCATCAGCTATTAATCTTTCAGCCCCCAGACAGGATCGCTTTCATGAAAGCTACTCCCGACAGCTATATTGTCTAACCTATTCTTAAAGACCTTCAGTGATTCCCCAGATAATCCAGTTTTGATTGTCTATGTTACTGGAGGTTTCTTCCTGGTACCTACCTTGGATTTCCTTGCTGCAGTTCAAGCAACAGATCTTGCCCTCTTCACCAGTCTACAGAGACAAGATTCTTCCTTTCCTCTTTGCAACAGCCTGTTGTTGCAAGGTCATTATGTATTTCAATGCTGTTATGTTCCCCCCTCGTTCTTCCTTTCTTTAGACTCCAGTATGTTTGTACCCCCTTCTAGTTCCATGTTGTCTTTAAATATTGTAAGCATACTATCTACTCCATAACCCAAAGCACTACTTGGAAATGTTGTAATGTCATGGAATATCTCAAGTGGGAAGGGACCCATAAGGATCATCGAGTCAAACTCCCTGCTCCTCACAGGACTACCTAAAACTTTAAACCATATGACTAAAAGAATCTTCTAGATGCTCCTTGAGCTCTGACGGGCTTGGTGCCATGACCACCTCCCTGGGGAACCTGTTCCACTGACCGACCACCCTCTCAGTGAAGAACCTTTTCCTAATGTCCAGTCTGAACTTCCTCTGATGCAGATCCACAACATACTCCTTGGCGTCTCACTTGAAACAACCTTCTATTTTTCACAGTTGACAATTATATATGTCAACGCTGGCAGGTATGATGACTGTTTTCTTGATATAGTTTTCCAGTTTGTCATCTATCATACAGATGTTTCTAGACGCTCATTCTATGACTGGCTTGCAACACAGTGTCAAAAGCTCTATGGAAATGAAGATCTATCGTATATCTTGCATGTGCTCCCTCCAGACTGCCAAGCCTCGAAAAGCTACTGTGACAGCTTGGGCAGCTTGGCACTTGGTGTACAATGAAGCCTGAAAACTGCTCCCATTGCTTATCTCCCTACAGAAGAAGATTCAGGTGCCTTGACCTTGTTAACCATCAAAATGCACATCGTAGTAGTAAGTTACTTGATGAGCCACACAAGCAATGTTTGATACAGATTGGATCTCATCCAGGAACAATCCTAAATGCTAAATTAGATTTCAGGTGTGGATATGAAGTTTTTCATACCAGTAACAGATGCAAAAAGGCCAACAGGCTCACTTGAATAGCTCAGAAGCTAACTTAGGGAATTCACTTCTACCAGCCTAACACAAGTATATTAGTAACAGGAGAGTCTGGAAGGAAAGCTGGATGTCACTAGGCAGAGATTTCAGTGTGAGAGGACAATGATGACATTGTGCCTGTTTAGAGAGGAGACAAGAGGAGATGGTAGAATATCAGTTTAGATATTAATAACAGAAAGGCATTCCTATTTATGTCCACATGCAGCAGAACAGGGGACATCCCAGTGAAACTAACTAGCAACGACTCAAAAGAGTTTTAAAAATGCAGCTTAATTCACAAATATCTGTAGAACTCTGCTGCTGCTAACGGGATATTAAAAGCAAGAAGACAGATAAGCCATGCATATGAATAATGAGAACAGCCGCTAGTGAATAACAAAGCATGAGATACCGTTATCTTATACAGCACAAAGATTATTGTACAAGCAGCTGGACTTGCCCTGTTTATAATCTGTCACACCACCCTGGCAGCCTTTAAAACTAAGCTCTGGGAACCTTGCCTCTCAGCTGTAACTATAACACCTCCTCCATAGCAAAGTCCAGCATTACTTAGCAAAGCCAGAGGCTAGTATAAACCACTGTTCAACTGCTGATTTATTAGCTGAGTTAATAAGCTAGCTAGCTTCAATTTTTGTTTGCCAATTTTCCTACAATGCTTTCCAGCAATGACTCCTTGATAGGAGAAATAACAGAGCAAAGGTTGTGTAGGTACCTGAGCTTCAACATTTTGCAATTTTTGTTTTCTAACTGGACCCTCAACTTGGAGTTCTGGCTTTAAACCACATTTTTTCATTAATATCCTTGACATCCATGATTCATATCTGTAATTAGTTAATGGTTCTCACTGAAATACTATTCAAAACAATTAATGTTTTGACTACAATTAATGTTTTGACTTGCAAGACAGCCAATACATGGAGTACAGGATTTAGAAGAGGACTAGAGGAATGCAAGAGAAACCAAGTTAAGACTCTTTGGATTACCTCAAGACAACTTCAACAGAAATGTAGGTGGAAAGTCTTCATCACTGTGGCATATTCAGAGCACTCCCCTATTTACTGCATGGGTTCTGCACTCTTCCATTTGGGACCACGTCAGAGCATCCTTGGGACTGTAAACTCCTGGAGGGTGATCAAACATTATCCTAATTCCCCTCACTGCTCTCCAGGACTGCAAAGCATTTCCTAATGTTCCTGCCACCTCTGATTGTGAACTGTCTGACAACCACGCTGGGCCTGTGTTAATCCCCCTTCCTCAGGCACCAAGTGGGGCTGCAACCTCTATTCCACTGACACCAAGTCAGCTTTTGCTTTTTATTAATAATAGACTTTTTTCTTGGGCATGTTATTAGGGAGTGTGGAGATTATTCTCAGACATGACATTCATTTAAAATTATGGGTCAGAATGTCAGGGGGTGGAACTGTTTCTCTTCTGTCAAAAATGCTGCTTAGTAGTGGGTTGCTGTATGTGTCACCCAAGAAAGCAGTGTAAAATAAAAAGGTTAATAATAATTATTTTCAAAGAATGGAATTTGCACTAGAGTCATTCCACTGTTTTCCAGTTTTTAGTGTGTTTTCATTAAAGTTGTTTGAATATTCTAAAAGTTTTTAAACCTTTTATTATACATGCATGATAAACATCTAATATTTTTCATTCTTTTATCTTTTTTGGTACTGTCACCTCCAACAGGTGGAAAAGGAATGGGAGGCTGGGAAGGAGGGATACGTGTCCCAGGAATAGTTAGTTGGCCAGGAGTGTTGCCTGCAGGGACAGTTATCAATGAACTGACAAGCCTTATGGACGTTTTCCCAACAGTGGTTCACCTGGCTGGAGGTGCAGTGCCTCAGGACAGGTACAAAGGTGGCTTCATAAACCATATTTGCTCCCCTTTCTTGATTTAGGTAGATGCTAACTATATATGTCATGCATCCTAACAGCCACAGGTTAAATTCTGTTTTTCTTAACCAGGCAATTCTCTAACTTTCTTTCTGTGTAGCTTTCTCATCTTGTCTGCTTATATGGAAAAGGCAAAGGAAAACAGTATGTTTTATCAAGGGTCGTTTAGCTAATTCAGTTTTCGAATCACTAAAAGGCATCCTGGTTGATTTGGGACACTGGGTTGACTGTAAAAAAAAAAAACCCAAAAAAACCAAAACAAAAACCACAAACAAAAAAACCTTTTTTAATCTTACTTTTTATGAAAAATCCACAGATACTCACAAAGCTGGTTGGTCCTTTTGGAATACTAGGACAGGCCCTTTCCAAGACTAGGAAGGCTGGTTCTTCATGAATAGGGAACATGGAGCAAACAGCACATGGCCTGCATTTGGCTGCCAGTACCTGAGTAGTAGCAGCTTTGTAGCATCTACGTTAGACTCCTCAAAATAATGTGAGAAAGCATGGGTGGCTAAGCCATTTGAGCAAAAAGCATTAAAGTACTGGAGGTGTGTAACTAAACCAACTGTTAGTCAATGCAGTAAGTGGCACTTTTTTGTCTTTACAAAGCCTCAAGTTCACAGAGCTATCAGTTACTTTACTGACTTTTATTTTGGGGAGCAAAATTCCTTCACTATGGTTATCACTCCCAGGAAAATTACAGTAATGGTAATTTATCTCCCCAGGCAGGATGTGTGAATTAGCTGTAATTGCAAAAACTGCCATTAACTGCTAATCACTGGTCTCCACCCATCCACACAGTTAAAAATCTCAGGGCTCAATAGCTAAACAGTAGCCTGGTTCAGAAATGACACTTGAAATCTTAATGCTGCATACATGGAGAGTGAATACTGCTTGCACTCTAGCTGCAGACTGAAATTCTTAAGCAGTCTGGTGACTCCAGTCCTCTCCATCAGGGTAATCGACGGGTGCACCTTGCTGCCTTTGCTGCAGGGGACCATTCAGCGCTCTGGGCATGAGTTCATGTTTCACTACTGCGGTGTGTTTCTGCATGCAGTGCGGTGGCACCAAAAGGACAGTGAGTATAAACATCCCCCCTCCTGCAGATCAGATGATGTAATGACCTCTAGCTTCCAATAGAGTATCATGTAAAAACATACGTACGTATATCTGGAGTAAGTTTATTGCCTCAAACTCTCAGTTCTTCTGCAAGGTGCAGAAAGGCTTCGGTGTCAGCTGTCCTGCCTTGCCTGAGATGAAGGGGTTTGCTTCCTGGGTAGCATAGCTTCAAGAATCTCCCTGTCACTGCAGTGTTTCTATCGCTTTTTCTGCAAAAACATTCGGGATCAGCTTTAGTGTAAGACTGAAGGAAAGGAACTGCACACACAAGGTCTTTATCTTAAGCACTAGTTTGTTTGTTTTCAATAGCCCTCTTTTATTTGTTTCCTTTTTTTAGCTGTGGCATTAGACAAGCTGACTGCAGCTGTATAATGCTTTCCTGACCTTTCAACAAGCACCCAATCTTTGCTGATGTCACCCTCCATTACAGTGTTAAAGAGAACTTGCCAGTGACTGGTAGTTGTGTCCTTATTCCTGCTCAGAATGGAGGAGGGCATTTGTTTTACAGTCACTGAAGAGAAGCAGATGTTTACAGGGTGTGACTCACCTCCTGATTAGCACATCTGGGCTAGATCAGTCATGCCTGTTTCTCTCCACTGACTAAAAAGGGAGCTGAGACAGACCATATCATATATAAAAATCACCCTTATATTAACTTGAATTTAGTTGAAATGAATTGCACCTTCTGTGACTGGCTGCAGTGATGGTAAGTGATGACGTGACAGCAAATTGACAAATTCATGAGGATGCTGTACTCAGGTTTTTTCATTCTGCACATGTGGAAAAATGCAGGAGCTGATGGAGTAGGCTATGCCTACTCATCTTCCCAACCTTCGGAAACTTGAATGACCCCATTTAATTTTTGTTTTGTTTTCCCTATCTGTGAAGTGAGAGAATTACGGAGTTCTTGAGTCCTCAATTAGATAACAGTTACAAATGCTAGGGCATTCCACCATCAGCAGCTGTTCACGTTCAGCTGGTACATTGACAAGGAGGTGGCTTTTCAAAGAGCACTTTGAGTGCTGACTGTGGGGTGAGAGAACCTTAGGCAGCCCAGCAGGAAATCCTTCTTATGTCACAGTGCTAACTGGGTGATCTTTCTTGTGCCTGTTGTTACTGCCTTTCTGATACAATGACAGTATCAAGTACCCATAGTATCAAGCCAAGCACCTACTCGCTCAGTGAACACTTGAAGACTATGAAACTTACTTGTGTTTGCCAGTATTTCAAAATTGACTTTTCTGTTTCCCTAGATGTGCACACAGAGGAAAGAATCAGGATAATAGCCGAGAACTTTGCTGTCTTTCTTGTTGGCCTGAGTAAATACATACCACAGTTGCAACACCAAACTCTTAGTCATGTTGCCAGTTTTAACCCTGAGGTCAGGGCCCTTGTTGTCACACTGCATTCAATAGAAGCAGGGCTCCTGAGCAGGAAGTCGCTGCGCTCAGCTGACAGGAAACATGGAGGAAAGGGACTAAGGACTAGATATGAGGATATGATGCTAGATGCTGCAGTGGAATTTTTAGGTTCTTGATCCCCATAGATAAATCTGGGTACTTCACACATTTTTCCTTGAATAAGCTATACAAGCCATATAGTACTTGAAGAGCTAATGCCTTCAGGGTGAGATCCAGACTACCCTGCACACTGCTGAAGGAACTATATTCTAGAAAATGCTAAGTACAAGGGTGTTTCATAAATCCAGTTCTTCCATGGAGTGGAGCATCTTCAAGTCCTCTAGGGAAGGTTTTGTTTTGTTTTTCTCTCTTGGGACTCCTTATGCTCTATATCCCCTGGAGCAAAGATGCTGGTAACATTTTGTTTAAGAACTAGGAAAGCGATTGTTTCTTAAAAAAAAGAAAGGGGAAGAGCGCTGCAACTGCCACTCTTCTGTGTTGTAGCTGAGTTGTAAGGCCTTCGCCTCCCTAGCGGGGCTGCTGCAATGGGGCAGAACTGCTGCAGAGCTGGTGCTTGGCCCAGCCACAAGCAGGCAGGCCTGCTCTTGGCAGCTCAGGGGCCTTGCTGCTTCCCCCTAGCTGGGGATTTGGATGACCTGTGTGGTGGGTTGACCCTGGCTGGGCACCAGGTGCCCCTCAAAGCCATTCTATCACTCCCCCCTCAGCTGGACAGGGGAGAGAAAATATAACAAAGCACCCATGGGTCGAGATAAGGACAGGGAGAGATCACTTAACCAACTGCCATCACAGGCAAAACAGACTCAACTTGGGGAAAGTTAACTTAATGTATTGGCAATCAACCAGAGTAGGGTAATGAGAAATAAAACCAAATCTCAAAACACTTTCCCTCCACCCCTCCCTTCTTCCCAGGCACAGCTTCACTCCTGGATCCTCTACCTAACCCCTGCCCCCCCCCAGCAGCACAGGGGGACAGGGAATGGGGGTTATGGTCAGTTCATCACATGTTGTTTCTGCTATTTCACCCTCCTCAGGGGCAGGACTCATCACACTCTTCCCCTGCTCCAGCATGGAGTCCCTCCCACAGCAGACAGTCCTCCACGGACTTCTCCAATGTGGGTCCCTTCCACAGGCTGCAGTCCTTCAGTCACAGACTGCTCCAGCGTGGGTCCCCTGCAGGGTCACAAGTCCTGCCAGAAAACCTGCTCTGTGGGCTCCTCTCTCCACAGATCCACAGGTCCTGCCAGGAGCCTGCTCCAGCACGGGCTTCCCACGGGGTCACAGCCTCCTTCAGGAACCCATCTGCTCTGGTATGGGGTCCTCCACAGGCTGCAGGTGGATATCTGCTCCACTGTGGACCTCCATGGGCTGCAGGGGGACAGCCTGCCTCACCCTGGTCTTCCCCATGGGCTGCAGGGGAATCTCTGCTCTGGCACCTGGAGCACCTCCTCCCCCTCCTTCTTCACTGACCTTGGTGTCTGCAGGGTTGTTTCTCTTACATGTTCTCACTCCTCTCTCCAGCTGCCCTTTCTGTGAGTCTCCCATGACGTTTTTTCCCTTCTTAAATATGTTATCACAGACGTGCTACCACTATCACTGATTGGCTTGGCCTTGGCTGGTGGCGGGTCCATCTTAGAGCCAGCTGGTATTGGCTCTGTCAGACAAAGGGGAAGCTTCTAGCAGCTTCTCACAGAAGCCACCCCTGTAAACACACACACCCCCCCGCTACTGAAACCTTGCCACAGCAACTCAATACCACCATGGCTATGAAACAAGGTGATCCCAGGGAGGGAACCACACTTTAAGTGCTCAAGGCCAGTATTTTGGCTGTCTCAACTAATTATTTAATTCCTTTCTCTGTTTGCGCACAATCAAAATGTACCATCTCTAAGTGACATGCGTAAACCACCACTCTGCATATTTGCTCTTCCTGCATACACTGGGCCTCAAGATTAGTTGAGCCAATCCCATAACTTAACACTTTAAGCACTCAGTTTTAGTTAGGGGTTATCTCCCTCTGTTGCTGTCACAGTGTCTCTTTCATTAAGCACATTAATGTGATTAAAATATCGAGGAAAACGCTGGAGGACAGACGGGTTTGCCCCTTCCCCGGCAAGCGCGTGCCGTTAGGCCAGCAAGGGAGAGCGAGGCCTAGCCGGGGAACGCTACAGGCGTGGCGCTGGGCCTCTCCCGCCTAGCCGTCCCCTAGCAGCGGGGGCCGGGTCGGAGCGTACCGCCGCGGGGCCGCGCTCCCCTCAGCCGCCAGAGCGCAGCCGGCAGGAGAAGCGGCCGCCAGGGAGCGCCGCGGCACCGCCAACCGCCACAACCGCCGCGGGGCGGCTCGGGCGGCGCCGCTCAGGCGCGAAACGAATGCATCAGAGGAGGGGGAGGTTACCACAAAAAAAAAAAAAAAAAAAGAAGTAAAATAAAATCTCCCTGGCTCTTCGGCACAGTTAGATGCTCCGCTTTTCATTTCCACATCTCGAGGTGCCCTGTATGGAAAGCCACCCACAGCTCTGGGCACGCAGAAGGAGCTTGGCCAGGCCACTCAGCGCCAGGAGCCCTCGCCGGGTCCCGCCCTGTGCAGTGGCTTCATTTCTGAAGTGGTGTCACCCCTGGTGCCCACCTGAACCACATCCTGAGCTCCCGACCAGAGGTTTGAGCTAACACACACCAGCAGAGCGCGGCACATGGAGCCCACAACAGCCTCCGCTCGGCAGAACTGTGAGAGTCACTGCTTTGAACCTCTCCCCGCCCCGTACCCAATACTCAGCAGACCAGGGAGTTAAGAGACTGGCAATGAGCTGCCCCTAAAGAGGTGAGAGAGCACAGTTCACTGGATACAGACTGGTGCTAAGATGGTCCCAGCCCAGAACTGCCAGTAGCTCCAGGTGCTTGATTACATCTAACCCTGAGCCCATTCACATCTCCGCATTACCTAAAGCGGAACAGCTGTCAGAAACTTAAACCTCTTAGGCCTCTAAATCCACCACTATTCTTAGAGATCTCTCAATTTCTTTTTAATACATATATTTTCTGTACAAAGCAAGCTTTGTCTGACTGCAGAGACTCCTGGAAAAAATTCTGCTAGAGGAGTCGTGCTGCACATCCCTAGTGAAAGGCTAAATGCATACTCCACCAAGGAACAAGTTTGAAGAACTGCTTTTGGGGTCAAGGGACTGCTGTTCTCCTTACCTCCCTCCTGTTCTGCTAGGTTACAATTTTAGTTCAGATCAGAAGCATGCTTTTGAAGCAAACCCCTCTTGAGCATACCCACTCATTGCTCTTTGGGTTGCATTGCAGAATGGGCTTGGAGATCTTGACTTTAGTTTAAATGAAACTGAACTGTAGAATAGGTTCCAGGATCATACCTAATATGTTCTAATTACTAAAAGATGTTGTGTAGATGGGACCAGACAGGAGTTAGTCCCCAGTAAAACAGCCCCAGACACGCAACATGCTGTGTTTAAGCCATCAATAGCTGTTCTGCTCTACAGATCAGTTTCTAATAGGCCACATTACCTCTAACATAGACACAGGTACAATATGCAGATGCAAGGTGCATTCTATGTTCCTGTGAAGCCACATGAACAGCTAGATCTCCTGTGCATGCCTTTCTACAATTTTTCCCATTGAACCACAACTGCTCATGGCAAGGGGGTTGAAAACAATGGGATGTTTTGCATATGAAATACTGGCTAATCAAGTATTACCATATGGTTCAGCTTTCAGCCAAGCCAGAAATTCTGATTCTTTGCTCCAACTGCCATTACTTCTGACTGGGCTGACAGACTTTTTAGAGTCTGTTTTAGCTCATTTACAAGTATATCACATTCATTTTACATATTTATTGTCTGTTTATTTCTATCTGTTGGACAGGCTTAGATATGAAGCCATTGTGTCTTGATGTCACCCAGGCAGGACCCATCAATTAAGCCCTTCACAGCAGCCAGAAGAATTCTTTGTCTATATGTTAAAGAGTCCTTTCCTCTACTACAGCACAATAAGGCTTATTAGTGACAGTCCATTTCTTTCTGCTCGTTAAACTGATTGATTGTTACCAGATGGGTTCAAGAGATGTTTGGATTGAAGAAGCAGGTTTCCTTTCCCCTGGACATATTACATTAACATGTTGCCCTAAAATTCACACGGATCCTTCAAATCCTGTCAGAGCTACTTCAGTAGCAAATTGCATATCCCTCTTTGCCTCTTGGAGATGACTGAAACCCCTGCTGTTTCCATCACCACTGATTTCTACCACCTTTTTTTTTTTTTTCCCTCTCTCTGTAACCCAGCTGTCTACTCAGGTCACCAACACAGGTTAATTATGATCAGACTCACTGTGTCCTTCCAAATGAACTAACAAGGAGTTGGCGCTCTCCCACTCTGCAACTCTAGTAATTAGTTGCAGCTGTGAAAAGTGAATGTTAAAGTTTTGCAGAATCAGAACTGTCCTCAGACACTCTACACGCTCCTCTGAACTGCCTTGCACTGTTTTAAGTTATGAAGGATTCAGCTCAACAATTAATGGAAAAGAACGACGAGTTAGTTTGTTTTTTGTGAACACCAATCACAAATTCCTACATATAGCTAGGTAAGCCCACCTGTCTGTCTCATATTTATCTATTAAATGGTCATTTTAGCAGTATCACAATAGCACTGACTACAGCCAGCTAATCAGAAAAATGCATATGGCCCAGAGAGTACTCACTTAACTCCTTCTAACAAGTATCCATGCTACCCAACCAACAGACATGACCTGAGTCCCATTCTCAGGGAACCCTAATATGACAGAGGATGCTTGCATTTTTATCATGAGACAAATGCCCTTTTAGTCACAAGACAGGGAAAAGTAGGACGACCTGAAGTGCATCCCAGCCAGCAGCAAAGCACACCCAAACAGACCTAAGGAATACTTGTTCTTAGCCATCAGGAAGTAAGCCCATTTCCTTTAAGAAATCCACCTTCTGCATCCTTTCTCTCACAATTTCAGAAATTGAGATATCTAAAAATCTGTAACATTTCTAAATGTATTATGTCAAAACATTTCAAAACCACTGAGACATCATCACTCCACAGAAGTGTAGCTTAGCAGGACGTGAAAGCCATGGGTGGAAATAAATATATACATAGCCAGCCAGCCAATCAGCCAGCAAATGGGGATTTTAAACTACAAGATTATCTGAGCCTTAATATTTGTTATTTGTTTCCCCTCACCTTTTAAGAAGTTTTAAAATGTTATTAATAAAATGCGTTCTAGCAGTAGTGACATGACAGAGACAGAAGAAAGCTGCAGACTCCCAGTCATGAAGAACAGCTCCAGGGGCAATAGAAGGAAGGAAAGTTCAGGTGATGCCATTGAACCAAAAAGAAAATGCCATGTAGGGACAATGCAGTTGTCAGCTATTTGTGCTCAATGCATTACAGAAGTGGCTCCAAGTGTTGAATGTCCCTTTCTTCTCCTCTCCCTTTTTCAGACATAGTATCTAATTGCTATGTTCTTGCTGGGCATATCCTTGCCTCTGAGTTCAGCATAGTGCTTTCTAGATGCAGGATAAGGAATAGGGGGAAAAAGGAGGAGGGATAAGGAAGGAAAAATCTCCTGAACTGCATTCAGATTTAGTCCTAGTCATTTGTAATAAAGAAATGACAAGTTTCAGACCTGCACTTAGCCAGCAGACACTACAAGAGCTTAATAAAGTAGAAGCTCTAAAGCTGCAAACTCATTGACTTCATCACTTTAATTTAGAAACTTAAAGACTCCAGATTTTACTGTTTTCATGGCCTGCAATTACATCCCTACTTGAAAGTGTGCTGGAACACGAGCATGGAAATGAGCTGTGATCAGTTTCTGCCCAGATGCTCTTCTTGTGTCCTATGTACAGAGCCAACAGAAGAACCACCTACCAGTACGTGCACCCAGAAATCAGGGGCTACATTCCCCATTTCCGCCCCCCCCCCCCCCCCCAAGAGGCAACCAAGAGTTTTAAAGGGATTCAAGGAAGTGGCAGAGACTCCCTCTGCGCTCAAAATATTAGACCTAATCATCCACATAGTGTATATGGCCCTGCTGTACCCAGAGCCCAGGTGTGCCCGTGAGCCATGAAAACCACCGTAAATCCCTGATAGCTCCCAAAAGAGCCTTTCCCCGCTACGTGTCAACCACAACATAAGTTTGCCCTGCAAATGACAAAGCAGATCACTTAAAACATGAACCAACCTTTCAGGGACCTCCTCTGACTCCGAATACCATTAAGCTGTTCCAATGTGCTTCTTCTGTGACAGGTGGCACCGTATGGAAAGCTCATTATGCTACTCCAGTGTTCCAACCAGAAGCCTCTGGGGCCTGTTTTGGAAGAGGAATTTGCCCATGTTTTGGGGATGGTGTAACCGATCATGACCCTCCGCTGCTGTTTGATCTCTCACAAGATCCTTCTGAGACAAATCCTCTGTCAGCTGACACTGAGCCCTTGTTTGACACTGTAATAAGGAGAATAGGAAATGCTGTGGAAGAGCATCGCAAGACACTGACTCCAGTCCCACAACAGCTGTCTCCTGACAATAATATATGGAAGCCATGGCTGCAGCCATGCTGCGGCACATTCCCATTCTGTTGGTGTGATGAAAACAACAAAGTAGATGGTATGCTTTAATACCAAAATCAAAATACAATTAGCTTGAAAAAAGCTGATAGTTTTCACATTCACGTGACTACAGTCATACAGAGGTATGGGTCAAGTTACACCGGAATAACTGAAAGGGCCGTGATTGATGCTTTTTATTCAACCTTTTTTCTGAACCACAGAAATTCAGTAAGCCTGTAGTTTAAAAAAAAAAAAAAAAAAATTAGAACTGCTCCAAACACATTCCACCTATGGGTCACCTGTATAATCTATCCCTCAAGTGCATAATTCTGGATCAAATACCCAAATAAATGAAACAAAATTCATTTGCTTACTGATATTCAAGTAAATTATAAATTATAAGAAAGCAAACTTTAATTGCAGCTGTTTGTACGGGTAATATGCTTGTTAAGGCAACAGGACTGAGCTCAAGAGGTGATCTCTATGCAGGCCTTATCTTTTTAATGAAAAAACCTGTCCTGTATTTAAAAGCACAACTGCACATTTAATTTGGAAACATACCAAAACACATTGGCCTCTAAGAAATAAACACCTATTAATTTACAGCAATTTTCCCCCCCCACCTGTACATTCATTTATTTGTCACGTAAGAATTCCCAGGAGAAACTGAACTGATGAGTATGTTTTAAAAATTAGGTAGCTAAAGTTACCGAGTTCAGCAGCAAAGTATCCAGCTATTCTGAAATGCTAAACCGCAGCAGCTCCTACTGATACACATTTTCCACATTAAGTCATCTCGCTTGCGAGGGCATTGAAAATCATCACCCAGCTGCCTTGACAAGATAGGTCCCAAATTTCATGATCTGCGAGACCAATTCATGAGCTGGATGTCCCCACTTGAGCATTAATGCTCCTCATTTCAAAAAGAGTGCTATTATGCCCCATGAAAAATGTGGGGGTTTTGTGAGACAGCACTTCATTTTCAGTAGGAAGTGTTAAAAAATCCACTGCACACACTAATCGCTTCAGCATACAGGTCATCTTCCCCAAGCCAAACAAGTGTCAGCACTCTGTACAGTCATTAGGGAAGGGGAGGGAATTAGAATATCTAATCCTCTCTTGCTGCCCTCAGGTTAAATAAATTCATCTCTCAATATATAATCCTAACCATGCTCTTCCAGGGTTTTGTGTCCAATCCGATTTTTAAGCAGAGGTTCCTGCATTTTCTGCTTCAAAAAAAGTAGACTGTGTGCCAGAGACTCAGATTCAAACTTCTAAGCCTTCCTGAACACTGTGTATTCACTCCTACCACACAGCTAAAGGTCACCAAGATTTTAAAAGTAACAAGGGACAGCAAGAGCAGCACAGCAGGTGCTTCAGGTGACTTGCTTCCTTAAAGCTAGCCACCTTGCAGAACCACGCCAGTGCAGCTCTGTTCCAAGGTTGTCCATGTGTCATTTTTTGCCTTTTAGAAACAGGAGATAAGGCAGCCCACAGCAGCTGATAGTCCCAGAGCAGTGTGCTGCTCTCTCAGCTCTTGAGCTCCAACAGCAGGTCCCAGCCCTTTCACCAGCCTCAGGACAAAAGAGTGTGTGTACCTGGACTATGCACCTTCTGCAGGGTTTTCAGACAAGCTCCTGATTTACACCCCTGATGTGGTATGTCAATGTTGTGCTAAGTCACTGTTATTTTGCTCTAACCAGCACAGGTTGTGACCGTGATGCAGCACCAAAGCAAGTCTCCAAATAGGTATTTCTTCAGGTTATTTCCTGGTTTACCTTTTCTCTAAAAGGTCCCCAAGCAAGTTATGTGGAAATTATCCCACATAAATCAAAGTGCTAATCTGACAATGAGCTGATAGGACACATCAATGTCAGTCTTGACAGAAGTATCTAAAAATACATTTGTTCTTACTGCTTCACAGCATTTAAATCCACATCAGCATTGCTAAGAACTTGTCAGAAGATTTGACATTTTTCTGCGGCTGACAAGCATTGAAACCAGACCAGCTGCATTTCACTGGATTCATGCAGAAAGAAAAAAGCATAAAGCACCATGCATATTAAAGCCAGTTTGGCCAATTCAGAGATGGAGGAGAAATCTTACTGCTCAGTGGGGAACAAAGCCAAAAGCTGTTCTCTTAAGAGTCAAGTCAGTCAGTTCAGTAACATCGACACTGCCAGTTAAGCATGAGGATAAGCTTTTTCTCAGCTCACCTCGCTGCCCTCCTCACCTGCCCACACCGTTCATACACAGGATGTGCCCAGTCACAGATCAGGCCACAATTAGAGCATTTACCAGGGGATGGGAAGGTGTTCAAGCACCCACACAGCATGTAAGCATAGGTCCAAGTTCCTGTTGACAGTCTAGGAAGCCCAGTACATCAGCAAAACCCCTGAACTCCATTTCCAAGCACAGTGTGAACACTTTTGACCCAAGTTTAAAGCCAGGCTAAGAGCTAGCAACATAGGCAGAGTGCATTTGGATTGGCTTAGACCATGTCCCTCATGCAAGCCTGCCCTTCACCTCACAGGAAAAAAATATACCATGCCATATAAAAGTAAACATTAAACATTTGTGCAACGCCTCACTCCTCTGAAAGGTAAATTTGCTAAACCGCCACACAAAGTCAGATGCTAAGGACTCACATGGATATATGTGCTGCCTCCCTGACATCCAAACACAGATAATCTCATCTTGGTTGGCATCTGTGGAAAGCCAGAGGGGCTTTCAGGCAGGAGGGGGAAGAAACAGGCCTGGCAACACAGAACTGGCTTCTGTCAAGTAACTGTTAGAGACCTTGAGCCGGTGTAAGGAAGTGGGCTCTCCCCATACAGAGAGAGGAAGAGGGCACAGAGTGCACACAGAGGTAATCTGCAAGGGTCAAGGAGAACAAAGTAATGGGAAATCACTGAATAGGATGCACAGTGTCACTTCAAAAAACATGGAGAACAGGAGGGAAGACTATTTTCAGTCCTAAATTCCTTTCACTGTCTAAAGCTAAATGTATCTTAAAAGATGCCAATTTTGAGGAGAGTGCTAAGCAGGGAAAGGAAGTAAATTATTTTACCCGTTTCCTGCAGATCCTAACCATGGAGCGGTTGCAGATCTCTGTCTGTATATACTCTAACCAGAACATGCAAGCTCTGCACAAGCTATTATTCTGATCTCCTGGGAAATGTATATTCCCCATAAAGAAGGTGAACTCAACATCACACTTAAGAGTTGTCCTGGTACACACTTCCACATAAAATGCATTAATAGGTAAGAAGCTGTTAAGAAAACTGTTTGCATCTGAATAATACTGAAAGAAAGAAACTCTTAAGTCAGTTACTTAGGTTTGCCCAAGAAAGTATCCAACATGATCTTTTGCAAAATATATGAATGTAAGAATAAGAGCTAAATTATATGCTTTCTCCCTTCTTTTCTCATGGTCTATCCCTTTGTAGAAGAGAGCAAGCACCACATAAAATGGCTTGTTGGGAAGACCCGAGACAACTGGCAAATCTCCGAGTCAGTGTTAACCATAGGAGAATGTGCCTAGACATGGGGAAGCATTACTCTGTAACAAATGAAGTTTGTTTTTATTGAAAGAGCGGTGGCTGAACTGTACAAATATTTGGCATTCATGTTGTATGAAGCTTACTTCCATCTAAATAGTCTGATCATTATTAAACGACACTTGGAATCACTGCATTAGAGTGACTCAACAAATTGTCCAAGCCTCACAGTAGTGAGACAATAAGCTTCTAAGAGACCTCACTTCACTGTGTTTAAATATCAGACATGTCACTTTGCTCCCTGCAGGGACCCAAGGGAATGCCAGCACATGGGTCACAAGATCCCATCATTTGAGGATGCAAAATAATTGTGTATCAGATAAACTGAGAAAAGCAATTTGAGCTCAAAGTTTATCCAGCTTGAAATTCCTGAGGACTCTGAGTGTATTTGAGAAGCATTTACATAAATGACCAAAAAGAAGGAGTAAGTATCAAAAAAACCTGTTGCTCAGCACCAGGTTGTATGTTAAAATACACACACACACACACACATATATAGTGTTGAACTGAGTAAAATACTGGAAAATATTTGTAGAATGTTTTGATTGTAATGTTACATCTAAACAACTCTGTAAAAATCAGATTTATTAAAAACATAGTTTCTCTTTGAATTACCATACTACTGCATTACTAAGATTTTTTTGAAAGCAAGAAAAAAATAAATTTTAAATAATCCAACCCCACATTTCTGAGACAAATGGGGATACTACAGGTTCCAAACAACCCTGACTTCTGTTCTGCCATTTGTCTAAAAGCTGCAAATAAAAGGTTTGGAAACAGAAAGAATTTATGGAGGTTTAAAAAAAGTCTTTAAACAAAGTAAAACATAAAACAGGTACCCACCCATCACATGCAATCAGTTTTGTTCTAAGTATTTAATACTATGAGAAGGCTTTGAAAATTCTATTTCTCTAAAATAAATCAAATCACCGCTTTCTGATATTACATATCTAAAGGAAAACCACCTATATTTATCATGGTTCAGACCCCTGTACAGTACCACAAAAAGGAATATACACTTTTCCAAGGCAGTTAACATCGTGCCATGCTGAAGTGAGGAAAGTATTAAAATAATCACAAGTTGGAGGCTAGCTCTCTTGGAATTTTAATTTTTTTTCCCCTCCAGTTAGTTGAAGTTGAAAGGGTTCTGACAACAGTCAAAGTAAAATTCAGGTAAAATGCTTGCAACTGTATTTTGTTTTTCCTTTATTCATAGTATATCATTATCAGTCTTCTAAATTAGTTTTTATAATGTTTAAAGCCAATTATGTATTGTATTTTTTTGAGCTACCTTTGCTATAATTACGGTATGCTCTTATTACAAGTTGAAAGCTTAAACCAGGATGCAACATATTGCTGTCAGCACCAAAGAAGCGTTTTGCAACCAATATACTGAAATGCAGACTACTTCAACAACTAGTATTAACTGACATGTAATTTTGCAGGTTATTTTTTGCAGGTTATTTAAGAACTGATGGCTATACATTTAATCTCATTTATAGGGCTGATTTAAAAAAACAACAACAAAAAACCAAACAACAGAAATAATATCCCAAAATGATGGAGAGAAAATTGGGGGGGGTGGAAAGCAATCAAATATATAAAACATTTTTTTCCATAGACTGACCTAAATACCTTTGCACAAAGATGAAAACATTCAAGATGCGAATTAAGAAAACAGGCCCATCTCATTTTGTTTTCCAAGTCATAGGAATCAAAACAGTTCAGATTAGCAAAACAACAGAATCAGACCTATTAAGCAATAAATAGGCATGTTGCAGGCTTGTTTCTATTGAACAAGTAGACATTTTCAGGAGCATACAAACATGTAAACCCACCCACTACTAACCCAGCCTCCCATTCATGAACAGAAACA
>VYZV01027175.1:313628-324035 GCA_013401275.1 Pandion haliaetus | reverse complement strand
AACTAAGCTTTTTTTCAAATACCAGCCTTACAAAACAACTGAAGTGAGCTGACTGAACTAAAGAGATAGAGAAAACTACTTCTTTCCCAAGAACAACCCAGTTGGAAAGGTCTTCATAAGACATCAGGCAGTAAGTAAAGTGGTATTTCAAGAACAACAATCTCCTTTCCCTGTAGGCTAGGAAAGTGCATTAACCCACAAGTCTAAAATTTTCAAGACTTTTCCTTGTGGCACACCCACACTATTGCCTGTTTATACACGAAAAACACCCAATAAAATTGTTGTATGGCAAAAAAAAAAAAAAATCACCCTCTTAAGTCTAGCTGTGAGTAACTCTAAGCACACGACAGAAGAAGAATCGGCATGTTTTGTTTTAAACACAAGCTGTCTTTAAAAAGAGTCTGCCACACAGCAATAGGTCAGAGTCTGGACTTTCAAAAGCCTTACAGCTGCTTCTCAGGTCACTAGGGCTTAAACAATACTGACAAAAACTCTCAGTCACACACATGCACAGACCAGCTGGTAGAAAATCTTCAGCGGTTCTCATTTTACCATGCCATATTTTTTCCCTTTACATTTCATTGAGGTTATTATTCTACAGTGCCTTCCAAATTGCCGAAGTGAGAATATGTCCTGTTTAGGGATGAGTGGTGCCAAACTTAACTTTCTTTACCCTAAAAATACCTGTGGTTATACCACACTTTAATGTGGAAGAAATTCCAGGTAAAGCTCGCCAAGTTTTTTTTTTTTTCCAAGTCCTGTTTCGACATAGCAAACCTCAACCCTGTGGCTCATGGCAACATGCAGCCCGTAACAGCCCCCAGACCTGCTTGTGGCCCCAAGATTTCAGAATGATGTCTGTAAGAGCAAAGAATGCTGCATGAAGCACAGCACTTGTGAATTCTGGATTCACTTAAAAGATTCTCCCTTCTCACACCCTGGTGACAACAGTACTGTGCTAGAATCCACCATGATACTACATCACTTGTAATTAGTTCAACATTTTTTTGTGTGAAGACAGTACACAAACTCGGACAGGGGTTTCAACCACAGCTGTACTTTTCCATGAAATACAATAAACCAACTACAGTTGTGCTAATTCAAGAGATCCTAAAGCTTATAATTATGTGTGTCTGTAGAAATAATTCTAACTCACACCTTTTATTTCTGCTCAGCCAGTAGGTGCTAGTATCTCAAAAACAATTTAATAAAATTAAAAAACATATTACAGTAACTAGTCAGTCACAAATAATACTCCCTGGCACAACAAAAAAACCTAACTCTGCATCATCTGATACACACTTGACTTCATATATCCTTTCCATTTCTATTTTATTTCCATGACATCAATGTACTACAATTCTTTGCAAAAGTTTGTATAATCCACACACAGTACCATTTTACATATTAGCACTTTCAATGTATTCCATGACAGCTCATTTTACTACTTTCATGAATATTTTAAAACCTTTCAGTTACTGATTTCACATCAGTCATTTTTCTCCCATAATCTAATTAATGTCCCCAGTAAGATCTAGTAGTTACTGTAAAAAGTACAGCTGCATGAAGCATGAGTTCACATTGTTGACTACAGTTTTATATAGTCTTCAAAAACAGTTTGAATTATGTTAGCAGTAATGCTTATAAAACAGAGGACTTTCTCATAAGTGCACAAGTACACTAAGAAACAGATATAATCAGTAGATCAAATGCCACACGAGTACGAGTACACTGCAGTTACTGTGATCTCCACATAGTGCTGCACTGGGCCACATGCAGCAAGAGGCAGAACACACCTACCTGTGTTAACTTGCGAAGGTTACCTACCCAGGAGAGGCAGGCTATCAAGGGTCCCTTTATGATCAATGGTAAAATTGAATCATCTTCTGGCCATCTCTCTCTTTGACTTCAGAGACCCTAAACGTCTAGCTTGAACTAGAAGCTGGAATTCAGCAGACCCACCAAAGAGATTCCCACTTTAAGAATGCTTAGAAAAAATGAGAAATAAAGAACTAGATAAAATCAGAAATATCCCACAAAAGTAAAAGCAAATGCACTACTGTGAATATTAGAAAGTAATTCTAAAATACTCAAAGATAATTTTCTTACTTTAAGGGACCTTTTGAATCTCCTGTTCTTTTCCTAATTTGTGCAAGTCATTCCCTGCCCCTCCGCATCCTTTTTGATAGAGAAAAAAAGAGAAACAAAAATTCCTTCCATCCTACCCTGCCTTCTTCTACACTAGCATCTATGGCAATCCCTCTGATGTGTAACATTACATCATTGCTTTTTAAACAGACTTCCCAAGTTATTTCATTAGGTATATCTGTACCAAAATTGGTGACATGTTAAGACTGAAACGTGTTTCAAGTCCTGGATCAGCACTACAGAATTCTTATTCTAATATTGAATGGCATTATGAGTAACTGTGCCAAATCTATTATCATATTAGCATCCCTGTCAAGCTTCTTTCTTTCAAAGTGTTTCTTTTTCCTTGTTTGTTAAGACAAACTTGCTGAGATTAGTCAAATTTAAATACCCAAATTCACAAAGCAATCCCCCATAAGTATCCTTAATATAAAGGAATCTCATCAGTGGATTTTTCTGGAACTACACTCACAGATTTATTAGTTCCCACACACAGCTATTGTTTAAAAGATCTTCAAAGGGCCTGTTTACTAAAACAAGTGCCAATTGTGTTTTCTGTTGCACTCAAACTGCCTGCAGTATGGGGCCACCATGCTAAACAAGAAGAATGCCTTTGTCAACTGTTGTTTGAAGTACTGTAAACAAATTGATATAAAGCACCAGAAGGTTTACACCATAGTGTCAGCATTTCTTCCTCTGACTGCATAACTCTGAACATGCAAGTAAAGTTAACATTACTTAAAAAAAACCAACAGTATCCTATAGCAACAATATAAAAGGTTAACATACATTATCAGTCTATCTTAACAGTTTTACACTACTCTTCATCACCAGCGTGATGAGGCTGAGCAGTTTCCTATAAATAGGGAGAACACCCACTAGTGATCTCGGACAAAGCCTGAATTTCCTCTAACCCTAAATATACTTAGATGAAAAAGTTTTCTTGCAGACTCCTATGAGTCTTTCTCATATTGAAGTCTACACTATGGTTGCCCTTGGAAGTGTTAACTTGGTTTCAAGAACAAGGTTTTAGCATCTTCTAAAAGGTAAAAGTACTTTTGAAATAATCTCAATTCGTGAAATAATCTCAACTTCCAACATGTTTCACACTCATGACTGTTTCTGCAGAATACTATGGGGAGGAGCAGGGAAGAGCGATAAATATGAGAATTCAAATGCAGGGGGTACCATTCATTATACTTCAGAAGGCACAATGGGAGAACAGTGAAGATGAAATACACATAACAATAAAGATGAGGCACAATTAACAGTTAAAAAACAAAAGTCTCTATCTGTTAATCTTCCCCCAAAGTATACAAGGATCCATATCTACCTCTTCAACTTTGGTGTCAAATAAACTATGAAGATAGCCAAATCAAGGATTGCATTTATAGAAGAAACATAGATCATGATGACCATTACAGAACACTCCATCTTAATGTAAAAATGCATCCAATTTCTTTCTGATATGTTCAAAAGCATCTTTCCCCATATAGTCCATGCGCCCTTCCTCCCATTTTCTCCGTTCATCTTCTGGATTTGGTTCTTCTGGTTTGAAGTGAATAGACAGCTCTGAAACAGAATGTGCGACCTCATTCTGTGGGAAGAAGCAGAACAGTGAGAAAACAGTCATTTGGTTGTTCTCGTTTCAGTGCTGTGAAGTTAAACCCTGAATGTCAAACTTCTGCTCTGTACAGTCCCAGTTAAAACAATAAAACAAACAGTATTGAAACATTCATTCTTAACTTAACTCAGACCTTGGCATACTCAGCAACAACACAATGAGACTATTACAAGTACAGCCTATTTAGAGTAGAGCATCTCCTATGATAAAGTGTAACCATGCATCTGTGCAAATTTTGTCTTTAACAGGCTCTCATGTGAACCTAAGTTCCTAGAATTTTTGGTCACTTGTTTTAGCTGATCTCCAGGGAGGTCAGTATTATTTAGCAGATGTGAGACATTACCCATATAAATTACTTCAAAAGATTTGACACTATTCATTACACCAATAACTAGTTCGTTTTGAATGATGGTCCAAAATTGTGAATCCTGGTTCAAGATCAAGTTATCACAGGTGCACAAATGCAAGACATTATTAGTGGTAACTTAACATAAAAGAAGAACTGTATCCACGATTGATCAATGCCAGTAAAATTGGAACATCCCAACAATTATAACCAGTAATAAAGATGAAATATAACAAGGACTAATCAAGGCAGCTACTGAAAACCTGCTTTCAGTACTAATCCAAGAGGCTCCAAAGCAAACAACTCATGTTATAAACAAAATTGCAATCAACTAGAATGGCCTTCCAGTGAAGCCCTCACAAATTCAATATAAGGATGTTTCAGAATAGAACTTAAAGGGCAGGAATCAGTGGCTTAAACCACCTTAATCCCCTGGAATAACCATTGCATCTGCTGATTTAGGGCAGATAAGGCACAGGACTTGCACAAGACCTGCACCTGCAGACCAGGTAAGGTACTTCAAACAGCCAACATGACACTATGTGCTTAGGTAACTGCATCCTTCGAGATGGATCCCCACCTGGGTCCCCCTCTACTTTACTTTAAACATGAATAAACACTCTGAAGAGCATGCTTGCTCCCTATATAGGCAAATATGCAACAATACATGGTATTTAATTTTGAGGATTTGTATACACGTAACTGCAGTAATGCATGAAGATTCCTTTATCTACCATTGGCAACCCTTACCAACAGCTTTGGATGCCATTAACAAGACAGGAATCATCATCTTTTTAGAAATGAAGGATTTTATCTAGGGCCCAAACATCCCTGGCTGCGCAGGAGCTGCAGTTTCACTTCTCAGTTTTAAAGTATTTCACCATAGTGCTTCACAATCATACAAAAGGCCTCAATAGGAAAATAGCTGTGTTGTGTACATTACAAATCCTTGACACCCTGTCATCCCCATCAACACCAAGTCTGGCACTGCTGTCACACTGCCCACAGATAAATGCCGTGCAAGATCACAAAGGAAAGCCTAGGCTCCATGCCTGCCTCACTGTACATTCATTTTCCACTTGCTTGGAAACATCACTTCAGCAGGTAAAAAAGAAAAAAAAAACAGAACAAAAAACCTAAGCAGCTTTGCTTGTATTAGTATTGGAGAGCTAAAATTAACACCATGCATTTATTACTTGGTGGCTAGCACATGAAAACATCCATCAAAAAAACCAGTAGTGTAACGGATAGAAAGGGATCATACCCCAGTATTGGAAGCAGTTAAGGAATTACACAGCTGAAAGATTCAAGATTTTGTTTGCACATTGCATTATAATTAGTTGAGATTTCCCAAAATGATGTTAGAAGCAAAAAGAAATGCATGCCATTCTCAACACATGTACAATGCAGAAAGCTACATGTACCAGTTCTGAGGATGAAATACAAGCTGTTCTGAAGGTCTGTCAGGCTGAGAGAGATGGATGTTAGAATCGCTTTGTTCAACTTCATATATGAAGTTGCTAAAATACAGCTACTGAGGTTTTATTAGGAGAGTATTTTTTCAGTTTCCTTATCATGAGAATTCATACAATACAAATGGATTTAAGTCTTGGGATAGGGGAAAGCAGTGGTTGGGAGAAAAAGGAATGAAACACATTATCACCAAGGTCAAAATTCATCTCACCCAGATTTAGCTATCAAAATGGCACTGAATCTAAGCTCCTACTACAATCAAGGATAAGTACCTCTGGAGGGCAGCTCATCTCATCCTAAAACAGGTTCATGAGTGGCTGCCATTCTTCAGTGACTACAGAAACAGCCTATAAAGCTAGGTTACAGTAGATGCCTACCATTCAAGAGGCTAAACTTCAAATGAGAAAAATCTCATTTTAGGATAATAGCTTGCTCTATTACTCACAAGCTTTTTATATGCATACAATGAGAACAGAACAATGTATTCCAAAACAAAGCTAAAACATACCGCCTAAAACATACTGCATCGAATATTTGCCTTTGACAGATATCAAAACATAAATGAGTAGACAGACACCATTCTGAAGCCTCTTCCACCAAAACAAAAACAATCCCACAAGACTACTGAAGCTAAGTAACAAAAAGTGGAATTATGGTGTTCGTAAGTGTTATGGGTTTGTGCAGCCACCCTTTTTTTTTTTGGTAGTTGGGGAGGGGGCTGCAGAGGTGGCTCCTGTAAGAAGCTGCTGGAAGCTCCCCCGGCTCCAAGTCAGACCCAACTCTGGCCCAGGCCGAGCCCATCAGTGATGGTGGGAGCGCCTCTGGGAGAACAGATTGAAGAAGGGGAACCTGCAGGGAGTGGGGGGATTGGAATGTGAGAGGAACCTCGCTGCAGATCCCGAGGTCAGTGAAGAAGGAGGAGGAGGAGGAGCACCTGAGGAGGCTGATGGTCCTCCAGCCCGTGGTGAGACGGCAGGCTGTCCCCCTGCAGCCCAGGGAGGGGAGCGGTGAAGCAGAGGCTCCCGAAGATGGCCGTAACTCCATGGTAAAAACCACGCTGAAGCACTGTGAGACTGGAGAGCAGCCCGCGGAAAGGACCCACGCCAGGGAAGTTTGTGAGAAACTGAAGCCCGTGGAAAGGACCCACGTTGGAGAAGTTGGTGAAGGACTGTCTCCCGTGGGAGGGACCCCACGGTGGAGCAGGGGACGAGTGAGGAATCTTCCCCCTGAGGAAAGGAGCGGCAGAGACGATGTGTGGCGAGCTGACTCAACCCCCATCCCCTGTTCCCCTGCGCCGCCGGGGGGAGGAGGGAGAAAGAACTGGGAGTGGAGTGGAGCCGGGAAGGTAGGAGGAAGGTGTTCTGAGGTTTGGTTTTCCTTCCTAATATCCTTGGTTTTATTTGATTGGTAGTAAATTCAATTGATTTTGTTTCTTCCCCAAGTTGAGCCTGTCTTTTGCCCATGCCCATAAGTGGGGAGTGATCCCTCCCAGTCCTTGTCTCAACCCACGATTGTTTCTTTGTATTTTCTCCTCATCCCACCGTGGCCGGGGTGGGGAGTGAGGGAGCAGCTGCATGGTGCTTTGTTACCAGCTGGGCTGAAACCACAACACGAAGGAAGGAGAGAATCAGGCTATTAATTTCTGATTAACATGATCTTGTAATAAACCAATCCTAGTAACTAAAAAAGAAATTTGAATTTGAATGTCACTACTTTAAGTGAACATTATTTTTTTTTTTACCCCAACCAACCAACTTGAATGTGTGTCCCTATTTGGTTTGAGCATTTCCAATGGAGTCAGGTGTATGAGGCCCACAAGATAACACATCTTTTGCAAATAAATTATTCTTAAGTTATAGAGCTGGAAGGTTTGCAATTTTCCTTCAGCCCCTCCACACCCAGGGTGGAAAAGAAAGGAAAGGAAGACTACAGTTTTACTTTATGGAGTAACTATAGTCTAAAGGGATGAAGCACTGAACATAATAAAAACCTTCTTCATCTTACTAGAGAGCAGTCCACAAGTTACAATAGCAGATGACTCCAGAACATTAATTTTATTTTCTCCCAGTTGTTCCCTGCTGTAGCATGGTTTATCATAAAACATGTAATGACTTACAGCCACGGAAACACTGTGCTATTATGTCCAACTTAATTCCTCCATAAAATAAGGGGAGTCAGTGCAATAGAAACAGCCAAACACAAGAAGAATGACAAAAGAACCAGGCCCCCTACAGTGATCATCAGTGGATTCTTTTAAGATACTCCTTGTTGCCCAAAGAAATCTGGGGAACAGTATTCCAAGTCAACACTTCTGGGGGAAAAAAAAAAAAAAAAATTCTACAGAGGAGTGATAGAAAGGATTCTAGTTTTAAATATATTAATTCCCAAGAGTATTAACGTTCAAAAGATTACTTTAACAGAATTTTTTTTTATATTACACTTTATTAAGTACCTAACAACTTTCAGCAAGTAACCTCTTCATAAAATTCAATGCAATTTTTTCCAACCTCCAGACACATCATGCATGCATGACTAAAGATTAAAGAAAACAGATACTCTTTAGACCGTTCCTCATGCTAGCAAGAAAATTCAATAGCTACAGCTAAATTGAAGAGGACATAATCTCTCAGATCAGAAGCATAATTAAGAGAATCTCATTTTAGTGTACCATTTTGTTACTGCATATAGTAATATAGAACATACTTACAGCTTTGAAAGTGAGTTCCTCAGGAGAACATGTTGTGGGATATATTTCATATGTCTGCTCTGGAAGCACAGGGATTTGCAGCGAATTGGCCACATAAGGACTGATCTTTTTCAGTGTAATTTCAACTCCATTGAAAGTATGCTAACAAAAACAAGAACATTTCACCACTGAAATTCAATTTTGCAGGAAATTAATATCTTTTTTAAAACAGTTTCACTTCCTTACAGGGATCCCAGCATTAAAGGAGTAAGGTAATAAATTAAAAAAAGTTTGTGGTCCTAGGTTCCGAACATGTTGCAATTTAGATTTTTGCACTCAGAAGTACACCAGCTTGACCAGGAGGTAAATCTAACAGGTATTTCCACCTTCATGTTGCCATAGTTGAAATATTTCTTTACTGCCCAATTTCTTAAAAATTAAAGCATGTTAGAAGTATGAGATCAAAAACTACCCATTCCTTCCTCTGCTTTCCAATTTGTCAAGAGGTTAACAAACCAAATTCCTCTCTGGGGCTTTGATGGTAACTGTCCAACCAATCTTATGGGACTATGCAATTAGTTCAATGATAGTAATAGTCTAATATTAAAAAAAAAAAAAAAGAAAAAAAGAAAATACCTACATATGCATAAAAGTGATCTTAATCATCGTGTCTGGATACAAAATTAAAAATCATACTTCTCCTACTCATTACTTTATGCTGCTGATCTCCAAGAAATCATCTATTTATCAACAGATTTTTTTGTTCTACTCATGGAAACCCTGCATTGCTGCACTTCCTTTAAAGAAAAAAGAAGTGCAAAGAGCTCAGTAAATGCTTGATGACATACGAGTACTGAATATAACATCCTAAATGTAATTAACACAGCCTTCGCAAATCTGATTTATTTGTTATGACCCTCATAAAATAAGTTATAACGCAGTTCTGAAAGGTAAATTTTACTATAGTTCAAGGGCTAGTTTGATGGTCTATATCAAGTTATCTTCAAAAAGTCAAAAGTCCATTTGTTTCATAGCTAGATTATCACCTTCTCTAATTTGTATCATACTTTGTGCTTAATTTGCAGAATCTATACACATACATTTCCCATACAAACTCTTCAGCAATTAAGAAGGGGGCTGGGGGAAATCTTTGGAAAGCCAATAGTACTAAAAATCCTTCCTAAACTGCTAGTTTGGATGCTTCTAGAAGCAATCACTGCTACTACCAATCAACAGATACTATGTTTTTTTCTTCTAATTCCTTCTTCTAGCAAACACATAACTTTCAGAATTTTTGTTGTGATTCCAGCATATTCCCACTAACTCCTTATTAGTTACCTTGCATTCCTCAGATTCTGATTCTTCCACCTTTTGAAGTTTTTCTAACAAAGGCAATATACTTGCACTGTATATATTCCACCAGAGGGCAAGAAATGACAGCTGATGAAAAGATCCAGAGGTGGTGCCATCCTGCATAACTCTCTTTGTTTGAAGGTTGTATTTGTAGTTCCAGGGCTTTGTCGCTCCCAAGAAGTGAACAACTTTGGCATCTCTACCAAAACTGTGGAGATTAAACATACAAGTTTATACATTAAATATATATTTTTTTATCCTACATAAAATTCTAAAGAAACATGCTTACTCTTACTGGTGAGGTAATTTTGGCATTTTGCAACAGCAACACATTCAACATGAGTATATATTTAGTATTTTCTGTCTTATTAGTTTAAGGTATCTCATTTAGCATACAGAAAGCAAAAGGCTGCATTGCCATTTGCTTCCAGCTGCTGATTCTAGTAAAGTTCATGAAGGAAAATGACAGGCTCATGCAGTACCATTTCCAGTCCTCCTGCATACTCTGCTCACAGATGAATACCACTTCAAACAATCAACAAAATTTATTATCACTGATCCTATATTAAAACTTACTAATAAGTACATCATCTTAATTTCGCCTTCTAGTAAGAGTGTTTTGTGCAACTGGAGCAGCAATTCATGACACTAAATCCAAATTGCCTTCTGCCAGAAAAGTTTCCTAACTGCATTGTCTGAAGTCATATAATTACTCGTACAAATCCTGTTTCACAGAACCTTAGAAATGGTTTAAAAGAATTTAAAAAAAAAAAAAAA
>VYZV01027175.1:303017-313578 GCA_013401275.1 Pandion haliaetus | reverse complement strand
CAAAAACCCCACAACTGTTTCCCATAGAACTGACTGGAAAAGAAGGGAACAACATTCAGAGTAAAGCTGTCAGAACCTAATGCTAAAGTAATCTACATCTTTTCAAATCTGAGAAAAGCTTCCCTGAAACAACATGAGAGACAGTGTAGCCAGCTCTGGTACTCCCTGAAACAACATATGAGACAGCGTAGCCAGCTCTGGTACTCTCTCTGTGTCCAGATGCAAGACATTCATATTGCATTTCAGCTTTTACTGCATGACTTTTACATAACACCATTTCTGATTGCTGTAATTTGGCAGAATATGGCATTNTAATAGAATGTTTGTTAACAAACTACAGAGGTTTAAGTCAGTCAGACACGTTACGACTTACTGATTGAAAGCAGGAACGTAGGTGTATACAGCGCTGCTGCTTAAGTTATATAGGAAAGGTAAGTGTTTGCCAATATCTGCTGTTGCCCAGTTGCTGAAGAAGCTATTCAACAAGCCTTGATCACCCCCTAAAGAACATAAAAACAACATATATTACCATAATTACACATGCACTCAAATTTACATCAAAATTTCACATCCAAGGATGGGAGTGGGACTGGTGTGTTCACGGGACTGCAACTTGGACTTGACAATATGGCCATGCGAGCAGGTACAAGTGAGTAATACCTGATCCACTCCGATGCAAGTTCAGTGTAAATGGAGTCCTATTGTAATATATGAAGAAAGGAGTAGGAAAGGGTTTTGGTCTCCCTCAGAACAGAAGACTGAAGATGAGCTGTATTTCTCTCTCCTAAACCAGACAGCAAAATTAAAACTTACTGAGCAAGACCCAGAACACAATGTCCCTTCATCACCCTTTTCCAGGAAGCACCGTCCACAGTAACTCAATAGGAATTAAGTACAGTGTAAGAGGCAAAGGTCCACACTTTAATTTTTTGTGGGGGCACAATTACGTAAAGCCCAGAGAACTCCTGCCTTCCTCTATTTTGCCTGGTAACATGGAAGCTATGGAAAAACAGCTTACTGAGAAGGAATCAAACGTCTTGCACTTCAACCCTTATGCCTTGCCCCTTACCATCAAAGCTGCCATGTTCAGCAGCAAACTGGAGCAGTAGGTTGTAAGTTTTCAAAGAAGGTCGGAATACAAATACACCACTATTAAAGCAGTCAGGCCAGCCAGAATCAGGAGCTGCTGAAAACTCTTCTCGATCAAACAATTCATCAACATTGCAAAGCACCTTAGAGACAGCAGGTAAACACAAAAATTGTTAGAGCAAATGTTTTTTCTGGAACACCAGCAGCTAAATCAATACCAATGGAGTAAACTGCTAGTTTGGCCAAGTATATAGTTTGCAGAGCAGAAAAGCAGCAGCAATGCAAAATATGCTAGGAGTCAGAACCTCTATTTTTAATATAATAAAGCAACATTAATTGTGGTTCTCCATTATTTGTCTGATTAAAGTGCAAACCCTGTGAAATTATTTCATGAACCTCAGAGGCCCTCCAGAAGGTCCCTTTAAATATTATAATATACCATGAAAACACACAATTTCCTTCTTTCTTAGCTCACCTTCCCAGAGGCCACTATTCTCAGTATCTGCAGCAGAGCTAAATAAAGCTGGGAATCCAAATAATTTGAGTTAGCAACAGACTGACTAAAGGGGTAGCAGAAAAACTGTCTCATTACCAGTTTTCTTCTGTAAGTTAAGCTCAGAGGTTTGCTTTGGTTTGGGTTTTAAGCTTCACAAGGAAGTAGGAAAAAAAAATAAAAATAAAAATCAATCAGGCTAAGGCCAAGATCACTTTTAAAGTTGGTAGAAAGACAGCTGTGCGGTCACTGAAATTCTGGACCCCACCCACAACTGAGCAACTGAAAAGCAGCAAAAAAATTTTTTAGGAGGTAGATTACTTCATTAAATTTAAACCAAAACACAAATATTTGCCTTCCTCCTTTACTTTAATGTAAAGCAGGAAATCATAAGCCTCCCCACCTCACCCCCTGAGAAGAATAACTTAATTTGGTTTCTAATTCAAAATACAATCCTATTAAATTAAAATGCATCCGAGTCTTTTCAAGTGAGCCATGTAAGTGCAGGGGAAGGCTGACATGATTGTCCTTGCCAAAATTAGGGCCATTTTTATCTCTGTACCCCTAAAAAATGAAAAAGAAAGAAGTTAATAATGTTTCTGGGCTTTCCCCCCCACCTCCATTTTAAAACTGGTCTGCCTTCCTGACCAGAGTAAGTCCAAACGAAAGTATATGACAGAGATCTATTTTAAACATCTGTCAGAAGCCCATTTGCATACAGTGTGTTTGTGATATTTTTTTGAGGACAGTCTTGAGGTTACTCTCAAAACAGCATTTATTTCTATGCAGACGGCAAAAGCTGTGAGCATTGCCAAAACATGCCAGCTGGAGCTTCTGCAACCTTATGACCACCAGCAAATCTGGTCACTTCATAGGCCAGTAGGCTGCCTGACAAGGAAGCATCCCACACTCAGAGTAGCTCTTTAAGACACACACAAACGTTTCCACGACTCCCGCTCTACTCACCAAAGTGTCTGCATCCATGAAGACACATTTGCTATAATGAGTAAGAGTCCAACAGTGAAGTTTAGTGAAGGTTACACCCAGTTCTGGCCTCTGCATCAGAGCCAAACGGACTGAGTCAGCACTGTCAAGCGCATCCACCTCAATGACTTCGTCAAATATGCTGCGCAGGACAGACCTACCGGAGCAAGCAGTGGAGAGAAAGCAGGGAATTTAAAGAGGTTCAGAGTTCACTTCCAGCATAAAAACAGTAATATGCAGCACCACATTTATTATGACAATAACAAAGGCTAGATTGATCGGTTAGAATGAGAAGTCAGAAGTGAAAAGTCCTTGTAAACAGTCTGCTGAAGTGACAGCTACCAATCAGGCCATAAACCATCACCCCTTCTACTACGGGGCAAGCACATCTCAAAACCGACAGGTGCTGTATGGAGGAGAAACCAATCCTTACTTTAGTTACTTAATCTCCTATAGAAACACCAACAGAAATTAAAGCAGCTTTCATCCTGCTCAACTGACTCTAAAGAACAGCACCAAACTGTGTTCCCTGTGCACTGCACAAGATGTGGCATGCACTGTCAGTACAGCCATTTGTGCCTCTTACACCCAAGTAAACGCAGCTTCAAAACTGCACCTTTTAATACAGGTAATATATACTTGCTCACTACTACAAATTGTCACAAATGAGACTTTTAGGAAGACATCTTTTCTATGCATTATCTTCCATAGGAATTTTATAAGTGATACCAAAGTAGGTAATTTTCCTTCAAGACACAAGAAAAAAGTATTTTAAACACAGCTTATTTATTTACATCACACTATTAACTACAAAGTCCTGGATGTCATACAGACACAGAAAAAGAAAAGCCTGTGCTGATTATCTAGATTTCAGAGTTATTAGCTTTTGCCTGACTGATCTTCAAGGGACAGGAGTTAACTGGGAAAGAACTAAGAGTAGGTACAGATTTTTAGAAGCATTGTTCAGTGATGTACTTTTTCTTAAATGCTATCCTTGATTAAAAAATATATTATAAAGGTTCCCCCCCCCACTGAATGGAGATGAAAAAAAGTGATGACAGGTGTCAAATGTATACAGTATTCCCTCAGGAAGGTTACAGTGTTCTGACAAAATCCATACTTTAAAACGGCTGTAAAACAGATTTCTGTACATCTAATCACAGCAAAAATGGGAAAATACTTTTCCTGAGCCAGATGCATAGCAAATACTTTCACATGGCATACAGAAATCAGGAGCTTGCACACTTCTTAAGCCATAGCAGAACTAAGAGTTTAAGCAACTATGGCATGTCATGTTCCTTTTAACAAGAAGCACTGTCCTCCAAATAACAGAGCTTGATGTCAACATATCAATGAGACTTCTGCATTTCTGTAGTGCCTGTAGTGAATTTCATGCAGTTTTGTACTGCCTGTAGAATCACAAGCCAAACTGGAAAGTGATTAAAAAAAAAAAAAAAAAGCAGCAAAAATAAATTAATTTCTCATCATGATAGCTGTGCACCAATATTTTAAGATTAGTCATCTGAAACCAAACCCCTAAGGTTTTTGGAGAGTTCTGATGTCACATGTTTTTGTGTATCTTGCTCTTTCTAACAGAGAAACACTTGTGGGAAAAAAACAGTAGTGCCTTTATTTTGGCTTAAGAGCAGACACTAAAACCTTAGTTCCCAAACTTTCAGCTTATGTTCCCTATTATGGGCTTAAGGTAACTTCCAGCCACAAGCTCTGCTTCTGCAACTGAATTCTTACTAGGTTTACAATCTTATGGATGTTATTTGGGACTCCTCTCAGAAATCGCTAACCAAGGGGGAACTTCTAGACATAATGCTGTTAAATCCACAGGAAGCCTATTAGAATCTTTCATGTTGTTGTTTATTCTTCCATAATATCAACCTCCAAAAATACATGAATCCTTACCTCATCCCACTGGAAACCTCTGGTGTAATTAGTACTGCCAATTTTCTAGATGTCGTATGGTTCCTCAATGACTGTCCGAGAACCAGAGCACCTTGACAGTACACATCATCAGTAGCAAGGGTCACAAAGGCTTGATCCGTTACTGTGAGCAAATATTCAGAAAAGTCACTTCACAGCTTTAACAAAGGCTCTTTTGGCAGGTTTCTTCCTCCTCCAGCTAACCAACAGGCTGCAGTTTATAACACCCTACAGTTCCTGTGATAAGCTCTTTTCTCTCCCAAATTCCCCCAGAAGACACGACTGGATAGAAAATCCAGTAAACGTTACTGCAGAATGTATGTTTCTGAATTTTGTTGTTTTTTTGTTTGCCTGGATTTACATAATAACAGGTATGAAGGTTTTGGACTAGCCTTAAACAAATAATTCCCTAAGTCTTATTGCCTAAACATAACGTCAATCAAAAAAGCCTATCTGTAAATATTTAGATTTTACATTTAACTAACATAGTATAATACAACCAATAAGGAAAACGTTCCTGTTTATAGAGTACCAAAAGCTAAGGAAAAAACCAGGCTGTTAAGTACTAGCCAGAAATGTCCTCCTTTCTATAACCTCACTGAATCAACCCAACAGGCATTATTATTTGCTCTGTCCTCTTTGTACTGGAGTAACTGGTGCTGGCTGAACAAATTTAGAGAAATTGCTACTGAGACTGGTATACCTCCCAGAAGCTAAGGATCCCTACCTCAAGTAACTCCAAGAAAATCAGGAGTGTTCCTCATTGTCAAGAAACACGTGGGAAAAAGTTACAAGAAACAAGGAACCAGGGGCTGCTTCTTCAGCTCTGCCCGCTGACAGAACCACCGTTATGAGGGTTCTCCTGGGGAGAGCCAGAACCTATGATTCAGCAGGGTGAACAGCCTCCTCAGAGCACAAAGAAGACCTCAGCACTCTAGGCTGCAGAATTAACCAGAACAAGATGAGGGGAATTCCACTGAGCTCTACAGAGCTTCAATAAACACTTGTGTTGAAATACTTGTTTAAAACCACCAGCATCTTAAGGGACAAGCAATTATGTCAAATAAATTAAAACAACCAAACAATAACAACAACATAAACACCCTGTCATACAGTTTCCAGGCTCTGAGAGAGACACTAGGAAAGAATCTCACAGAACTAGTTGCAGAGAACCCAACAAATGACCTCATGGGTACCTCAGCCAGAGGCTGCCAAAATGAATGAGTTCAAACCTCTAACCTAGCATCAAGGTATGCAATGAAGTATGGTTGGTGCTAGTGACAACTTCTCAGGTACTAAATATTTTCATTTTTCATGTCCTCCATAACCAGAGCAAAGCACAGACCCACTGGTGTGCTGCCTTCTTCCCCCCTTTTTGCCACACCTCCCACTCATCTCCAGCCAGACCTGAATTAGAATCAAGCACATACACCTTACATTTGCTGACATTGCAACAGATCCCTGCACGTCAGGAGAATCCCAGTAGAGTTAAACTTGACCGAAAAAATTGAATCATCCATAGAAACTTAAAATAGTTTGCAGATCCCTCAGCTAAGCAAACTCCAGTAACATTTTTAAACACAATTTCCAGAAGAAGGAAATGAAAAAAGGTGCTTTCAAATCTCCCATTATCATAACAGCTCAAGCAAGTTATGGCTGTTCCAGAAAATAATGAATAAGGAGTTACTTACATGGAGAGGTTTAAAAGGACAGTTGTGCAAGTAAACTGCTCCTACTACAAATTTCCGAAAGGTTAAACAAATAAATATAAGCATACATAAAAAACAATACAAAACAAAAAAAACCACTGAAGGCTACTTTAGCAATAACATTATTCTCAAAAGACACGAGTCAGCAAAGAACAGCACTTTTGTGTTAGGCAACAAGCATCTTCAGCCAAACAAAGGTAATAAAGCAACCACTGAGAGGAACGTGGGATACGGTAGGTTAATACAAAAAGCAAACTGTGAAATGAGTGGGAGTTTAAATCTTAAAATACTGTTTTAAATAACAACCACAAAACTGAACATTTAATCTTCTTATTGCTTCTGCAAATTCTTTTAGCTACAGAAGCTGAATCTTTACTTAAGTAATATGTCTAAAAATACACATGCTACTCATCAAATAGTTCAGCAAGCTGGTATCGCAGATAACCACATCCTATATACGCTTTCATGCCCTGTACCTCTGGGGCAAAAGTTGTGGTCAGAACTACAAGGAAGCAAACTGCCGTACAAATACAGCTTCCAACAAACTCTTGCTAATACCTCACACAGAAAAGAAACCAATTGTCTGCTTTGAGAATCAGATGTGGGATACATATTATGGCCTTCTTTATTAGAGTGAATCACTACAGAGATAATTAAATAGATAACTGAACTATCGACTGAAACCATGCAACATTAAAGTATTTCTGGTGCAGAGAAGCACGTCCTAGCTATTTCAAAATCTTACACGGGCATCACTAATCCACTAACGTTCCACAGGCAGTTTAAAACAAAAAGATTTTATCATTACTTGTTCTTTCATCTAATCCCTATTTTCAAGGAAGAAGTGTTACTTGACTTATCTCATTTATAATGTTCTTTGGAACGCTGTCCCTATATGTAAATGTTTATAACTGAAGACTAAGGATCAGATTTTCATATAAACTGGTGAAAGTAAACTGTTTACCTGAAAATTCCCATTTAACTAATATCAAGGATCATGCTGCATTAAATCTAATATACACAGTGTTTCACTCACTGAGTTTAAGCTGCAAAAGAAGTCGATCTTTTAAGTTTGAAAGCCAAAGGTGTAGGTATTAAAAAAATTAATCCAGTTGCAGTGAATTTTAAGTGTCAAGTGCACCACTATGCATAACTTTCAAGTCTTTGAGCTGAATGACAATAGGATTTTTTTATGGAAAACACCTAGTGTTAACAGTATAAAGTTTTCAAGCAAATTGTTTTCAAGCTGTGGAACCCTATGGCTAATACCACTGACTCAGTGAATTATGTGAAAAGTAAGTATGTGATTAGAATCACATTAAACCCATGTCGTACGAATTTATAAATCTGCTCATTTCTCTTGTCTGGATTACCACACAGCACATGAAGATGCAAATTTAGAAACCATTATCATCAGCAGTGGCTCCTCAGTTTTGATACCGAACAACAGTTTCTCAGAACAAGCCAAGGATTTTCAAGCAAGTAACTTTGGTCAGTTATTTTAAAGCCCACTCTGCAGCTACAGATAGCAACACAGAAAAGACAGCAAAAGTGATAAAAATCACTCTGACTGTAGTGATTCACATGTGAAACTTTTTAGGTTTTTAGCCAAGATCACCAACTTCTTATGCTACTTACTCACAACAGTAGTACCTCTGACACTACCAGAAGAAAAATTCTTCAGCTGGCCTGAAACAGGGCAGCTAAAAAAGCCTTACTTCGAATCCACATCAGCAAGCAGACAGGGTGGTGCTCACTTTGATAATCAAATTAAAAAGAGAGAGGGAATGAACAAACACCAGGTACCCACTGAGAATCAGGAGTGACTCATAACAACAAGCACTGAATAAACCACATGCACCTGCCAGCTTCAAGACAAGGTGAAGGAGGGTAGGGGCTTTTTCCACAATCCACTAGACATAGCTTTTTAAGCATATTTTGGTCTTTCTTCTGATAGACAGAGAGACAGGATAAACGTGCTCTAGCTGTGGCTCCTAGAGTAACAACTCAAATTTGCCAAGCTGCCCACTCCAAAATTGCAATAGGAGACCAGAGATTCATATGCTACAACTTTCCTACAAGCATATTCTAAATAACACATTGCTGCCTTATGCATAAGAGCAGATAAACCAAAAGCTAAAACACTCCAACACGTTGGTTAGGGCCCCAGTATGTACTGCCATTCATAATAACCAATTTGCCTCACTGCTTTCTTAAATTCCTCCCTGGTACCATCTGTTGCTCTTTTGTCAGCTGCCCCCTTCTACTTCAGACACAATCTTCAGGACTGGCAGGCTGCAATCTGGACCTGTGTCCACTGAGCCCAAAGCACCTTTCTGAAAACCTGAGCGACAGTGACATAACACAGCCCCAACTCACATCATGTTTTCTAACAATTTCGTTACTCCCCCTCCCACACATAGGTCTCTACGAACCCTCCCCCAGAAGCATGTCTTAGTGAAGTTGTGTTAGACTACCACAAAGATAAAGAAAGCTACAGGCCTTCTCACTTCCCTGACCTAACACAACCACATCAGAAGCACTTGAAACACAAAGCTCTGCTCCAGCTGACACCCACAACCTTGAAAGCAGTCAAAAAGTATTTTAAGTAGGTAAAACGAATAATGATGTCAGACAATAACCTATGTCAGACCACCATCAGAAATTATTATGCAAGTTTTCAGCAAAGAGGCAGTTCTTGCCCTAGTAAACAAATGACAGCTGGCAATTTTAATTCCCGTGCTTCCTCGGTCTGGATCCAATAGTGGAAATATTTACATTACTGATGAAGGTGGCACAACCAACACTTTACACAGTCCTTTTTATAACAGAATATAAACTGACATTTGATGGCATGCAATATTTCTCTTGGTTTAACGAAGTTCTGCCTGATCCAAAACCAGATTCTCTCTTATCCTTTATTAAAACAATACTGAATTTTAGTAGACAGGATTACGACTGTTATCTTGGAAGACTACAGAAAGAGAACTTGATTCTCATTTTATGTAGTTTTTACTATATATCTTTCAGTTAAGAACAGTTACATTCTGCTTCAAGACCTTGCAGTTTTGTTATTCAAGATCGTAAGTGATCCTTATGAAAGAACCAAATGCAAAATTATAAAAATACAAATAAGCATAGCACCCAAAACTAGTCCCAAAACAGCAACATACCAGTCTGAAATAAACTAGTAATAATTGCTTAAGCAATCTAGAGACAGCACAGAGAACTTAATAGGTATCAAGTCATATGTTTCCAGTCTTTCCACCTTCCTTTCAAAAAAACACCACAAAAGAAACCCACAATCCTCTTAATCCTTTAATTTGCAGACTCCCTTTCTACATTTTCCTCCAGCACTGAGGTGCCACATACATAAATTCAAAGAGGATCCACCTGGCCGAAAGCCCAAGGAAGGTATGTCTGCAACACCCCACAAATGGTTCAACAAACCCATCTCCGGGGGGCTGCTGCTTCACTTTTTCCTCGGTTTTGGGAGCACATTCAAGAAACAAAACGGCACCTACACCCACCCCACAGCCATGGCTTTAAAGGACTTTATCCTTGTCCCTCAAGGCTTCAAGCATAACTGAATAAAACCAATACCGCTGCTATGTACGACAGGGACATGGGAAAGGTTTCCCCAAATCTGCCTCAGCCCGAGGGAGCCCACCCCAGCCTGTGACCCTGCAGATCCACCAGGAAAACGCACAGAGACCTAGGTAGGCCAATCTGCACGTACAAGCAGAACACATAAATGAGTTTAGCTCTTTCATCCCACCAGACAGTTTAAATCCTAATCCGAGACTGCTAATTACAGCACAGTACTCTGCTGATAACTAAACAGCAGAGACCCTCGACCGCACCGTGGTGGCAGGAGGGAGAAGGCCCCGGAGGGAACCGGCCTGCGCTGCCCGCGCAGACCCGCCGTCCCCGACAGGCAGCTCAACACAGACGAAGCCGGGTGCTGTGAAACGCGACGGCAGCCCCTCAGGCAGAGCCCGGCGGCCGGAGCCCGCGGTACTCACCGGACATCCTGCGGCAGGCGGGGGCCAGCCGGGCAGGGGCAGGGCAGGGCACGGCCCAGGCCCACGGCGCCCACCTCTGCCGCCGCCTCACCTGCTCGCGGCGGGCCCGATAAACCGCGAAATGGGATTAGCCTCTTTCCTGCTGAAGACAGTGGCAGGTGAATTATATTCGCAGGGACTCCTGCGCAGCAGCAGAGAAACGGCATTAGCAGCAGAGACTGTTTGGGAGGCTTGGCACGACCCACCCCGCCCCCCGTTCCCGGCGCTGGCTTGGCTGCGAGGGAGCCATCCTCCTCTCGCCCCCTGCCCCGCCGTGCGCCTCCGCA
>VYZV01027175.1:263762-302869 GCA_013401275.1 Pandion haliaetus | reverse complement strand
TCCCCCGCTCTTCCCTCCTCTTCCCCATTCCCTGCCGTCCCGTCCCGGGCGCGGTGCTCTCCTGCGGGTTTCGGTGGGACATCCAGAGAGCCTCCCCCAGGCGCCTCCTCTCGGGCCACCCGGGGGCGCCGAGGAAGGAGAGAGACCCCCTCGCCCCCGCTGTTGTTTCCAAGCTCCCGGGCGAAAGGCGCCGGCCGGCCCCTTTGGGGCTGCGCGGTGGCTCAGGCCGACGTTGAGGAGAAGAGCAATCCCCATGGGAGGAACGGAGGAGCGCCCGGCCGCGGCGGCGGTGCGGGGAGCTGCGGCCTGCGTGGGCTGGGGGGTCACGGCGGCAGGCTGCCAAAACGGGGGGCGTGCGGGCCGCGTCCCGCCACCCGTGCTCCTGCCGCACCCCACGCACATCCACTGCGGCACAGCCTCCCCACCACCCACGCTCCTGTGCAGAAACGGAGAGGAAGAAAGAGACGCTGGGGGAGACTCCTCCATGTAGCCCTTGGAGGAAAACATCAACGCCTTTGGTGGTGCAGACCGCTGAGTGCGGAAAACAGATCTTCGAGCAGGAGTGCGGTGACTCCAGTGTGGCTTACGGCAACCCAGATACGTGGGATTCACTGCGAGTTAAAGGAGTCTACCCCGTGGCTTCTCTGTAGCCACCGTAACCCCTACAGGTAGACACAATCTGATAACTTGCCACCCAGATAAATAAATAAATGTTTTCAGAGAGCTTGTGCTATTGAGAGTGCTATATATATTTTCACATATATATATATATATATATATGCACATGTATTCACACAGCATATCTGCAAGGTAGTTTTCGGCTGACCTGGGTCAGTAGAGGCATCTTTGCATCAAACTGTTCTGTGAACATCAGTAACTGCTTAGCAGAGGACAGTGGTTTAAGACAGTGTGCCCCTGAAGAAAATGCACATACCTTTAAAAATTAAACCTTTCTTGGCAACAATTTGCAAGTGATCAATGTTGCCATTCCAAGCTGCAGCATTTCTTCTCTCACACACTGGGAATATCCTAAAGGACCACTGGAGAAGATGAGGTCATTGCTGCAGTAGTGGCAGAGGTGTTTAAGAAGGAAGGACATAAATGCATAGGAAATCAAGCTTTGTTTATCCCACAGAAACAAAATATTCAGGAAATGTGTTCATCATCTGCTTATATAGAGAGGTCAACTAAACAATGTGCTTATGAATAGCAAGATCACTATTGTTGGTATTTCTACTGGCAGATCTCTTTCGGTTGGAGCACTTCATAATCAAAAAAAGCATTTCCTTGGTAATAAAAGCGATGTCTACATTTAGTGATTTTCTGTTTTACTTGTGTACCAGCAGCTTTTTTACAATATAGAATAGACTTGAAATGTCAGAGCCAGTAATACAAGCTAGAGTTCTGACGGTTTAACAGCCATTTTATATTCCTTCCTTCCCCTCCAGATTTAAATACATTAGAGCTTTCCTACATAAACCCCCAATTATCTGAAATAATAATAAAAATTAATATTAAAATAATAATGAAATTGTTATTACTGTCATCATAATTGTCATTATCACTATCATCATTATCATCATCCTAGTTAAAAGGGAAATTAACACTGAAAAGTGTGCCTGCACGCTGGTATATTGGTCATATGTTGGCGTCATTAGACCAAAGAGCTTCGGAAGGTTAAACATTTGGTGGGGGTGGGGTTTACCAATTCAAGTTCATGGTTTTTCCTCAAATTCTCCATAATAAAATCTGCTTTTTGGCTAATAATATTAACACAAGCACTTTCAACTGAGTCAGAAATTCTTTTGAAAATACTATGAATAAATTTAAATGTAATAATATTTCAAAATAAAAAAATCTCAATAATGCACATAGATCCTTCTCTGGACACTGCTTCTGAAAAAGGTGATTCTTAAGCTGTTTTCTTTTGTTTCCTTAATGTCTTTAATTTGAAGCATTTCTTTCTCTTCCCTAACAGGACATAGAGGGATTTCTATATAAAAGGTATCAGCCAGCACATGTGCCAGAGAGTAACAAAACAAATAAAACATAGACATCTTAGATAAAACACAGTATGTGTTTATTGAAAATTTTCAAGAGAAAGGAGCAAAATACATGTTTTCATTGTTAAACAAACAACTGAAGTGGTAACCACAAAGCATTTTAACATTTCATTAATCAAAACTTTATGTCTAACTGGCAAAATATATATCAATCTATTTTAACTATTAACATGGAAAATTAATATTTTTGAAGAAATATCAAGTGTCCTTGGAAACCATATTAAAAATATGTTATCATTCATAAGTTGAAAGTGATAGCCACAAAGGGGCTCGTTCGTTTGTGTGTTGTCAAGATGTTTCCATGTTTTAACTGATGCACATTATCTTTTCTTGCTTTCAGGATCAAAATAAAGATTATGGTAACCTCCTCAGCAATTGATAAATATACATTTCAAACATAATTTAGATAGAATAGTATTTTATCTTACAAAAAGAATACTTTTTTAGATTACGTCTTTCAACAATAAACACAAAACCATTTTTACCTCCATCTACATGGAATTTCAGTAAGAAAAAGCATGCTTCACATATAAGATGAAGATAAAAACACAGATTTCCTCTATGCTTTAAAGAGTTAGCTAAAATGGCTGTATTGTAGAATTACATCAGTAAACTACTAGTTTTGCCAGTTTTCATCTGCATTTCACTCATTTGCTAGTATTTTGATTCAAACAATTAACTCTATCCCAGCTGAAACCAGGACATTAGCTAAATGAAGGCAGAGAGACTGGAAAAGTGTTAGTTTTTGTTGATAGATTTGTCTTTGTAAGGATGTCTGTTGGCAAGGTTGATTAGGAACAAGGGAAGGAGGTGAAACAGCCTTGCTAGCAAAACGGTATCAACCACACCTCTGCATAGGTTTGAAGCTTAAAAGTTGGTGTGGCGTGGATTTTATACAACAAAGTGTCACAGACTCATTCTAAATGATTCTGAAAACTTTGTACCTATTTTCCCTTTACAGAAACTATGAATAATACGGTTCTTAAAAAAAAACCAGCCTGCCGGATTAATGCCTTTAAAGAGTCATAGAACAGGACCTAAGTTTTCAAGAAGAGAAACAAAATTTACATCAAATTCCAGTTCCTGAGAAGAGCCAAACACCATTTCAGTAATGAATAAATAAATAAATAAATAAATTCAGCATGTGTTCCCCTCATTTTTATTTTTTTTAAACAGTGGTTTGTCAATCTATATATTCTTCTCATGCTGTATTTTAAAATTAAGAATGAATTTTCAATCTATACCTCCTTTTGCTTTGCTAGAATTCAGACATAAATACAAAGTAAAGGCATTAAATTTTTTAATTCTTTATACAACTTCAAGTTTTCATTAAACATTATAGACAATACAGAAATATACTAAAGAAACCCAACAGGTATGAATGGAAACATCAATTTTCTTATTCCTATTCTGTCAGAAGGATTAAGTATTTTGGCTAATTTTGAAAACAGGAGAAAAGAAGAATTATTCGGTGACTCAAATGCTCACAAACCAAAATCTTTCTATTTTTACTTTATATTAAACTTTATTTCTTTGTTGTTTAAAATAACTTCTGTATCAAAATGCGTATCCAACCTTTAAGAATGCAAGTCGGATAGTTCAATACAATCCCCAGACATTTTAAGCACATCTTTGATGATGTAAAGCTCAAGGTGCAAGAGTGACATTAGGTAGAAGAGAGCAGGACTGCAGTGTCTCAACAGAACATTCATTAGAGGAAGATTTTCTTTTGTCGGAATGATAAAGTAGGAAAAAATTGTCAGATCTGTGGGCTGAATGTCACCAACCAGAGAGGCCTGTGATCAGAGGGCAACTCTTCTTTCAGCGCTTTACACTGTAGCCCCAGCTGAAAAATGAGGATTGAACATTCAGTATTTCCACCAAGGATGCCCTTTGCCAGCTTTTCTGGGCATTTTTTGCTCCAGTCCTTTTGAGGCAGCAGGTGGGAACCTCGTATCCCCAGAGATATACAGAAAGCCTTCGCCATTTGTCTCATACCCCATTTCCAGAGGGCCATGGGCTCCCTGACCTGATGTTTTAGTTACACACTGGCCATAGAAACAAAGGAAAATAAGTGACTGTCAGGACCCTGAGGGCACACACAGCATTCACGGCCCTGACCAGCCTCCTCTGGGGTATCCCAGGCTGTGCTGCGGCTGGATCTCCCCCGTGTAACCCTGCCCAAGCCTTTGCCCGGAGCCCACCATGGCACCCCCAGGCTGAGGCTTCTGAAGCACCGGGGGATCCCAGATCTCTCAGAAATCCCTGTGAAGCTTCTCCACACACCTCCTGCATTTCAGTCATGTCTTAGTCATTAGTCCCGTTATGGAACCAATAATGCAAATTAGAGGTTTAAATGGACCTCTGTGGCAGCTAAGGGCCAGGGCCGGGCTGTTGCCAAAGAGCCAGAAGCTGAGGGCAGCCGCAGGGGAGCCCGAGCTGTCGCCTCCCCAGTGACGGGTGCACAGAGGTGTGGTGATGGCAAATGGGCTCTCTGGACAGGCCAGCCATCATCAGATGAAGACAAGGCAACCAGGCCAGCCCAAGGCCAAGCCAGGAAACCCAGTCAGCCACCCAGGCTCACGGCCAGGGCAGTTGTGTGGGGATGTGGTGCAGGCTGATGCAGGAGGCCCACCCAGGCTGGAGCTGAAATGGGAGCCCCGGCCAGAGGGTTCATGGGGTGCCGCAGGCGAGGCTGATCTGGGCCATGCAGGCTGGTTTCCACACACAGAACCACAACAGTCAGTCAACTGTGTGGTGACAGAGACCTCACGTCATGTAATTTCCTTCATAAAGTGGCATACATCCATCTTCTGGGCACGTTAGGTCTTCCTATACTTGTCCATGATGAAGAATATTAATTACCAGTATCTCTTACAGACCAGTGAGGTTGTTTAGGATGAGTTTTTCAAATGCCCTCATCCCTGACCTATTTCTGCCCCCACTGAACTTGTTCGTAAAATTCCCATGTACTTCAGCACTAAATCAGCTAAGAAATTGGGAAACTAATTTGGTCTTACCATGTGGTTTGAAACAAAGTTTCTTGTTCTTGTAAGCAGAGTAGGCCGCTATGGATCCAACAACTAATACTACAAAAGCAGAAATTATAGGAGATGTAACTCCAGCTATTAATCCTGAATCTGTGGGAAAAGAGAAAGTTTTTTTTCAGAGGCACTGAAATGGCTTGACTTAACCATTTTATCTACTAAGGCATGCTTTTGCCAAACTATGAGAATTGTTTGGTGAAACATTGGAAATTGATTAAATACAATTAATCAGAAGACTAGAAATTATGTTACATTACAGCTGGTGTGAAAACGATGTCTTGGAGCCTAATTTAGTATATGTACTACTTTTGTAAGGCTAACATTTTCTTACTATTTTATGATGATCGGAAACAAATTATAGAGTAAACTATTTACTATACCCGTGTTTCCTCCATGATTGAAATGATGCTCCTCTTCTCCTGGAATAGAGGGTGAAGTTTCATAAAGAAGTGTTTTTCATCTTGTTTTGAGAACAAAGTCTTTACTCAGCAAAGTGTGATTTTGTACAGAAGGTGAAAGGGGGCTGCTCAGTGGGACTGTGAGAGAGGAGCTCCCCTTCCAATCCTGACCAACAGCTGCACTGGCCAGAGGAGTAACCATCCATCTTCCTGACACTTTGGTTTTGGAGAAGACTATTATCTTCTTAAAAAAGGATAATACTTAGAAGTCTACATCAAGCTGATTTCACAGGGAGTGGGACGCCAGTAGACTCTGGCTATTCTCTACTGCCAGACAATCAGATGATTTATCAATAATTTAAGTCAAGATCATAGGCCCGGTGCATCTACTTTCAGTTCTCGGCAGAAGCCCCTTGCTTTGGGACTGTCCTGGCTGAATTCAAAGGGATAAATACCACAGGGTTCTGGCATATGCCAGAATGCTACAAAATATTTAGGAATATGTCTCAAGTTTGAGCTTCAGGCTCAAAGCCATGGTTTGTGGAGAAGGATAACTAATCTAAATAAAAATAGCAGAGTCTTGTCGAATACCTTCAGTGACAAACAGATTACCACTAAAGCACAACCAGCCAGGTCTGAGTTACAAGTATTAGGGAGAAGCTGCAAGGAGAATTGGCAAATACTACCTGCTATGTGCGGTGGTAAAAGCTTCCCATCAAGGAGATCTGAGTCATCAAAACCTCCTGCAAGACAAAGATTAGGATTTCTGTTGCAAAATTATCTGAACAATGGTAACCTCTTCAGCTCCCTTGTCCAGTCTTTTTGTAATGTTCTAGGGAGGGGTGAGGGACCTTTGAAATCCCAGCTTCGACGTGGTGGATGGGTCAGGTGTCTTGCACTGAATGGTCAGCTATTCAAACTCACCTGGCAGCTGGAGTACCTGAACTGTTGGGGTCTACCTGTTCTGCATCTGTATTGGCACCCGTAGGATGTGTGGGCTTGGGCTCTCAGTAGCACAAATCCTTATTTAATTTGGACATCTCAAATCCCAGTGGTTCCTGGAGCATGAAGTCAGTGGGCCCGTTCCAAGAAAGACTCCAGAAGGACCTGTCCATGGCTCACCACTACAGTCATACCAGAAGTAAATATGGGATACATGGTGGTAGCTGGGATAGATGTGCCACTTCCACTTTATTTAAGTGGGTGTCTGGGACCACACTCAAAAGCAATACAGGCTTACATCCATCTCCCCAGTCCCATCTGTTGTATGCCCCAGGGCCATCTCAGATGCACGTCTCAGTATGGATTTGAACATAGACTTATCCACGCCCTGTGGCTAGATGTCAAATTTGAACCGTAGCATGATTCAGTGTACACATACCCAAAATGAAAAGGCAAACAAGCTGAGTGTTAGTCTCATGCCACATAGGAGTCAACATCCCACATTTTGGGTAGACAGAAAAGCTTTATGTTACTGACATTAAAACTCAGAAAATCCCAAACACTGGGTCAGGAACAGTGATTACAAAAGGGAGATGGAGGGAAGGGATGATAAAAAATATTACTAAAGAAATAAGAGAGTAAACTATTCAAAATATCTGCTCTGAACAGCTCATAGTGCTAGATTTTCTTAGGAGAAGATATTCTTACCGGAATTACTATGGCTTCCTGGTCGTGGTGGAAGAGGTGGGTATAAAGGTTTTCTTGGGATGTCACCTATTGATAATTAATATTGTTAGATGGTTGGACAGACAAAACTGAGAGCTGTAAATAAAGAGTATGGTAACCTGAGATTTTATACCTATTTCTGATTTGTCCGCCAGTGAATTAAGAAAAGGACCTTGTCAGCAGTTAAAAAGTCTCAAGCACTATATCAACAAATAACTAAACTAATCAGAAAGTGAAAAGGGAATATTTTCAAAATTAAAATGAGAGAAGAATTCATAAAAATGTTGAAGGAAAATATTTCAAGTATTTCTGGCAAGTGCATCGTTTAATGCTGACAGCTGGGAAGCACAGTGTTTTACTGTAGGTGTTAGTGGTGCACTTTATGCAGAGCCAACAGAGCAGTTGGTGTTCTAGGCTAGGCAGGAGGCAACAGGTTATCTCTGTGTCATCAGCAGATATTAATAAGATCTGCAGATCAGTTTCATCTAACAGATGCTGAATTCACCTAACGCATGATGAATTTTCTACTCTTGAACAGTGCAAAATGAACTCAGACTTCAGCTTTGTTGTTTAGGACTTTGTGCTGGTATTTGGCCTTAATTTTTGCCAGAGTATTAGAAAGAGATGCATTGGATAGAGCAGGAGATATGATGACCATTAGCTATTTCCAAACTGCACATATAGTACTGGAGTAACAAGAGCTGACTCGGGTCAAAACCTGCCAAAGTTAACATCCAGGGCTGTTTCTCTGTGTATATATAGGTCCCCTCTTGCTGTCCTTTCTACAACCAGTTCAGTTGCATTCTTAACTGTTCTCCTAGCCAGACAGTGAATTTAGCTCTGAATAAATGGAAGTTAGGTCACAGAAATAAATACCAACTTCACTGTCTCTCTTCTTAAACATTTCTTTCACCTTCAATACATGCCAGATGCCTTTTTATCATGTTTTCTTCTTGCCTAGCTGCTAAATATAATTCTTCTGTTTGTGAGTAACATTTAGGTTCTGATTCAGCAAATTATTTAGATACATGCTTAACTTCAGGCAAGTTTAGCCTACTGCAGTCAATGAATTTTAGGTAGAGTCTTACAGCTTTGCTGAATCAGACTTTGCCCAATTCAATAGAAGAAGAGACTTGTTCTGCTGTGTGTAACAAATGAAGACTCACCATGGTACAAAAGCAGAAAACTACGGATTCCATTATTCATTTTTATTATGATACTGTACTTATTCAGTATTCTCTAAGCATAAGAAGATATATTCTATGGCATAGCTAGTGAAAAAATTTCTTTGGAACTATTGATAATGACGTACGTAGCATTAATCCCATTATACCATGTATGAATGTCATTTAAGAACCTGAACTGAAAATGGAGCAAAGAAATAAAAACGGAGGCAAACATCATTTGCCATCCTCTGAATGAAAAGGTGGATTTTAGTGAAGATGCTTAAGCTATTCATTAATAATTTAATCAAAGTACTAAATCCATCCTCTCATAAAAGTACCTGTTAAAAACTTGCAGGAATGGAACAAACAGTATGGGCAGGAAGAAGTGACAGTATAAACATAGGAATTATAAACAAAATTAGATTCAGCTTTATAAAGTGTGGGCTAACATGTCATTCAAACACAGGCATGAAATGCCACGGGGGAACCTGGAAATGCAGAAAGCCTTGGAAATGGGAAAGAATAATATAAAAGTTATGATTCTCTAAGACTGAAACATGAGTAAACCAGATCACTGAGACTGGAGTCATAATTCAGAGGTTCTGTGCAATGGGCTGAAAAGTAATTTTTCTTTTGTGTAGCCTTGATTCAAGTAGAATTTTAGGCCTTGATTCAATAGTACTTGTATTTTAGATAATTTCAGTGTACAAGAACCTTTCTAGAGTACTTCACATTCTTGGTATACCTCTAAACATACTAAACAAAATGTGGTGCTAAAATTCCCAAAGTCAAGGTTTTCATATGTCTACACCACAGTATGGTGAATACTTCCTGGGTCAGTTCTGGATGTTATAGAAATACCTGGAAGTTATAGCAGGTTACAACTGCTTGACTGCTTTAAGCTCAAGCTGTATCTTGTCCATCAGTGCTCATCTTCCTGTGTGTCTGATCTGGGATCAGCAGGGTTACAACAAGCTCACACCTCTCTCTCTATCCACTGTTACCTCTGATTCCTAATCTTAGGCAGACTCATTTTTGGTAGCTGAAGAAACTCCTGCCGTCACCTGTTGTCTTCAACCTTCTGCCAGAAGCCACCACCCTGAACCATCATGGCTGAATGGGCAGTACATCCTCTCCCCAGCCATGACCGTGGTAGCCTGGCATGGCAATGTAAACCATAGCTGACTTCAGTTCATGCAGGCAGGCCACCTTGCAAGCTCCCATAGCTGGCAACCAGACACAGCCCATCCTGCTGTCCCTGCTGTGCATGATGGCCTCTGGCAAAAGGGCTGCATGTACATGAGCTGTAATGACTCCCATTACTACACTTCCTCCTACAGTCTTGAAATCTCTTTTCACAAACTAGGCAGACTTCAGAAAAAGACTACAAAAATATCCAACCATTATACCCGAGAAAAGGAGAGAGTACTCACCCCCACCAAGAGCATCTCCTAAATGCAGATCATTGTCTAAAAATGAAAAAGAGGAAGTTGTAGAGAAATGAGTTACACACAATTCTTGAGGGAAGTGAAATGTTGGTTTTAATAGAAAATATACAACTGAATGTTTGACAAGTAAGTCTTGTTTTTCAGGTCAGTCCCACAAATTCAAATAAGGTATTACACTTTTCCTGAAAACTCTTACAGAATTTAATATTTTCCCACACACTAATTGACAAATGATACAACATTTTCCACTCAAAATACGGAAGATTTATTCCTGCTTTAAATAAGCTCAGAATAAATCTCATAGTCAAATCAATATCAATACCTCTTTAATATATCTGCAAGGACGTAAATAAAATTAGCTATGTTAAAATATTAAAATGTACCTATTTTTAAATATACTTACTAACATTTATGTCTGTGGTGGGTTGACCTTGGCTGGACAGCGTGTGCCCACCAAGCTGCTCTATCACTCCCTTCCTCAACAGGACAGGGGGTAGAAAATAAGATGGAAGAAAACTCATGGGTCAAGGTAAAGGCAGTTTGATAAAGCAAAAGCAAAGGCCACATGTGGAAGCGAAGGAAAACAAAAGATTTATTGTCTACTTCCCATCAGCAGGCGATGTCCAGCCACTTCCCGGGAAGCAGGGCTTCAGTACACGTAGCAGTTGCTCCAGAAGACAAATGTTGTAATAACGAATGCTGCCCGCCCACCTCCTCCTTTCTCTTAGCTTTTATTGCTGAGCATGACGTCATATGGTGTGGAATATCCCTTTGGTCAGGTTGGGTCAGCTGTCCTGGCTGTGACCCCTCCCAAGATCTTGCCCAGCCCCAGCCTGCCAGTGAGGGGAGTGAAAATGTTGGAGACAGCTCTGATGCTGTGCCAGCACGGCGCAGCAGGGGCCAAAACACTGGTGTGTTACCAACACCTTTCCAGCTACCGATACAGAGCACAGCACTGGGAGGGCTGCTGTGCGGAAAATTAACTCCATCTCAGCCAGACCCAAAACAATGTGGTTAAAACTGGTATATGCATGTTTGGCTTAAGTGTAATTTGTTGAACTGCAAAAACTGAATACCCATTTCAAGAACAAATACTGGGAACTAATAAACCTAATTAGGGAGAGAGAATTGCATCAACTAATTTATGTAAGGAACATGTTGACAAAAATTTTTGCTTCAAGCAATCATATGCGCCTGTCTGAGGTTGGGTGACAGTCTGTTTTTCTTTGGCAGAGCTATAAAGGTTTTAAAATATACTCAAATGTCTGCATGCACATATTATACAGTGAACAACAGGCTCACTGTACCTGGGATGGAATCTTCCATCCAATAAACAACTTGTCCATGAGCTGCAGATACATAAACAAGAAGAACTCCGTTTCCAACATGCAGGTGTGGATTTCAGGGTGTGTATGGAATGATGGTGAGCTCTGAAAGGTCACTGAGTAATAGGCAGAAATACATTAGATGGATGTCGTAACTCCAAGAACCCCTTTCTTGCTCCTTATAAATGTTGAGTGCTAGAATGAATCAGAAGAAAAGGGACAGGAAAATCTACCTAAATTTTGATACCAATGCTTATTGCCACGGAAAATTAGACAGAGACTCAATTAACTATATAATTTTTTCATTATAATTATGTCAGAATTCCCAAACCCCAGGAAAATCCATCCAAATGCATTACCGTGCAGAACTCTGCCTTCTTATGTTCTTTATATCCAAAGGGAGTGGGAAGCTGCTTTTGCACAGTATGTAGTCTCATTTGTGTAACAACTCAGAAATGCTCTGATGTCACCAGGAAATCTGGCAGGAAAATAATCAAATTCATACTACATGACTCAGTTTGTTCTTGTCAAGTCAGATGTTGATCCTGCCTGCATCTGGTCAGCAGAGAGTTGCATTTCAAAAATACCTTTACATGTCAAATGCTAACACTGTAAGAAGCAATAAATTGCAAACTGGATTCAATTTTCTATCAAGATGAAGAATTCAGATAAAATGCAGGGCTCCACTCTGGAGGGTTCATGCAGAGATTTGTTGCAGAAATGCTAAGGTTGATGTGAATGTAATACAAATGGAAATGCACGTGTCTGTAGGGACTGGAAGAAACAGCAGAGCAAAGGGTTAAAAGAACAGACAATAAAAGTCACCATTCCCAGCAGTAAAATTGAGGAATGTGTTGTTTCTGTCAAAACCAGCAGGCCTGCACTCCGATAAGACGACAGCACCGATCACTTGTCAGCAGAGGAAAAGCAGAAGGGCACTGTAAAGCCAAAGGTTGCAGCATATTGCCTATTCCACTGCTTTTCCTGTTCACCCACCCAGAAAATAGACTGTGGACATAGCCTGTGTACCCCAAACAAGCAAAACCAGACAGTGGGCAGCAACCTGGCCTAGGGTTCAGAGATGGTGAAGTAAGCAAGATTATGAGGCAAAGGACCTCTCCATAATAGCTGATGACTCCTAAAGGGTAGAAAAGATCTGTACATAAACCGGCTTGTCTTTTCTGATCAAGAAGAATCACAGAGACAGAATAAGGACTCAGTATCTGGCGTGCCTTGTCCTGTGTTGCACATGATGCTCACCAGACCACCTGAGCACACACATCTTGGTGCTCATGAATATGTGGGTTTGAGCATATGGCTGAATTAAATCAATGGCAGGATGAATGTGAGTGGGTAAAATCAACTTATTTAGAGATTTTGTAAATAAACATCACATTCCATTAAATTTTGTGTTGAATTTTGTTACACCAGATGGGAGGTGCCTACAGGAGAGTTTCAACTCAGGCAGAGGTGTGTGGGAAGTGATGCCCAGAGGACATGGCCTGGACAGTAACTGGCCTCAGCTGGACCAAAATCATCATCTCAGCCAGCCTCATTTCTCAATGATACTGGCTGAACGATACATAGAGGAAACCCCGAGGTTAACATGAAGCATCAGGCAGATGCTAGGACATACTTCATACATATCATCTTTCTTCTGCACTTTCTAAATCCAGTAATTGATTTTTAACACTGTTTTTTTAAATTAGTTTTAATTGCTTTTAAACTCCCTGCGGTACTCTTCAGTGCTGAAGGGGATTCCAAAATCTTCTGGAAAACATGGAGTTCTTCATTCCCAAGAATTAGTGAAGTTGATTCAGGTAGGGCAGATAATCATCTGACAGTCATATCTCTAACAGATTTAGGAGTCCCTAAAAATCAAATCCCTTTCACCTGACTGAGGCAGCTCCACTGTAGATACTGGCATCCCTCAGTTACATTTAAAGATGTCTGAGGACAGTCTTTTAAGGCACGATTCAAGTAACCTGCTTGAAATGTCTATATTAGGATGAGAACAAATCCACATTTAGAGTGATATGAACTGTCCCTAGACATGCTGATTTCTCTCCACTGACTTTAAAGGAAGTCAGGACAGTAAGCTAAGCAGAGGGCAGTGGCTTAGCAGTACTTTACAAGAGACACTTCTAATCTAGGCCAAACACAGACTTTGTTTGCAAAATGAAGTGGGAGGAATGCAACCATTGCAGGATTTAGTAGCTAGCACATTCGCAAACTGCTGTCCCTGTTTGTCCAGAGTGAGCCCGAGAATTGTGTGGAAAATGTGACTGCTTTCGTGTACCAAAAGACTTACTGCAATGGTTATCCAGAAGAAGACTGAAAGTTGTTGTGTGGGCTAATGTTACCGAGCATTTCCTGATTCAAGCATTTTGTTCAATAGCCAGAAATTTTTCAGTGTAGTTTAGTTGAAAAATCTCAATGTTATCATAAAATGTTCCCTCATAAATGCATGTATGGTTTTGTTGTTGTTTGGAGTTTGTTTTTTTCCAATGATAACGAGCGTTCATTGGAAATTGTCATTTGTCATCCTCAGGACTACAGCTAAAACCTTTTGGTCCTCTCCACTGTTCAGAGCCTTTTTTCCTTTCTGACACAGGTCTTTGTAGCAATCAGTACTAGATACTAAGTAAATACATGGGGAGAAGAAAGAACACCCAAATTCCTCCTGATTCTTTTCCAAGTCTCTTATCAAGCATCATGAATACTAAAAGAAAAGATAATGGGAAAAAAGTAGAAGAACAGTTACCCATTTTTAGCAACAGTTACCCATTGTTATACTCCCCAGAGAGTGCAGTAAGGCTGAAAAAGCATGAAGAAGATCTTCAGGAAATAAAATGCCATCACTGGCCAGTCATGCTCTACAGCCTTACTGGAAGCAGTAAAGACATGTAATTGGTAATTATGTCAAAAAAACACTTACTTTACATACAGAAGACAGCTAGTATTCACACAAATGATCTCAGCTATGGTTCATTAGCAAATATGATCAAGAATCTTCTGTGAGACAGTTTCTATATATCTAAAATCAGTTATGACCTGTTGTCTCCATTACTTACTCAGCACAGGCCTTGTCGGTCTTCTGATCACTGTAGGCTTCCTGGTAATTATGTCCTCTGTGGGACACAATGACAGGCCAATAAACAACTAACAGTTTAAACTTTTTCAACTTAACAAAAGAAGGTATCTGTAAATCTAGCGAGCTGCATTCAATAAATCTTTATGTATCATGACAGAAGCTAAAAATGAAGGGATATGTTTTCAAAGCCTTTTTTTTTGTTGTTTTAAACAAAATTTTAATTTTATGACAGAAACATTGAAATCTAGCATTTCCCAGTTCTGTATATCTTTAACTTAAGTAGCAGCCACTTCATATTCCAGTCCTCAAGGAAAAGGACTTAAGATTTATTATTGGCTCTAAATGCCATAGTAAAATAAGGAGAGGAGATTTACCTACCTGGGTGATCAAGAGCATCAGCTAAATCAAAATCACGTTGACCTAGAAGGAAGGAGACAGAAGGAAAGAGACTAAGTCAGTGGGCAGGTTTCCATGACCTCCAGGTCTGAGGGCTCTGGACAAAGCCAGAACACCAGTAAGAGGCAAAAGAAAAATCCACCAAAACAGGAGCAGTGCAAGTTGTCAGCAGCTGTCCTTGCACCGTGCAGTCCCAAATGACCGTGTGAGATGGGCTCATTTAATTCAAAGAAGCTATTCATTCAGGTGGCACAAAGAGAAGCTGCTCTCTCCTATTATCCATATTCAGCCGCTGTGCAAACATGCCTTTGAAGAACATGGGTTGCCTGTTACAGGGCATAAGGGCTATTGCCGGGAGACGGCTGAAAGTAGCATTCAGCACAGTACTTGCAAACCAGAATCATTAGGTGAGAACTCTTAATATCTTCATTATTGTTTTACTAGCTCACCTTCAGAGAGCAGCTTTACTGGCAAGCCTGCCTTGTGATCACTTGTAACACAAATCAACTTTTTTTTTTAATTCTTCCAGTAACATGTGCCAGCAGTAAAAGATATAAAGATGTGTTTACCTAATTTATTTTCTGCTATAACTTACAAAAACTGAGAGAGGAGAAAAGAACCTTCCTGTTCCGTGTTAGGTGACAATGATGTCATTAAATGTCACAGCAGGGCAATTAGCATCCTGACTTTTGAAGCTAGCAGGTAGATAAAACTGGAAAATGTTTAAAATGTATAAACTGAAGCATACAACTTTGAACTGAACACAGAGTTATTCGTATGAGTTTTACTTTCCACTCTCTACAGTCTGCCACTTTCCTTTTAATACACAGCCTTCATGAAACACCTCTTTGTAGAGTATGTATCCATTAGTTTTCATCCAGATTGAAACCTTACCGTCCATGTGTTTGCACACCAAATACAAGATCAGCCTGCACAAACCCACAGAAAGTCACTACATGCCATGACTTCTCTAAGCAGAAATGTTTTACTGTGCTCTATCTACATCTGTTTATTATCCCATCTAAAAGGCTTAATACCCAACTCTTCGATGAAGTGTTTTTCTTGGTAAGTCCTGAACAGTTCATAGCACGAATGGTGTCATTGTTCAGGTGGGGAAACTGAGGAACAGAGAGAGGCTGTCATAGGTCCTCCATCACATCAGCACTCCGGGTTCAGCTCAGCCCTCTCTTCTTGACAGGTGCTGTCCATCTTCATGGCATTCTTCACATTAATCACTGTTCCTGAATAATAGCTCCTGCCTGTGTCAAAGAGCTCCTGGAAAGATTAATTATCAGTGGTAAAACACTGTGTGATCCTCAGATAAAAATCAGAGCAGGAGCATAAAGTAGAAAGGTTTTGATTCCCGTGAGGATTTTCACGTAAGTCTGTGAACTTAATTATAGCTGGTGCCTGACGGAAAAGATAAAACGAGGCTGGAATGCAAAATCGTGAATAGCTTCTAAAGCAAACTGTCCCTATAAAATATGATGACAAACCCGTGTTTGGAAAGGAAAAGCAGAAAACAGCATAAGGCTTTCCCAGTACTGTTATTAGAGTAGCATTTACCTCTTATCATTTGAATTGATCTTGGGATGTCACCTCGTCCGACCACCTCTCCTTTCCCTGCCCTGGCCGCTCAGCCAACCTCGCCAACTCCAGTAACCTTTGGGCTGAGTCCCTAAATGGATAATATTCCAAGACCTTGACAGGTTATTTTTTCTATATGAATCCATTAAAATACATAAATCAATAAAATTGACAAGTGGCTTCCTCAGAAGATGTTCTCTGCCGGAGCCCTGAGGGCACCACTAGCCCTCACTGGCCCTGAGCCCCAGAGTGTGGGCTGTCACAGCCATGCTGCTGCCCAGCCATGGGACCATTTGATCCCGATGCAGACCCCTCCCTGCAGGCTGACATCCTGACATTGCCTTGACTTATATGGTCAAATTCTATTTCTGAAGCATTTCTTCAGTGCCAGCAGTATGAGCAACTGAAGTCTGACTGTCCTTTGATTTTGTCCTCTGGATAAATCTTCATTCTTGATTGGTGTCCTGAGGCTGTCTGACCTGAGCCCTGCTGCTGCAGGATACTGCCGGCAGGGCTCAAGCCATTTCTCATCAGAGTGAGTCATCAGAAATAATTTTGTAACACCAAAGAGCTGTTGGCCAAACCAGCTCCTTTGTTACAGGTCCTGACACGCAGGAACTAACATTACGGAAAGCAGCTACTGAGGTCCTAATGCTGTGAAGTGAACGTGACAAAATTGTCTTGTGAAGGAAGACTCTGGAAAACTTCCAAGTAAAATATTTCTTTGAAGTTAGAGAAAAGAAAAAAATGGAAGGAGGAATCTAATCAAAAGAGATTCTGGAATTCAAACAAGATGATGCAGATGCTTCCAATTTCCTGAGAGCCAAAGCAAAACAGCAGACTGAAACAGTTATTAACATCTGCCCTTCTCCTGGACAATACTGACATTTCCCTCTCCTGTTGTACGTATGCTCTGTTATCGAAAAAATGGGAAAAGACAAGAGGTGTTCTTTTGAGACAGCAAGGGAGAAGCAGAAGACAACTACAGAAATTTTAAGAAGAGAAAAAAGAAGCCTGAAAATCCCCTGCAGAAATTATTCAAATTATTTTTTTTTAAATTATTTCTCATGATAAACCAAGTAATAAAATAAATAGACATCAACACAGAATGGCTGATTGGGAGTAAGATAGGAATCTACATTGAAATCCCTTTGGCTGTGTTAATATAAACCTTGACAGATGGGCAGATTGTATGTGGACATCTGTGCAGCATGGTAAATGGTATTCCAATAAACCATAAGATTTCTTGGACTTCCATCCCGATTTCCTCTGATAATAACATCAAATGACCGCAAGAGGTAAGATTTTTGTGGAGCAGAATTTTAAATGCTCATTACCATTCCTGAGACTGCATCTAGACATTTTAAGAATCTAATTTGGGAGGATAACAGATGGTTAAATAGCTGAACAGCACAGATTTCATCCACAAAATGGTGGTTCTAAAAAAACAACACATTAGAGACTCAGAGAATATTTAGCTCAATAGGAACTGCAAACACTTCAGGGAACTCTTGAAGATAAATGACAATGGAAATAAATTAGTCAAACTCCTTCACAGAACAAACAGACTGAAAGAAATTCCACATATAAAAAAAAATTTTTTTTTTTTTTTGGACTAGCTTCCATAATAGAAACAGCTGGAAATTTACTGATGAAAATGAGAATGAGAGAAATTTTAGGAGGTAGAAAACAGCTTTGTTCCTTTGGGTTTTTTTATTTGTTTGGGTTTTTTCGTGGTTGTTGTTTGGTTTTGTTTTTTTTTTTTAACCTGGATAAAGTTATGAAGAGATTTAGCTATGCAGGAGGAGTTATCTCAGAGTTATCTCTGTTATTACTGCTTTGGGCTAGTATGCTGTTTCTTGGCATCACTTCTAGCCTTTCTTCTGGTAGTACCTCTGCTTTTACATAGAAGTAAAATTATTGTAATAGTGGTTTTTGTTGGGTGGTCTACAATGATTCATAACAGAGAATTTGAGAAAAATTCTTCTAAGCTCCTGCCTGACACCACAGAACAGTCTTTACCTCCAAATGAGAAAACACTAAGCTAAGAAAGCAAGCATTCCAGATGGATACACAGTTTGTATTGCGAAAGAACCTGTTTAATTATGTTTATACTAGCTGCTCAAACACAATGAACTATACTAACAGCAGGACTTTTGCTGGCACTGCCAGCCTTATTTGGGATGTAATTCCCTCATCCCCACCCAAACCATGCAGTTGTGCCAGTAAAAATCTCAAGTGTAGACCTGGCCTACATAGCTAACAGTAGACTTCTCTGTAGCAGCCAGACAGGGGAGAACAGATTCCATAAAATGAAGCACCAAAACATAGTAGCTTAAATTTCAAAGTTACTAGATTTAATTTTTAAAGGCATGATTCTTCCAGGTAGGACATTAGCTTTCACTAATGCCCATACTTTCTATGAGCCTTTTTAATATCATGTGTGCAAGGCTGGTGATATAGAACCCTTGTTAGTCCACATGCTCTACTATGGAGGCTGTTACGGTTGCTGTTTGCCACAGAGATACTGAGCCAGCTTTTAGTAAGTTCCCTTGCATATAAGACAAACCCTGCTGAAGCATCATGGAGCTGAGGTCATCTTACCCCACCAAGGCAGTCCCCTCCAAAGTCGTGTCCTCAGGCACATGTGCATTTAATGTTCACAAACTTTTGCCCATATTAGTTTTCTGAAAATGTGACCCAAATATCTGGTCACTAAAATGCAGACAGCAGCGTCTTTTGCCTATGGTTTAATTTGTAACCTAAATGTTAAATGGATCCAACACCCTTTAACTGTGTAGCTGATTGATCACAAAGGCCTGAGGTCCCACAGTTTTTGAGGAGGACTTACGAGGAACAAGGCTGGATTCTGCAGGTGGATGTTATCCGTTCATCTTTACGTTTTCTGACAAAAGGCTACCATGGCATCACTCTGCAAGTTTTAATCTCCATAAGTAGGGTCAGTCCTGCACTGGATCCATATGAACACAGCTTGTGGCCATTAAAGTGATGCACATTGAAATAAGACAGCATGAATATTGGTAAATGAGAGTCAGGTTATGCGACAAATTAAATTAACTTTTCAGGCATTTAATATGCATTGTCTAGTATTAAAAATGAAGCTAAGATCCATGAGAAAATGTGCTTATATGTGTATATACATGTGTGTGGACATACACTTCAAATGCATACAGGCACGTGTGTTAGATAAATCCGTTTGTCATTAATGTGATTAAATTAATGGGCTTTGAGTACATTGCTAGCAGTCATATGATTGGGATGAGATTACCTGTGTCACAAATAAATTGGAAGCAACTAACTTAGAAATGTGAGCTAGATAGAAAGGGAAAATAAGTTGATTTTACATTATTTAAAAACAAGAAAAAAAATTATTTCTTCAGTGTAATTAAGAATTGTTTTGTGAATACAATGAGCTTAAAATGTTATGAAGCTGGCAGAGACTCAGGAAGAAGTGGGTGACTCACAAATGAGAACAAAAATTTTCTAAAAAGGAACAATGTGTTACCAAAACCACTCATGGGAGCTATTTTATGTTCTTTTTAGCTGAAATGGTAAGTTATTCTTTGCACAGATCATTTCTGATTATTATACAATCATGAGACATATTTCCCCTGTAATGAGAAAATGGGATGTATTCTCCCAGGTATGTGATTCAGAACATACCCATTTACTGGTCCAGCTTTATTCAGGAAGCAATTATGTTTGTTTAAAAGAAATTACTCATGTAAGAAAAGTTGTGGGAGAACATAAAGGTTTACACCCCAGAGTGGACACTTTGGACAAAATCTCAATGAGCAGGTACTATTTCTTTGATGTAATACCCTCATGATGCGTATTTCCTGATGAGGATACTGTAGCTTTTTTTCCATCATGGCCCTTTCATTCCATAAACAATGATTGCCATTACAACCCCTTAATGTTGGGGTGGAAAAGGAGTATGCTTTAAAATCTGTAATTAAGATTTAAGTTCCAGTCTATAGACCACAGCATATGGACCTGATTATTGGTTTCACATTTTTTCCTAGGCCACTTCTGTTTACAGTTTGAATTCAGGGGAAATGAAAAGGTCTCTCTCACTTATTCATACAAGAATACATTTAAATAATTACCAGCAAATAAGATGCACTAATAAAGCAAGAGTGGCAGCACTGCTTTAGGTCTGTGCAGCATGGTCTCATCAAACATGAAAGAAAATCTTCTAGTTCCACGGTGTTTGCTTTACTGCGGATGACAACAGCTGTTCAAAGGTAGCTGCCATTCTTTATAATGTGATATGCCCTGCATACATAAAATAAAACATATATAATTTTCTGTATTTTGCTTCAGAGTGAGTACAGAAGAAACTGGTGTGTGCTGTCAAATTACAGGCAGGGCAAAAGAGTTGGGCTCTCTGATGAAGCAGCACCATATGTTTGCACATCTTACCGATTTTCAGCTGCATGTCGTGAAGAAGCGGAGCTTAGGCCACGGCGTGGGCTGTTCAGCCAAAGCTTCTCTCTGTCCCTGTGTGGTTCAGGAAGCTGTCAGCCCTTTTCAGCCATTTGGTCTGAGTGTCAGGCTTAATGACGGTCACGTTACGTGAGAACTGTACAAGTAAACAGGCTCAAACAAGAGACCTCTATGAGTGTTCCTACTGAAACTCTATACTTTGGCACAGGCAACAGCTGTGTTGGGCTCTTTGAGTGACCACTCACTGCTGAAGTACTAGCTGGCTAATCCACACTTTCCCTAGCTGGTAGTTTAGAGACAACACAGAGAGCTGAAGGTAATGCAGGAGGTCAGGGAGATGCCAGGTTTTGCTATTTCTGTTGCTCACAGAGTGTCTTTTAATGTTCGTCCTCCCACCTTCATCCCAAGTACACTGGTAAAATACATGCAAAATACCTTTAGCTCTTCAACATGGGTAGCACTGATCTCAGTAATGCTATTCTGTAACTTAACATTGAGTTGAATTTGTTTCAGAAATTCTGTTGTATAACTAATCCTGTGCCCCCTGAAGTCACAGTAGCTTATCAGCATAATTATTTATGTTGCTTCCAAGGGGGTTAGTAATACTGCCCAGTCAAAGTGGATGATCAGGACATTTCGTACACATTCTTTGCTTGTGTGTTTAAGATGCAAGACAGCAAAGAAGCAAGACATGCATCTTCTCTCTTTCATGCCATTAAGAACGTGTTTTCTAGAAAAAAATAATGCTGGAAGGAGTTGCTGGACATCACCAAGCACGTCTGTTCAGCAACAAAGTCTCTGCAGAGTGTCAGAAGCCACCTCTCATCTCATCTGGACTAAAGGAGAAAAGCCATTAGACTCCCTTTGCAGAGCTGAAGAAGCCTTTGCACATGGTGCCGGAGTGCACAGAGGAGCCTCTCTGAATGACCCTGTGCAAAGCGTGATGGAGCGTCAGTTGGTATCTGAACTTCAAAAGCAGGACACTCAGAAGAGGATCTGATAGCTCAGCCTTCAGAGGGAACAGCAATCAAGAGTCTTGGCATGCAGAATGCTCCATAAACTGAGTTGGATTTCTGAACAAAATGCCAGCCTTCTTTTTGTTACCATTATGCACAGGAAACAAAATGGTCTGTACAATCTTTGTGAATAGAAATACCTGGCTCGTATCTCAATTTCTGCTCCTTGCAGATGGTAACCTGCAAGGTAGAGTTGCAGTTTTGATGCGATATAGATTGTGATCTGGGAGGCTTTGTTGCTTTTAACTCAGGACTCTTCCGGGTGTGGAGTGTATGCCCCTGGTTCTTCCACTGCTAATGTTATAAGACCTGGGACATAAAGAAGGACTTTGCTTTACTTTGTCTACTAAGCTTAGTGACTACTCTGGCTTTTGGTTTCATTTAATATGGAGCATTGTTGCCCTTTCAAAATATATTGCTGTGATTTAGCTTTTTAAATAAATTAATCAGGAATTAAAAATTGTTTATACAGTGGAAGTGAGACTGTTATATTTTCGTAACCCATTCAAGCCCTTTCTTTCAATTGGGACGGCCTATTTGCCTTCATGAGATATTGTCTACAGATCAGATTTTTAGATAGTATTTTCCCATAACATTCATAGATGTCAGCCCCGCTGGGGAAAAGAAGGAAGACTCTGATGTTTAAGATCAAAACAGTCTGAATCTCTCTTCTCATAACAATGAGGCAAAATGCCACAGAAAGGTATATTTTTATTGATTTTTTTAATCTTGAAAGAATTACGACATTTATTTATTACCCTCAGTGGGATGGCGAGGGATTGACAATGGCTGATGCAAATGGTACATACTGAAAACAGGCCATTTGGGCACTGCTACGAGGCTTGCAATGTGGCAGCAATGCTTGAGAAATGAACCCGAGAAGCTGAGTAACCACACTGGTGGTTAGCTCTTCCCAATCTCTGATGTTGCAACAGCTCTACTGTTGTTACCGTTTCAACTAGTTCAGGTATGTCTATCACACTGCAATCACAACTTTGGATGATAGCGCTTACAAGCTACAGATGATAGCAGCTCTGGTATTGGGAGTGAAATAGTTTTGGCACCCAGCAACAAGAGAATTCATTGTCTTGATATATATCCCTGCTGATATCGCGAGTGCTTTGGCATGTACACAGGGACCTCACGTGGAGTGACAGCGAGCATGGAGCTTCATGGAGCAGTATAAGAAAAACAGAACTGTGTTTTTCATCTCTCCCATTCTGTCCTTTAACTCCAGTGAAAACTACATTATTCATAAAACTAAGCCACATAGTGTCTCAAATCCAAGCAGGTCTGTAATTTTCTCCCCATAAAGTGCCTAGCTAATTAACTGAGAATACAATTAGTTTTGAGTCAACTTCGTTGTAAGCCTTAGATGCTGTTCCTTTTACCTGCATAGCATGCAATACCTGATGCAGTAAGGTTAATGTCTCTAAAACATCATCAACCTTTGAGCTGTCTTTGTTACTGACTAAACATGTGATCTATCAGTTGGTCTTAAAGACCACAGGTATCTCTAGATTATATCTATATTGGGAACCTGAGGAGCATTTCTGAGCAGTCAGGTCTGGTGAGAATCTCAGCTTCTTTCCAGCTCCGTACAGGAGACAGCCCTCGGGTTGCCCTGCTTCCCCACTGCAGGTACGCACACAGGTGTATGGCCCAAATGGGACCTGCGATATGTTCCAAAACTGAGGTGTATGGCCTGAATGGGACCTACAGTATATTTCAAACAGGTGCATGATCTTAGTTACTGGGGGACTAGGACCTAAGCCGTGTCTTTCCACACCCTAAGTGGGCAGTGTAGACACAACCGAAGCTGAATTACAGCAGGTCTGACAAGCTGCAGTAACTGACATGGGATGTTAGCATGAACTTCAGTGGAAGAAGTTTCTACAAAGTTTCTTTCATTTGGGCTGGGCTAAAAGGGACTCAGACAATTAGTTGTTGCAGCTCAACTTATATGGGAGACCTCATGTAACCTGCCTAAGCTTGGAAATAACAAAAGCCAAAGAGTGTAGATAAAAGTATGGAAGACTGCAGTGAGCATGCAAGTTTCTGAACAGTATCAGGTCTCGCTTCCCTTGTGCGATGTGGTCCTTGGTTATGCCATGCTTGTGTTGAGATGTGTCCATCAAGCTAGTCTAACCAACTAACTGAAGATAGCCAGACATAAAGGAAATACTAGGTGGTAAGAGCAGTGATGTGATCAGGCCTGGCCATGGTGGCACGGTAGTTTCTAGAAGGTATCACAGACGGTTACAGCTTAGATAAGAATTAAGGCTGCATATAAAAAGGTGAACCATGCCATAGACATTCCTATCATAAGGACTTAGACCACCTTTTCACCAGTGTGGCTAAGCCTTTCTCATATCATGTCTTGATTAAGACTTGAGTAGTGGTTCCTGTAAATGTCCCCTGAAACATCGTAAATACTTTGACGATAAAATTCAGTGGTTGTTGCCATAGACTTAAAATAATTCATTTTGCTTTCCAAAGTGGATTAAATAGTTTCCACAGTCAGAAGACCGTGCGCAAAGCCCGCAGCAGCTTTCAGCAATGACTTCTTCCCCAAACCAGGGCCTGAACTGGCTCTAAATTAGCACATGTATAAAGCAAGAACGGTTAGACTGACTATCCTTGTAATTAAAGTGACAGAGTATACAGAGATTGGCTTGCCCATGTTCAGATTGTTTGAACAGAAATATTCAACATAAGAGAGTCCTCCAGAACAAGAAAGTCCACATGCCAGTGATGAGAGACCGTGTGAATCATACCTGTTCACAACATACTACGGGGCATGCCAGTACAGTCCCACTGCTCTGCTGTTTCTATGCCACATTACTTGCTGAGGACCTCTAAATAATTCCTCGTTTGTTAAAATGGAACTATGGCACTAATTTAAGTCAAGGGTTTTTTCACTGCCCATCACTGCAAGATCTCCTAGGGACTCCATTTAAATTGGGAGTGGTGGGAGGATGAGCAGCAGCAGCAGCTATTTTGGAACTAGTGGTTAATGATTGATTTCTTCCTGCAAACACTGCGCTACAAGTTTTTGAAGTAATGCTAATATATAAAAAAGAAAAGATTACAAGTGCACTACATGGCAGATGCACATGAGGATGATCCTATTTGGTTTGATATAAAAAAAAATTTTACAGAATGTTCTGCTAAAAGTAAGTTACGTTTGAATATAGAAAAATGACTCAATGTAAAAGGACTACATTTTCCCAACTGCTATTCATTTGTCAAAAAGTGTACACAAAATGTATTAAATTCTTCATTAATCCTGCACGGAAAAAAAAGAATGTATGCTTGTGAGTGGATTTTATATATTCAGGAAAATGTTGGCTAAGGTTAATAAATTATTAATTTATAATTATTAAAGCATGAGCACCAATATGAAAGCATAAACATCTTTAAACTGAATCAGAATTTGTTTTTACAATATAACCAATATGCTTCAAAATATCAATAACCAAGAAAAGCTCTAAAGACATGAAGTTAGTGTTTGACTAAGGATCTCTTTGGAAACTCTAAGTTCCCCGGGAGGTCTCATTTTACAGCTTCCATTTAAGAAGTTTATACTCAAGTCCAAGCTTGTGAATAATTTTACGCGAGCAACACTAAAGAGAAAATAAATTATAATAAACAAACCCTAACCAGCATGGCTATTACAAGTGATCATCCAAAAGATATATATCTCTTAAAAAACTGCAGTAGTACTTATCTAAACACTCTTGAATGCTTCTCATGAAACAGTAGCAACAAAAATAATGCCAGCAGGCATTTCTAAATAAACAAGCATATTTTTTTAGGGCTTGGGGTTTAGATTTTGAGTTGTTTTTTTTTCATTTTTAATAATCGTGCCCTAGAAATAAGCCAAGGCAAAGGTCACTTACCTCTTACATGGGCTAGAAGAAAGCCAAGGCACAAAAGAAGTACACTTTTGAAGTTCCCCATGGTCTTCTATGCAGTGCCTTGATTGCACTGGTGGTTTTTTTCCAGCGCTGATGGTAGATGTTGCAACTGCAGTGCCAAGGTTTGAGGGAGATGCTTGGAATCAGCAGCTCCGTCCAAAGAGTTCTCTCACGCTCAAGCACCACGGAAGAGAGAAAAGCCCCTAAAAACCTCTTCTAGTACAAGGTAAGTAACAAAAGCAAACAACCCTGCTGCAGCCAAGCTGTGAGCAGCACCGTAGGTGCCACCCGCCCTCTAAGAAATCTATTTATCATGCTGGCAGGGTGCGTGAGCGCCGGGGAACCAGCAGCAGCACCCAATGAGGAGGGAGCCAGCGTGCTCTGAATCCACCTCCTTCCCAGAGGGAAAGCCAACCTGTTTGACATCCTCACCTTCAAAGCAGGGTGTGGTGCTGTGGGAACTCAAGCAGCTTGTGAGAGGAGACCTGCCTTCTCTGAAGCATACGTGAAAAAGATCTCTCAGATAGACTCTTTTCTCAAAGCCCTGCTTCCCTGCTCAGTTTTTGGCTGAGCAATAACTGCCGATAAAGACAATCCTGTCAGAGTCGTAACCGCTAACTAAGGCTGCTGCGTTAGGGAAGTGGAGGCCCAGAATCTGCTTTGCAGAGACTCGAGAATTGTTTACAGGGGGATGACAAAAACCCCTAATTTTATAAACTTAAAATGTGATATTGGACTACTGAACTGAAGCATGCTCAGCTCCCCAGCGGATGCTTATCTTCACAAGGTAAACATTGTCTGTCGTTATTTTTTCCATTGATTTAGATATATTTTTAAATATAAATATCCATGCATATCCTACATGGAGAGACATCTCAGATAGTGTCAAGCATGACAAACAAAGCTTCGGAAAATGAACAAAAATCATGCATCCATCTATACATGAACATATTTTAAAATCACTGATACGACTTAAATCCAGTTTTGTCATAGCCTCTCTCTAGCAAACATATATGCCGGCACACTTGTCTCTTGAACTGGACTGCCACCGTCACACTGGTGCCTGGCGCCAGCAAGGAGACGAGTGTGCATCCTCCCTTTTGCTGGGGGCTAAGCTTTAGGCGTTTTTGTCAGCGCTGTTTTGACTAGGGCAGCAAATACACTCAGGATGCTGCTACCACAAATGGCCAATCTGTATGCTCATGGCGTTGCTGGCTGATGCAGTCTGATGTAGGGCACAGGCCAGCCCCAACTGCATTTCTGTTGGGTTACCTAGAACATACGATACAGTGCGTGCTCTGAATTCATGCTTTTATGCTAGCTACAAAAAACTGACGCAACATAAACTGGACTGATAGAACCTGGTGATATTGAACATCAAGCTTCTTGAAGATCCAAGTTGGTCAGCCCCCCCCAAATTTGAACCCACAGAATGTTTTATAAAGGCCTGGCTTATTGTATCACATGGCTTAACTATTTCTAAGCTAGTAATAGAAGTTCTAAAACTCAATTTATGTATCACCATTATCCTTGTCCAGGCCAATTGCTCAATCTCCAAAGAGTTAAGGACATTTAGGTTTAAGAGGTGACTTTGTCAGCCAGTTAAAACAAGAATTATACCATGACACGAGCAATCTCATAAGTCCACTGTTGCTTTTTTTTCCAGAATAACAAAAGCAGGCACACATGTGCTAATCTTCATATCAGTGATGAATTTGCCTGAAAGGAACAGGAATGTTAGCAAGGCTATGTACTAGTCCCAGGCAAGTCCAAGCACCTCACACTCTGTAGCTTTACTTCAAAACAGTTGATCTTGTAAGTGAACTCTTCCCAAAATGCGTTATCTCGCCTGTCTACTGATACTAGTTAATTGGGATATTGAACATTCTCAAATTAAGTTTGAAGGTGATGCACCCCTTGTCTAGTTCTTCTGAAGCCAGCTACTGCTCTGTCTCGCTAAATAAAACCAGTACGAATAAGGCACAGGAAGGAGCGGACCTAGCACTGAGGTCAGGATGTCTCAAATACTTATCCCACTTCTGTTCTCGGGGTGCATTGCAGGAACTTCTTAACCTCAGTTCCCTCTGTCAAAGACATGGAACTGCTTGCCCAAGATATCAAGTAAACAATATTATATATTAAAAACAAATATAAGGCCTTACACCTGACCATAACTTGCGGTTTTATCACTTTGAGAAATCACTGACCCATCTTTTTCTATTTAAAGGGAAAAGAAAGTTCTGTTTAATATTCACCTGAAAAGGAAGATGATTTGCTATTTTTTTTTCTCCTTGTTCTTTCATGAAAAAAAAAAGTATTAAGAAATAGCAAATGGGTGGAGGAACAGAGCCAGTGTGTCTGTCTATTCTCTGCACCACATACTTTTAGCCCATCAGGCCTCTTTTAGATGAGACAAGCTAAAAGAGACGCAGAGGACAGTCACAACTCACCACAGTTGCAGCCCCATCCTTCCTGTGGGCAGAGGTTAAACATTGCCCTTTTTGGCATGGGTGACCTGCTGTATGAGTCTATTGGAGATGAAAGAACCAAATTATACACTAGAACTACTGGGGAAAGCCACTAATATTCTACAGTATTAATCTTTTGTCATAAAAATGGAAGTATTTTAATTAAAATATTGAAACATCTGGTAATACTAGACACTAATTTAAATATAAGCCAAATACACAAGTGAATCAGTGATACAATTTCTTGGCAATGGACGAATACAATTACTATACCCTAGCTAAAACTTCAATGGTTTTTCACAAGCAGATGGAGGAACACGCATATTAGTACCTTATTCTTGTGGTTCTTGAAGTACTCCCAATGCAGGGGTTTGAAAAAACTGTATTTTTTGCTCCGTTCAAGTCCTTTCCCTATTCCTAATCATCTCATCGCTTTCTTTCAAATGTGTCTTTTATATCTGCATAACCGAAAAGAGAAAAAAGAAAATAATCTTTTCAGTTTATTAAAAGGTTAAGGTTTGTTTCATAACTTGTGAGTGAAAAACACAGAGATAATAGTACAGTTTAGATAGTGGCCTAAAACAATTAGCGAGAAAAACACCAAAATGCACAACTGGGAGTGTAATTCAGCCCAAGTTACACTGAAAACTGAGTGCACCAAAAAGTTTTCCTTAGTACTCAAACTTTGGCACAGATATTGAAATGAGCATGAATAGGAGCTGCAGTAAAAAGCTGCCAAATTTTATGCTTAAGAATTGCCTGCTTTCATTTCCATAGCCTGATTAATTCATTTGGGTAAGTTTGGATAAGTATTTGAAATAGACATCACATTTGAAAACAGTCAAAACATTTTTCAAGCAGTCCTTTCACTGATAGGATGAACTAACCTGCCACCTCAGCTCCCTTGTAGAAGCTAAAGCGATGTGATATTCTACAAGAAGATCCTGCTTTGCTTTTTTCCTCCGATTACTGAAGGTAACTCCCCCTCCTTAAAGGAAGTAGACTGGAAAAAAACAGAACTGAAGAGGGTATGCGACAGGATTAGGACGGAGCTCTTTGTTGCCATCCATTTAACCTCAGCTTAATGGTGAAGGTACTTCACCAGGAGTGAACTTGCAGCTTGGGCCTGCAAAGGACAGTAGTTTTTCATCCAACTGCAACAGTCTGATCAAATGTCTTATGGAAACTAGAATGTTAATTCCCAAATTGGGATCTGAAAGTAACTGACACCCCATAAAGCCACGATGGGCAGCTGATCTGTGGGAGATAACCATAAACATACTTCAGTAGGGTAAGAATAATTGTTAACTGATAATGTTTCTTGACCCAGTGAATGTGAGAAATAATGAATTTGGTATTTAGTTACGCAATGCAAGAGGAGTTGAGCTAGGAAGGCACAAGATCAAAGTCTCAATGGGTAGTGAGGCAAATAGCAACATAAAAATTAATACCCTGATAACTGGAAAAAAAATGAGAGAACTGCTACATTTTATCCATAGATAAGTAAAAGAAACCCATAAGTTGGCAGTTTCTTGCTCACCAAAAGAGAAGCGCCTGAGATTTCAAGCCTTCTCTTTACCCTTTTCTTCCTAGGTGGCAGCAGCCAGTGTTTCCTCCTTCTCTCACAACTCCAGCCTGTGAAGCCATAAATGGACAAAGCTAGAGGAGATGAAATCAGCATTACAACATCAGTTCCCTCCAAACATCACCTTTAGGTTTTCCTGTTTTGTGGAGTATAGTTGTGCCCAAATTTCATGCAGCAATCTACGCCTGTTTAGACTGAAAAAAAAAAAAAATCAGTAAATTTGTTACTATTCAGTCACTTGGAAACCCTTGCATTGCCACCTCATTTAGTTATGGTCCTCTCATATCAGAAGGTGAGACAATGACACATGGCCCTGCAAAAGTGTCAACTCCTGAGGGCTTGTCATGGTTTCGGTTTCAGCCCAGCCGGTAACAAAGCACCACGAAGCCGCTCACTCACCCCCCACCCTCGCGCCTGGCCACGTTGGGATGAGGAGAAAATACAAAGGCAGGCTTGTGGGTCGAGACAAGGACTGGGAGGGATCACTCCCCACTTATGGTCACGGGCAAAAGAAAGGCTCAACTTGGGCAAGAAACAAAATCAATTTAATTTACTACAAACCAAATCAAAACTAAGGGTTTTAGGAAGTAAACCCCAACCTCAGAACACCTTCCCCCCCAACCCTCCCTCCTTCCCGCCTCAACTCCATTCCCGGTTCTCTCTCCCTCCTCCCCCCGGCGGCACAGGGGAACAGGGGGTTAGGCCAGCTCGCCACACCTTGGCTCTGCCGCTCCTTCCTCCTCAGGGGGAAGATTCCTCACTTGTCCCCTGCTCCACCGTGGGGTCCCTCCCACGGGAGACAGTCCTTCACCAACTTCTCCAACACGGGTCCTTTCTGCGGGCTGCTCTCCAGTCACACACTGCTCCAGCGCGGGCTTTCCCATGGAGTTACGGCCATCTTCGGGAGCCTCAGCTCCACCGTTCACCTCCATGGGCTGCAGGGGGACAGCCTGCCGTCTCACCATGGGCTGCAGGGCCATCAGCCTCCTCAGGCACCCCTCCGCCCCCTCCTTCTTCACTGACCTCGGGATCTGCAGAGGGGTTCCTCTCACATTCCAATCCCACTACTCACTGCAGGTTCCCCTTCTTCAATCTGTTCTCCCAGAGGCGCCACCACCATCACTGATGGCCTCGGCCTGGGCCAGAGTTGGGTCCGACTTGGAGCTGGGGAAGCTTCTAGCAGCTTCTTACAGGAGCCACCTCTGCAGCCCCCTCCCCCGCTACCAAAAAAAAACCCGCACCACACAAACGCATAACAGGGCTGCAATGATAGGCGGCTGAGGAACACTCAATGCAAACACCGTTAAGTTTGCCCATACTAAACCTTCTATTGCTGTGCATATTTTCTGTAGATTATGTGTTACCAAATCTAGGTGCTGTCCTTCACACAGATAGAGGTCTTCTCTGCACTTCACACTGGGAAGCACCCTGTGAAAGCAGTTGCTACTGGCCAACTTCCTTCTAAAATGATTAAAACATCTGTAAGAAATAAACTTGAATTGTGGATGGAGCAGACAGACAAACTCTCTGTTAGAGCACCAAAATTTTTGTATTTCTAGAGCTACTACAAAGGAATATACAAAAACATTTTCTTTTTTTCTTTAATTTATTTTTAGAAAAATCACAATGTTGATAGGAGGTTTCAGTAAGTAATTTTTAGGCTTGCAGAAGCTGAAGAAGGATTCAAGAGTTTGGTTAGCTAAAAGCTAGTTCGAGCTTCCCCTGCCATTCTTTCCCTAAGAAACACTGGCTTATTTCCATTTTCTCTACACTTGGCATTGATATGAGATACCTGTTTATTCATGCAGGTAAGCAGTACATTTCATTTCTTTGTATTTACATAGATCAAGTGTTTTTTTATAAAAATCACTTTTGCGCCCTCAAACACACTTAAAGGTTTTAGCACTTTTATACTAAAAGCAGAAGTGGGGCAAAAAGAGATTTACAAATTAATTCCATAACAAAATACTAAAATCTGTGTAAAACTTTGTTGCAATCTAAGAAACATGTACAAGAAATTCTTAAATGAATTATCCTTGGCATACATTCATATTTGAATGCACAGATATATTTACATGTTTAATATCCAAATTCTTAATGACTTCTAAGATGTTCCATGAAATGACATCTTTCTGTAGAACTCTGCCAGGCGGCTGAAGCACATTAGTAAGACACATACTGTAAAATTGCATGAAAATTGGAAACAATTAGAATGAAAGCCAACAGAACTGGTCAGACTGTTCCTTCCAGACAGAACTAGTTATTATTCCAGACTTAGTCCTTTAACTGTTATGAGTTGCAGTTTTCCATGTTTCCACAAATCCTTGAAACCTTCCTATGGCTTCCAAGAGCCACAGCAAAACTCACAGGTGCTTTCAGCTGAGGATGCAATCATAGGTCCTCATCCCAATGGCAATCCTTCACAAGTCCAAAAGCATTCTTCACACATATGCTATTTATATTGTTCAAAGGATGCTTGTGGAATGAGGCTGGGTTGTTCTAGTCAGTCTTGCTATTACCAACTTTTGAACTGTAGTACTGTTTCTGTCTTTTAAGCCTTCCAAATTTAACATTATTTTCTGTTAAGTTTTTGGTTATGGAAGCCTGAAGATGTTAATCCCCACTCCCCAATACTTCATCCACAACTGTTTAGACAACTGCCAAACATCAATCTTACCAGATGTACAAAATCCAGTTACGGTTCTGATCTGCAAATCAGGCTTTTCCACATTTGACCAGCTCAATACTTGCTAAGCAGGAAGAGCCAGAAAGGATGAAGGGTCTGTGTGCACTAGTTTGTGTGTTCTGAATCTGTACCTGACAGATGCAACAACAAAAAAAGCAAAAACAAAACTCTGAATTTTTGTCTCTTGGATACTCAAGAACAAGCATCCCTTCCCTGGTGGCTGACCCAGGCAGCTACACAGATTGTATCAGCAGCACCCACACCCCCACCCATTACCCACACACAGTGAGCCATTTGCTTTCAGGTGCCCACAACATATACCAAGTTGGTTGGTTGGTACACTCACTGCGTTCAGGATATCAAAAAGAATGTTTGCACAGCCTGAAAGCAACAGCATAACAACACATTAATTGCTTATTTTTTTTGGAGAGGTAAGGAAAAGTTAAACATACTGAATGCACTTAAGACACACCCATTTATGACAGGAGTAAAGGAAAGAATGTAAAGGCACAACATACTTCTACACTCCTGTCATTAAGGCCATATATTGGTGTGCAACAATGCTTCACAGGGCTAACCATAGAGAAGTACTCAGGTCTAAGTCACACTCCCAGATGTGTTTCAAACAAGAACTGTTTCCTCATGCAGCTTCAGACACTGCTGTTTACATTATGCTTTTTTTGTTTCCTTTTTTTTTTTTCAGGCAGGATGCAGGCTCTCTATCCAGTTTCAACGATCTGTTCTTCATCATGTTTTCTTGAATTTAATTCTCCAGAAGTGTGCGCTGAACTAAAAAGTGAAAAACAGCTCAAGATTAGTACACTAAGTTAGTATACATTGTAAGTTATGTATTACTGTGTAACATTGTATGAGGACAACAGACTTTTTCAGTAGGCATTTGAAACTGAGATAAATACAGGTAAGCAGAGGCTTGATTCTGTGAAGCCAGCACCCTGCAGACCAAGGGATGTTACATCCCAGATTTCTCACTCAAATAACCACATCCTACTAGATCCGTGTAGCTATCTACACTTGCAGTATAACCCAACATGCAGTTCCAGACTTGCAGTTTTGCGGATGCAAAAATGAAACGGAGTACAGTCTGCATAACTGATAGAAAAAGTGGGTTGTTGAAAGAGAGTGCTAGCCTAGGTTATCTACGGTTTCAGGAAGTCAAAGATAAGTCTCTGTAAAATTTTAAAACTCCAAACCTGTTCTGCCATGCCAATTGACCTGGCTTAATGCAAGACTGCTTCTAACTAGAAGCCATGTCAGTACATCAACACTATATTACCAAAAGTGGAGCTAATGTCTGCTGACTCCCAGAACTTAGATCAGGAGTAGCACCATGCTGACCACGGTTGCCCAGTTTCTTGGCTCAAAACATGCTCACACGTCCTGCAAAATATAATACAGGTATGAAATTTGGGATGTAACATCACATCAATAAGTGGGCAGGAGTAATCATTTATGATAACATCCCACATTTGACTTTATTGGTTAAGATAAAGTATGCATCATCTGACTCATTTCACATCTGAGTTCTGGTGAATCTTGGCCAAAATTTTAGCATATCCTGACACCAACTCATACGTTAACTGCCTTTGGTAGAGGTCTTTGGACAATACTGCTTGCTTCACTAATGCATAGCTGAACTGAGGATACCTGCCTACCTCCAGTCCTGACTTCAACAGCCAGTGACAAGAAAACGTTTTCTCCTTGAGAGTTTTATATATGTAACAGTTTAAAGGAAAAACGTTTATAAAGAGGATCATGAGCCAGGTGGAAGTTTTCAGCAAACTGATAAAATACCTGAGAGAAATAAGGTTGTTGTTTTTTTTTTTAAATTATAAAAAACCAGAACTAGTTTGTGGGTTTTAGATGAAGCCCACAGAAGAATATATTGCAGATCTATACTGCTTTGAGATTTTAATATTCAGTGTTTCAAAGACTCTCAACAAGCTTCAGGATGAAGTTGTACTGCTTCTTCCTTTGTTGACCAGTCACAAGGGCTAGAAGGCCAAGTTTTCACCTACACTCTTTCCTCCAGATCTGTCTATGGCTTTCCTGGAGTTAATCACCTGTTCCATCAGCCAAGTATCCCAGACAACCATACCTGGAAGGGTGAGGTTGTTAGGGTTTTTGTTGCTTTAAAAGAGATCCTTCCACAGCTGTCACCATTGTAGAAAGATTTATTATTTGATGATTCTTTCATACAAGAGTCATTCTCTGTTCACGACAGAGAATGTTTTAGTTACAACATGCTAGTAAGTTCAGACCTCCTTGCCCCCAGTGTAGTTTCATCTGCCCAGACACTATTAACATTTTTTAATATACATTCTTGCAGAGTTCTATATGGGTGTACAATTAAAAAAGGTATCAGATTCCAATCAGACACAACATACACTAATAAAACACCTGCCAGCTAACTGCAGTTATGTATCACACTAAAGGGGCAGGCTTCTGTTTTCATAATTGTCTTTAATAATACTTTTGCAGAGAAAATTCAATTATTTACTTTCTCCAGCTTCTGTATTTCCAGGACTCCTCAAGGCAATAAATCAATCTGTTCAAAGAATAAAAAACTAGAGAAGAGTGGCCGTATTATCAGAACTGAAATCTTGATTCAATTCTAAGTTGTCATGGTAGTTACAAACATTTTTTTGTGAAACAAAACAAAACAGCCTAAGTAATTTTCTCCATTACATTAGATGTCAGTAAAATGCATTTAATAGGATCCCCACCAAGAAGTTGATCTTCCATCTAGATTCTTCTCTTACCAGGTGGCTCAGATTGCGCTCCCCGATGGCTTTCCATGTTCACATTCTCTTCATCTGCTAGGAAAAAACCAGACATTTAGCATTCAAATTCTCTTATCTTCAAAGTTGTTGATTGATAGAGATAATTTGAGAGAAGAAACAGCACTGAAGAATCTGGGCTACCAATAGTAATTGAGTTGCCTTTGTGTTGCCTGCATGCTAATTTTAACATGGGTGGTAGATGTTAGTTTCCAAACTTCCCAAATTAAAAACAGCAGTGCCTGGCTGGATGGCTCCTCTATCATCTCCCTTCACCAACCAGTCAGAAAGACTAGAAAGGACAAAATCAAAGCTTCTGCCCCACCTATCACCCACAATACTCCCAAAGTTCTCTGATCCAAGTTATATCTTATTTAGGTGGAAAGGAAGCAGATAGCAAGCAATAGATGACTCCGAAGAAAGAATCATTTGGAGATGAATATCTGGGTAGTTGTCAGAAAACTAGTATGTAGGCAAACATCTTGTGAAAAAACAAAAGGCAAGATTTTCAAAATTAGAAATAACTAAGTATTTTTCTCCACAAAAATAGTGTCTAATCCCCAACTTCCACTCAATTTTCCTTAAAGAAGTATTTTCTTGCAGTCTCTCCTGCTTACTCTTTAGCAGAAAGTGCTTTTAATTTAAGAAATGCAGACCCTTAGGCCTGTCTGCTTCTGAAAGTCTAAATTTTGGGGAGATGTTCTTCAGACACCGTCTCAGATGACTAGTAAGAGAGGTTACTCCCCGTGAACACAAATTCACCATGCTATTCAAACTACCTTATGCATAAGATCAATTTCTAGTCCCATTATAAATACAAAACCACATCTCTTTAGACAGTAGAAAACAAAACTAATTTACAATTCTTACCGCTTTGTTTGAAACAGAGTTTCTTCTTCTGGTAAGCAATGAAACTAGATACTGCTCCAATTACAGTAGCAAACACAGCACTAACAATTCCAGCTATGGCTCCCTGAGAAGCTGGGGGGGGAAAAAAAGTTTGTATACATTTTTCAGAATTGAAAGTAATGTCAAACTTGTATTGTCTCAAAGTAAACCCTGTGAACACTTCCAAAAAACAGTAAACTGAAATTATTACATGAAACTGTAGTAATCAACTCTTTCTTTGTGAATAACGAAAACTGAATCCTCTAATTTTATAACCATTCACTTCTTGGCAATGCCTACTGTTAAGCAACTTAAGCATGGCTGGTTTAAGTTCCACTAATTAAAAAAGCTACCCTTTCGTAGCTAAATCTAAGTTCTATGCACGCAGTCATGGCACCAGCATCTCTGAGACCTTAATACTTTTGCATCATTTGCAACATTTTAAAGAATTATGAAAGCCAGAGCTTGAAAGTAAGATTTCTAGATTCCACGAAAGTTTTTAAGCTGAAACCCCCTAGCAGCAGTGACCATTCTAGCAGAGTATTAGCAATACAGAAAAACCCAGAAAATAAGCTTCAGACATACAGACACCATCACAGACATAAATTTATGCATTTACCCTCAGCTGCTTGGCCATTATTTGGACTTGGGTTCTTTCGTTCTGTAAAAATGAACAAAAGGTTTAGATTTTACATGTCTAAAGAACAGTCACATAGTAATTGACAACCTTTTTATCAATTAACCATGCAAAATTAAAAGCCATCTATTATATCCATACAGCGCTAAGCTCTGGCACTCAAACTTGGTATTTTCAAAGCACAGCTCATGGTGGTGCCAAATTCAGCCATGGGTGCTCACCACTTCTACAAAATGAGCGCAGCACACCTATGAAATCTGGTTTAAACAACTTGCCCACTACCACAGAATACTCAGTGGAGAGGAACAGCATATAATTTCAGGGTAGCATTCAGCTGTATTTCCATGGAACCAACTATCTCTTCCTAAAATCCCAGCCTCATTTACTAAATACCTTTGCAATTCTCTTAGCAAATAAGGCAGAAGTTCTGTAAATACTATCCTTATTTGTCACTATGCAACTCGTACCACTGAAGCAGGAACCTGTGCAGATGAAAACACCACACAAGTCTCAACAGATACTTCTTGCCCCTGCCAATTTTCCCATTACTGCCCCAAAGGAATCTTGGAAGGTGAAAGCTTCCCAAAAAATTAGCATCAGTAACCTCTGCCTAGGACAACTCTCTGAAGAAGTCAGTAACCAGTGGCACATCTCAAAACCACATCAAGATACTTAAGCTAACTCTGATCTGGAAATAGTAAAGTTGCAGTAATGCACACAGGGATGACTAATCCCATCTTAATGATGACCATTGTCATGTGCAGCTTGGTCCCAATGACCATCTCTGTACTGAGCTGTGCCATAATGATTAGACATGCAGATTACTCCAAGAGTTAGGTAAGTTATGAAATGGTTTTGTATTGCTCAGAGTAGGAATACCCTACATCACTTGGAAGTATAAGGATCAATTTGTCCTCTGGGACAGATGAAATCTTTGAGAACACATGGCAGACCCTCTTCTGACCCAGCCCTGGGCTTCCTAACCACAAGAACTAAAAGAAACTGAGAGTATGTCACAGAAGATCTGTAAATAATACCTGGATGCCTTTAAGAACTATATTCATGGTGAATTTTGAAGTAAGTACCACATTTACATCTCAGTTTTAAATTGCATCTTTCTTAGCATAACAGTAAAAATCATTGAAGGTTTTACCTCTAGACCAGTTTTACCTCTAAATTACCCGGGAGCTTTTGGCAGAGACAGAACACATTGCTTTTGAACTGGAAGGTATGCTCTTAAGTTTCAGATACCAGAACAAAAGGTGTTACATATTGGACCACATTAACGAACTTGTGAGCAAGCTTTTATCAAAAGCTCAGGTAGCCATAGGATTGATATGAAGCACAATCGACTATCTTACCATTGCTGCCAGTACCATCACCTCCTCCTTTTGGTAAATTGCCGTCGTATAGATCTGAATCATCAAGTTTGCCTATAAAAATAAAATTATCTTACATGTTTTAAGTTCAGTGAAAAGACATCTCAAGGCATATAATGACATGGAAGTTTTCTCGAGATTGTTCAGCTGAGTTTGTGGTGGTTTTAGGCTCAGTGTCATAGTCACAATATGTTCACTTTTCAAAAGCCCTCCCAATCTCAAGTCCCTTCAGCTCAGCACTATACAGTTTGGTAGCAGCACTGCTGCCTCTGGACTTCCTGAACAACTGAGAGCAGGTAGTACTGCACAAGTCATAGACTAAGCAAGCAAGAAGCCCTGTAAACTACTTAACTGAACAGCCCAAGTCTTACTATCCTGTTGAAGCAGAGAAAGGACACAGACAGAAAAGGACCATTTCTTTTCAAGGCTGCAGCTTTCTTGGGTTTCAAAGTCACAACCAGTCTTTTGAACCTGTACAACACAGTAGCTAGAGGAAAAAAAAAAAAAAAAAAAAAAAAAANNAAAAAAAAAAAAAAAAAAAAAAGAGTTCAACATGCCACAGTCGAGTGTCTGTGGTATTTGCATGACAATGGGAAGATCCAAATGTAATTCCCTCCTCTGATTTATTGCAGGACATTGAACCAGTCCCTCTCCTTTTCCACTGGACCCTACCTCATGGGGCCTGAGTTCTCCTCCTTCCCTCTGCTGCCAAATGAATCTTCAGTTTATGCAAAGCCAATCCATTTCAAGCAGCAAAACTAAAAGCATTGCAACAGGGGATGTTTTAGTTGGGTGGCAAAAGCACTGTACTGAGGCATGCAAGACCTGAACTCAAGTATCTGCTGCAAATCAGGCAGGAGAAGAAACAAGAACCAGGGTGTCCTGGTTTCAGCTGGGATAGAGTTAATTGTCTTCCTAGTAGCTGGTATAGTGCTATGTTTTTGAGTTAGGTATGAGAAGAACGTTGATAACACACTGATGTTCTCAGTTGTTGCTAAGTAGTGTTTAGTCTAAAGTCAAGGCTTTTTCAGCTTCTCCTGCCCAGCCAGCAAGAAGGCTGGAGGGGCA
>VYZV01027175.1:224366-263535 GCA_013401275.1 Pandion haliaetus | reverse complement strand
GGGGGTGGGGGTGTGCGGGCGGTGGGGAAATGAGTGTGCAGCTGTGTGGTGCTTAGCTGCTGACTGGGGTTAAACCACGACACAGGGCTTGCGTTCCAGGTAAGGACTCTTTACCAACATATTCACGGATAAAGGCATCATCACAGCTGCATCCATCTGAATCTGTTTTGTTCTGAGTTAGGCAAAGACAGAGAAGACCTCTAAAGCACAACAGACAGGGAAGGACATGTATTTTAAGCCTACCTTTCAAACACAAAAGAATTGTATTTATTAACTGGGCCTTTAAAAAAACCACTAAAAAAAATAACCCTTTAACTTTGAGCTTTACTTTTAATTTAGATGCTTTAAGAATACAGATCACAGGTACTTTCTACTTACTTTTTAGCATGACTAGCAGGGATTCAGTTTGTAAAGATGAAAGGACTCAATCCAATACACAGGTGCTGGATCCACCATAAGCAGCCAAGAACAGCATTGCCACAAGCACACACACTCTGTCCCATCCTTCTTCCTCCCCACACAATCCCACTTTTAAGTGAAAGTGACTCAACAGGTTTGTTACAAAATTTCAAGACTACTGCAAAGCTTATTTGCAAGACAATTTTTCCTCAATCCTCAGTGTTTATCCAGTGCAACATCTGACATACACAGCAACCAGTTAACAAGGAATAATTATTAGAAGTTTAACTGAGATAGTAAAACCTTGTCACAATTCAGGAGTTTGTGCTAGAAGCCTTACCAGTGTCTTTAGGATATGCAGGTGGATCTTGCTTGGGGTTATCTACACACAAAAGAGGTATTTAGAAAAGAAAAAAGAAAAAGGTTAAGATACCAAAAAACAGACTACAATACAGTAGCTTTGAGAGGGACTAGGAAAGATTAACAAATACTCTTCTACTGTTAAGAAATTCCTGTTAGGTCAGTCTTACCAGTGACTCTAGGATTTGCAGGTGGATCTAGCTTGGGGTCATCTGTAGACAAAGAAAGTTAGAATAAAGTCAGCAAAGTTACAAGTGTGAAGAGACCAAAAACAGAGCATATAGTGACCTTGAAAGACGATCTGACCTAAAAAATGGTGTCAAATCTTCCCCATGTCATTTTCCTTTTCTTTCATTAGCTAATGCTGTACTGTTTGGTTATTTTAGGTTAAACACTGTACTTTAACGCAATTAACAGTTTTTCTGCTACATTAGCCTGTATGTCAGACCCTTGCTATAACTGAATATATACAGAAGAACTCAGTTAAGTGTTATGCAGTATTTTAGTTTGCACATCTGATTTCCAACGCTGAACTTCTTTACATTTTTCTACCAGGTACAGATTACTTGGCTGTTTCCTCTTTTAAAAGTACCAGATTTTAACCAGTAATAAAGGCTGGTACCTCACTCTAAAAAAAAAAAAAAACCCAAAAACACCAAGACCAAACCAACAAGATACACACAACAGAACTAGAAATAAGGTCCCCACAGTGATACTTCGTTTAGCTTGCCACAAAACTAGCAGAACATATCTTAGTAATTATCTCTGTACTGTTTGGTCACAGTCTTTGTTACCCACATCAAATTAACACACCAGCAGTGATTTTCTAAAACCGTGTTTTCACCAACAGCTGAACCAATCTAGTGGCCCATTTCTTCTGTATGCTGCTTCTCCTTGATGTTGCATGGTCTTGCTTCCTCCCAGCTCTAGCACAAGCCAGATCACGTCTCCTTAGGCTCTCTGCATATTCAAAGTAAAGAGGCAGGCACCTCCAGAGCGCAGTTCTAAGACCCCAACTTAGGCTTGTCATCCTATAAAGGATCCTCTCTCTTCACTTACGTGAACCATCTGATTCATTCAGCCAACAGTTTCCAATTAGCCAATTCTGTTTTCAAAAACGTCAGCAGTTGTAAACAGACTGTTTTAAGAGAGACAAAACTTCAAAGGGCTAAATCAAACAGAGCAACAAACAGTGCTGCTGTCCTACAACTGTATGCCCTGTGTTGGGAAAGCTGTCTATACTGCAACAGGTCCAGTGATGGTACTCAAAAAGCTACTGGGCATTATCTGCCTAACTGGATGCATCTTTTACTGGCTGAGTAAAAACAATACTGCAATTTCTACTGCTGCCCACACTGCAGAGCTGAAGTGCATTAGAAAGAGTACCTTCCTTTGTATTATTTCAAACAGATTAATGTTTCTTTGTGCTACTAAAATTACTTCCTGGAAAGGAAGAGATTACTTCAGATTTAAAAACTACTTCCGTAAGTAATAGTTTATGGAATTAGTGCCATCTAGTGAAGACCCAGCAATGAAACAAGTGGGACTTGTCTAACAAATGAGTGAAATATATAGAATTTTTGTGATCCAGACCCTTAAAAATGAAGGTAAATAAACATAACTAGACTGCAATTATTTTTATCTGCAGTCTGTTACCTTAATCAACTCAGCGCCCTTATTACATTTAAGTAATAGACATTGCACCAAGTACCACTGAGCAGTATCCAGGAAAACTTACTTACCAGGATGAAGAGCATGTTCCAACCTGAAATCATCTACAAAGAAGGACAAGAAGTTTTAAATGTAATGCAAAAACTGAGCTGGTTTTAGACTATTTTTACACAAAATGCACCTCACAATGTTTTCATCAAGAATATAACGGCACGCTCATTCAACAGTGGCCCATGGAAGAGCACCACGGAGTTACCAGGCATTGTCTGCCAAGCTACACGCTGCTTTTGGTGATCATGGTACGTGCCAAGCGCCAGCTCAAGGTCAGCAAGCTCAAAACATACAGACTGAAAGCCAAAAGAAGGGATTCTCACAGGGTCTTTAAGCTTGTGAAATCACAAACTAAATTTGTGAAAGCACTAGCAGAACACTCCAAAATGCAGAAATCCTTTTGCTATTAGGGAACTACTTTCTTTTATAGAAATATCACAACTCTGTGTGCCACTAAATTGAAAAATTCAGGCTCTCAAATTAGTATGTACAACTACACTTGACTTCACAGTGAAAGGCATTACAAGCCAGCTAGATCTCACCTAAATCTGATGGTGATGGCTTCTGAGATAGAAGAGGATTCTTCGTAATATCTGTCAGAGATGGTTAGGAAAAAAAAGTTTAAATACCATTTAACACACTGTTCAGAAGATACATGAAGGACAATGTAAGCCTATGTCTATACAATGAAACCCACAAGATCAAGTCTATATAGCAGGACATTTTCCCCTTAAGAGGAATCCCTGAGCATTCCCAAAGACAGATTTCAGTTCTATGCAGTCAGCATTTTGACACACCCATAACTGAATTGTTCTACTGAGGTTTAAACAAACCATATGTGGGGAAGGTGTCATGCTTCGTCACGCAGTGATACTCAGAAACAAACAAGTCAAAAGATCAGTCACCATTTTCCTGCCTACCTCCCAAAATTTGCAAGAATGTAATAATTACCAAATGCATCTTCTAAGTTGAAGTTGCCAAAATTGCCTGTAAAAGATGAAAGCAACAGTAAGAACACTGTTTTTTCATACTCAAAACCAACAGTTATTACAGTCATAAACAAGTCTTTGATCTATCTTGAGGTATGTTTTTGGCTTCCTGTGTCAGACTAGAAGAATATTTTAAGGGCTGAAGACATTCTTCTCTATTTCTCCAGACCACTATCTACACATCTCTTTGGAAAACAAAGGAACAGCACTAAAAATTGTCTCTGTAGAAAGGATCCAGAAGGCCAGAACATATATTTGTACAGAAAATATAATGCACTTAATCCTTTATTCTTGCCACTGCTATTGCATGCTTTCTTAGTGCCATCCACAGCATATCTTTCCCAGCCTTCTTTCCACTGAAACACAAAATGAGCAGGGCACAGCTCCAATTCACAAGACTCTAAAAGATTCAAGTATGAAGAAGAGCCTTGGAGCAAAAAGGCCAGTATGAAAGTTACATGAACAGGTAATGGGTTTAATACCTTGGCATTAAAAATTAATTTTCATGGGTTTACAGGACTTACCTTTTCCCCTAACAAAGGTTAAGAGAATGAAGGTGGCTACATTATTACCACAGATGATCTTGAACAGTCTCTTCAACTTCCTAAAAGACAGCTAAATGTAGCTGTCACCACTATGGACTCTCCACTCCAGGTAGATTAAGTTTCATTTGCAGCCCTTAAGAAAAGAACATTCTCTCTTGCTGCATTAGGTCAGTTGCTAGAGCTACTGCTGCTTACCCATCTGTCCTGGTTTTGGCTGGGATAGAGTTAATTGTCTTCCTAGTAGCTGGTATAGTGCTATGTTTTTGAGTTAGGTATGAGAAGAACGTTGATAACACACTGATGTTCTCAGTTGTTGCTAAGTAGTGTTTAGTCTAAAGTCAAGGCTTCTTCAGCTTCTCCTGCCCAGCCAGCAAGAAGGCTGGAGGGGCACAAGAAGTTGGGAGGGGACACAGCCAGGGCAGCTGACCCAAACTAGCCAAAGGGATATTCCATACCATGTAACATCATGCCCAGTATATAAACTGAGGGGAGCTGGCCAGAGGAGGGGGGCGGATCACTGCTTGGGAACTGACAGGGCATCGGTTGGCAAGTGATGAGCAATTGCACTGTGCATCAATTGTTTTGTATATTCCAATTCTTTTATTATTATTACAGTAATTTTATTATTATCATTACTATTTTCTTCCTTTCTGTCCTATCAAACTGTCTTTAGCTCAACCCACGAGTTTTACTTTTTTCCTAATTCTGTCCCCCATCCCACTGGGTGGGGGGAAGTGAGCGAGCAGCTGTGTGGTGCTTAGTTGCTGGCTGGGGTTAAACCACACCACCAGCCAACTGCAGACACATTAACTGAATATATTCATGATACAAACTGGTTTCACAGCATGAATATAGTAGTGTGATCTCAGCAGCAGAGGCTTGTAAGATAAATGGACAGCTAAAACAACTGCTTGGGATATTTCTGATAGTTCACCATTCCTACTTTCACTGAAGCATGGAAAAAGAAAAAGGCATGAAAGCAGATACCAGCTATCCAAGGAAAAGACATCCAAATACACTGCTCCAGCCCCAAAGAAGCTGGAAGACTTTTTCTCTCTACAGAGTATCAAACCAGCCAAAGCAAAACTTAATTCCAGCCAGAGCTACCTTAATTCAGAAGATGCACGCATGAAGCATTGATGTGTCTGCCTTTTCCTCTAAGAATGTAGCTACAGAAGAATCAGAACTGGCTACTGCAAAGTCTGAAGAGAGGAATAAAAAGCAAACATCAAAAATCAAACCACAAGCAGAATGTTCCTTCTGCTTACATGACAGGCCAAGTTAAGACAAGGACAAATCATGAGTCTAGTACCAGGAATGACAGATGCTCGTATATTTGATGACATCTTTCCTCTCAACTAAGGTCAAAATTGAAATCTCTTTTCCTTCGCAGATACCTGCACTAACAATGCCTTTTTTTTTTTTTCCCGGAGAAGAAATGAGACTAAGATACATTTTTATTTTTTTAATATGGAAGCAATGAATGACAACCAGAATAAAAAAATAATCAAAGGCAAGCTTGAAGTTTCCTGAAAACATCCCTCAAGCTGGTCTTCAGCCTGGCCAATTGAACTGCTACAGCCAAAACTGAAATCTGAAGTCTACGCAGCGATTCCCATACTGTAACATTTGAACTGAGTATCACCTTGCTCACAGCCAAGTAAGGAGGTAGCACTGCCTGGTCTGTGACAGGCCCCTTCATGGAAACAGAGGCAATTAATGGCTTTATTGTGGTGCATAAGCAAAGAAGCATTTAGAATGTCCTGGATAAAGTCATTAGGAATAGCTCTTGGAGAGAAAGCAAGAAGATATTTTATTTGGTGTTCTTCACTCCAAGTGGAAACCATAAGCTCTTTTAGATACTTAGCTCATGAAAAACTGTTTCACAGAATGCAAAATATTTGCAGGTTGTTTATCTGAAGCCTACATCATCTTGCAACACAATCTTAAAAACCTCAGACAAATGAGCAGTTGCTAAGACCCAAATCTCAGTTACCTCTGAAGTTGCCCCTTTGTTCAGACTACATCAAGAAACCTCCATATTAATAGGCAAAAAAGATCAAAACACTCAGGAGAAATTTAAAACAGGTATTTGCATAGTTGTTCCTCAAACTTCAATTCTGGTTTGTTTGCTTTCTCAAGTACATACATCTCACAAGCTACAGTCCTCCAGGGGGGAATGCCTAAGACAGGACCTGATCAGATATTTGCTAGTCTAACTCTTAAGAAAGCAGGCAGAAGGATCTGTTGAAGATGTATGCTCCTCAAAACATTCTACCAGAGTAGCAACCAGAGAATGGACCACCACCATCTGTTAACACCATCTGACTCAAGGTTAAAGATACATTACTAACTCAATGAATGTTACACTGATGGGTATATTTCAAGAGCACTATTTATTTTTAGAAGGAGTGGCAGAGGGAAAAACAAGCACATATACTCAACATTATGCTTTGGTGCAGCTGAAGTTTCACCTGGAGCAGAAAAGAGGCTATTTGAAGAGTCTCCCACTGCCACCATGAAACTTAGTCTGAGAACTCTCTGAACGGTTCTAGCTGCAGTGGTTTCCCTCAAGAGGAAAAAGAGTGTGCATTCAGTGACATTGCTATTTTAAGGGATTGTTTTCACACATGATCTTCATGGAGAAATAATTTAGGATGAGACTGCTGACTGCCAATCTCAGATGGCAATCAAAGACATGCTTTGAGAGAGCAATAAACAAATTTGAGAGTTAATAAAAGAAAAAATCATTCTGCATTGACCAGAATTATTCAATATTCTGCAACCACAATTCTGTCGTCCAAGCATGCAGCAAGATGTCAGGCTCTTCAAACACATTACTTTATCTCAATAAAGTAGCAGAAAATGTCAAAACCTAGCTTGTGAAACTCATTACGATAATCTGCAGTCTGAAGTGCTGGCAGCCTGCTTTCCCAGCAAAAACCAGGTGTTGCTCCACTGTTCATGACAAACCTTCATATGTCTTTAGAGCCCTTGCTTTTACAACTGTACTTGCTCAGCTTTTAGTATGGGTGGGTCCAACTAAACTAGAAGTTCAATTATTTAGACTGAAAGGAGAGAAGGTCAGTACCAGGGATTCACCTCGTTCCAAGGAAGAAACAATCAGACAACAGAGATAAAGCTACAGAACTAGAATAAAGGTAGTAGCAGGATCCAAGAAGAAAAAGTCAGCAAGAATATGCTGCACTCATTACACGTTTAAGGAGCACCCAGAGTAACCAAGCTAATGAGCATTTTCTTAATCTAAGCAAAGATAATTGCAAATAAAGCAGATATTATATTGCATATAAAGCACAATACAGCAGGTATTTCTAGTTCTGTGCTGCTTTTGGCTGGGATAGAGTTAATTTTCTTCATAGCAGCTAGTATGGGGCTATGGTTTGGATTTGTGCTGATAGCATGGGGATGTTTTCCTTACTGCTGAGCAGTGCTCACACAGAGCCAAGGCCTTTTCTGCTTCTCACCCCACCCCACCAGCGAGCAGGCTGGGGGGGTACAACGAGTTGGGAAGGGACACAGCTGGGACAGCTGACCCCAACTGACCCAAGGGATATTCCAGACCATATGACGTCATGATCAGCATATAAAGCCGGGGGAAGAAGAAGGAAGGGGGGGACGTTTGGAGCAATGGCATTTGTCTTCCCAAATCACCGTTAGGCGTGATGGAGCCCTGCTTTCCTGGAGATGGCTGAACACCTGCCTGCCCATGGGGAGTGGTGAATGAATTCCTTGTTTTGCTTTGCTTGCGCATGTGACACTTGCTTTCCCTATTAAATTGTCTTTATCTCAACCCGTGAGTTTTCTCACTTTTACCCTTCCCATTCTCTCCCCCATCCCACTGTGAGGGAGGTGAGTGAGCGGTGAGTGAGCGGCTGTGTGGGGCTCAGTTGCACCCACCCGGCTAGGGCTAAACCACGACAAGCTCCTAAGGGCATGAGCAGATTCAAGAACATTTCAGAAGTGTCTACACTATTTTCCTTCCATGTCCGTAGCTCATACACCAGGTTCTCAAGAGACAGTTCTTCAGTGGGCTGTCCCCAATAACCTGCATAGTTTGTGTCAGATGGAGTAAACCAGCAGATAAAAGAGCTAACAAGCTTTTGAAAAGCTGATGAGCTAGAGGGTATTCAAGACAGCCAAGTAACCACACAAATAGGAGTCCTTTGCAAAAACCCATCACCGCTCTCAGATACTTACTGCTAGATATTTGATGCATCCCAGGACACGGTTGGCCCTTTTGGCTGCCAGGGCACACTGTTGACTCATGTTCAACTTGCCATCAACCCAAACCCTCAGATCTCTTTCCACGGTACTGCTCTGCAGCCTCTTGTTGCCCAATTTGTATGTATAACCAGCATTATCCCATCCCAGGTGCAGAATCCAGCACTTGCTCTTGCTAAATTTCATACGGTTAGTGATTGCCCAACTTGGGTCTGTCCTGCTGCCTAGCTGCTCACTTTCATGAAATCTGCAAAAATCTTGAGCTCAAAGAGGCCTCTAATCTCTGTAGAGTTTCCACAAGGTTTGGCAGCCCTCTTGGAGGATGAGGATGCTAGTAGCCACAAGGGCATAAATTCTTGGGCAACTAGGTGAAGAGCAGTTTCTCCAACTTCCAGCAGGGAAACTGGATTTTATACTCCCATGTCTTGTGGTTCTTTCCCTTGGGGGACTGAAAACATGAGGAGTAGAAGCACTCAACACCTGACCACAACAGAAGCTACAGATAATACAGGAGGGCCAACACATTGAAACTTGTTCATGAAACACTTTAAATAACAGAGCAAAGCCATCACATCCCTTACAATTGCTTTTTAAGCTTACTAGCACTTGATTTCAACCCAGGTTTTGCTCCACCAGCATTAGTTATCTACAATAAAAGACTTCTACTGCTCAGTTCACATTCTGACAGTTATTTTCCAACATGTCCTAAGCAGGCAAAACCAAGAGGAGCAATTTAATTACAAAAAACCTGGAGAAATGTGACTTGGTTCTCCATATCTTGCTGTAAGAACTGCCTTTCTAGGGTTTTAAATCGAGCACCTGGAACATGAAAACCACTCACTGCAAGTGGAAGAATGTACTTAAAACTACTCCTCCTCTCAGCCAGGGCAGAGGTTTGCAGGCAAGATCCCCCTGCATCAGGGAACACAGATGGGATGTTTACTCCCACTGCCAAACAACAGTTTATAATTAGCTCTGCCTGGAGTCTCATGAAATTAAATCCCACACAGTTGGTTTCAAACCCTGTTCCTCCCTACAAGTACCCACCCATCGATGCTGCTTTTCAAGTTTAGTTTCTCTGCAGAGCAAAAGAAAACAAAAAGCTTTGCATAAAATTCTGTTTAGAAGAATGAAGCTCCTTCCTACCTAAAATAAATATGGCCCAAACACAAATAACAACTGTAAATCAGCCAAAAAACAAAGATAATTTTTTACATCTGGGGTGTGTCTGCTTTCTGCACATCTGGACTGTTCACTAATGTATCTGATGGGAATAAAGTCAGCTAAGTCTCCACTGCAACCAATAAAAAGATTTATTTCCCTCTTCAAAAAGATGCGTAAGACTATCCTAATAACTATAATGTTTAATTTTTGTACAGTGATCCAAAAGCTACTTCCCTAAAAAGTTACTTTATTTGTACCAATCTTGAAAATACAGTACAGAAAAAGTTAGGCAATTATGTGGCCTAATATTTTTCTGATCTGACAGCTGAAAAATAGTTGCAAAAGGTCTATGAATGCCTGTGAGTCCCTTCAATCAAGTAGTGAAGATAAAAGAAAATACTTGGCAACTTAATCACAACCTGCCCAGCGATAAGTTGCCTATTACTGTCTGGTTGTTTTCTTATAGTTTGCAATTCTGCATGTCCATAACTGATGTGACCACTTTTCCCTCTAAGCAACAGTTTGGACGCTTGGTGATTTTCTTTAGGTTACAAACCTCGGTAGCAAACAAACATCAAACAGGTCCCAGCTCTCCTCCTTAAGCTTAAGAGAGCTTCCGAAGCATTGTCACTAGCAGCAGCTTGGAAAGAGCTAAAGTATTTTCCATGCTTCTGGGAAAGTTGTTTCTTGCAGAGAGTACCTCTCCCACATACTCAAAATATTCAAACCCCGGCTCACTGCAGTCCTGGGCAACCTGCAGTGGCTGACCCTGCTGGAGCAGGGGGTAGGACTGGAAGGTCTCCTGAGGTGTCCTCCAGCCTCAGTACCCTGTGGTCCTGTGACCTGGGCCAATTCTAGTCACTGGACTAAATTGCTTGTGCTGCAAAACTCATATAACTACAAATAAAATAAATCACTCCATCCCTCTGCAATTCTTTTTACAGATGAGAACTGAAACACATTGCTCTGTCTCATGAAGTTTGTAAGCAGAAACCTAACCTACATTAACAAAAACTGTTAGAAGAAAATTTGGGTGACAGAAGCATGGCACTTGCATCAAGAAATGACAAGATTAAGTTCTGGGGACACTGGGATGGGAAGCAGGAAGAGGATTTTGCAAAATATAATAAAGGTACTGAATCCAGATGGCAACAAGTGAAAAGATATTGTACATATTTATTTGACTTTTGCTTACTTCTTCTTACCTGTAACTTCAGGAGGGCCTGACTATGCTTCAAGACTGCAAATGTCATATACTATGCTTATTGCTATTTCACCTAAGTTCTTGGCCTCACCAAGCATAAATGCGTTACTAAAATTAGTGATTGTTTTAATAAAGTATTTTCTAGAAAGCAAATACTAAGTTTCCTTTTGTGTAAGTTCAGGGACTAGGCAAAATATGACTGGCAGGCAGAAGCATAGTCTTGTCTGCATTCATGTGCAGCACACCCTTGACGCAGGCTGCAGATGTTTGATTAAATATTGCCTAGCCTTACATTATTTAAAGCCTGCATGTTGGTCCTTGTACCTGCAAGTGCTAGGTGCACTGAAATTTTCAGCCTTCTAAGTAACTGATCTTGAGTTCTTTGTATTCTTCCTCATAGCAGCCCCAAACGACAGAGACGTCACTGCATTAGGTATGAAGTTACGTGATACCAGCAACACCAGTCCTCGGGCCACTGCTGCCACTGCCTTCTCTTGCATCAACAGAGCACCTGCAGAAGCCAGCCTTGTCCTTCTACCCCTGGGACAGGCAAGGAGTACCCCCTGCCCCTCTTCCCAGGTCTCAGGCACTGCACAACCACTGTTCCCCCAGGGAGGCTCACAGAGCACGTGCAACAGGCCAAGACACCTCTGCTCTCCACCACTGCTTCTTCAGAAACCTGTGCCAGAGTGGGACCAGGAGCTCTGAAGCAGTCTTAGGAAACCTTGTTCTCAAATCTCATCAAGATCAAGCGGGCACTGTGCACCTACTTCACATTCAGCCACTTTTGAAATTCTGTCTTGGCATAAGAAATGTCAGTAGTTAACTTTTTGTAAGCCTAAGAAACCAAAATCCTTTACGTACATGTTGCTCACAGTCTACAGCTTCAAAGTTTAAGCTGCTTGATAGACAGGACTTTAAGCTTTCACAAAGCTGACAAGCCTTGCAGCTACTACTCACATAGCCTAAATTTTCAGTACATTCTTACCACAAGGCTCATGTTTACTCTTGTTATGAAAGTTCCCTTCCCTAATTATTATATCAATCGGTCTTTATAGTATGAAATTGTATTACCTGTGTTACTATGTATTAGTTCACATTATACATTGCAATGTAGTGAGGTAGTGGAATTTTACTGGAGACTTTGGTATTGTTCATGTTGAAGTAAAAGAAACTGAAGGACAGCTCAGCCCTGTAAATAAAGGCTTTATTTCTTGGAAGCTTAGTGCTGTCCATAAAGGATAAAAGATATGCCTGGACAACCAATACCAGCATCCTAGCCCCTCTAACACCTCTTTGAAACCCTCCCAGCGTTGGCTGGCATCATAGGTAACTATAGCAAGACTGACTCCAAGGACATCTGGATCATTAGACAAGCAGCAAGAATGCTGCAGAAATATAGATGCTTTGCAAAGTTTTACTATGACTAGTCATCAGTAGCGTGGGTGTTAGTGACTAGTCAAATCGTGTTGTACCTGAACATTTGAAGGCTACAAGAACCCTGTGTAAAACCACATTCAGGGTGCCCCAATTTGGCTAGGACACCTCATGTGCATGGATAAATATTTGCCCTTGTAATTCTGCATTTTGCATCCTAGCCCTTCTCCTCAGTTGGCAAGGCCCAGTTGCAAATTTTCATAACACTCTCCAAAGGTCAAAGTAAGTAGGTCAGCACCTCTCTCCCTCTTCCAGAGTCAAGGAATTTTATTACTTCTTGAGGATTTCTGCACTTACACCTAGTAATAGTTTCAGCAGTTCTTGGCAAGAACCTTTCTGCAGTTGACCGACATCCGTGAAACCTCTTGCTCTGAAGCATGTACTTCAAAACAGCGTGCATATCACAAGCGGTCAAAAATATACTTTGAAAACAGTGGGGCAACATACACACTGATGGCACTAAGATGGACACCAGAGGAGATGGTGGGGCTGGGAAGGGGCATGCTTTCAAGACCCTTTGAACACTCTGTGTTCTCACCTTTACGAACAGATTCATAAACATTAAACCTCCCTGGCATAACAACCCAAATGGCAGCGAGCACCAAAAATTAACAGTTAAATACACTGGAAACACTACAATGGTGGTTAATCAAAAGATTAGTCTCAAATTTAAGAAAACTGTTTTATCCAAGCAGGTGGCAAACTCTTCAGTATTGTGTAATTTAATAAAATCATTGGTTCTCCTGAAAGTAACTACAACCGACACAATGTAACCTAATGCTATTTTATCACCAGAAGTTTACCTGTGCTTCTATTCAGATAACAACATTCTCCCCTCTTTGCACTCAAAACCTCTAAATGCACCTATACTGTTCAGTACTCTGCCCAGCCTTATGCGGAGAAAGGGCGAAGTGTTTTCAGGGCAACTGTGTGATCTCTTGAGCCACGACTTCAAGAGCTGCATGCTTTTTCTGCTCATCCCAATTCAGTAAAACACTTTACACAGCAATAAAATGTGTAAGATGACAAATTGGAGGCTTCCCTACCCACCAAATGGTCAGGAAACACCAGCATGCATTTTGTTTTCTCCGCATCCTTATTGGCTTACACTCTGAATTTTTACATCTGGTAGCCTCTTGGATTGGGGCAGGGAGGGGTGGAAGAAAGAGCAGTCCCAGAGGGGGCTTGGAGGAAAAGGGAAGTGCAGCAGTGAGGCTCAGCTGCAGAAAGGTTAGGGAGGTCTGCACTAGATGAAAGATGGTAAAATTTTAGCACAAGGAAGAAGCCAAGATTTGTGATCTGGCAACCAGTGAAGTAAAAGCTCCAGAAATTCACCAGTTAGAATGGGAAATAATCCTCATTCTGATCAAGGGAAAAGAATTTAAATTATAACTTATGATGAACAAGTAAATGGAACCTGACCTTCCATTTAGAAATTCCTTCTTGAAAACAAAATTTAGTTGAAATATACACTTGCAATGTGCACAGAACTAGGTCAAGAATACTCTTACAGCAGTACACCAAAATGATGGCTTATAGTAAGCAGGACTGTTTTATGTCTGCTGATACTTGTAAATTGACAGTTCATTTCACAGCCTGTTTCTTTTACCTTCCTCACCAGAAGTCTTACCAGTTCAATACAGTTTGTATACTAACAGCAAAATCCAAACAAAATCCATAATCTAGTCAGAAACATTAACTGAACAGTAAAATTGACTGTGCTTTCCTAGACTCTTTTTCACCGTGGCTTGTTCAGACTTAAAAATAGCTACTTTCTTTTAGCAAAAGCTGTAGAAGATGACGACTTTGGCTTTTACAATGAGGGTTTCCTGTGGGGCAGAGGAAAAGGGGTAGAGGAAAGCAGTACAGTATTTTGCAATAATTCAACTTATATTTTAATCCACTGGTCTGAGGCTGAATCAGTTCTGGCACTAGTCAACCGTTTTATAACAAAATCTATTGTTCTCCTCAAACTTCAACCACTGACATGTTTCAGTAGCACCAGTGACACTTTTCTTCCTACAGATATTTATTATTAAGGGACTAATTGAGACAGAGTTGCATGAAGTGACAATTCAGTGAGCCAGGATTTTGCAGCACCACACCAGCACTGGTTTGGAAACGTGCAGACTAGCTTCAGCCACAGAATGTGTCATGTGAGACCAGCCTGCTTCTCTGGGCAATGGGAAACATTGCAGGAGAAGGCTCATTTTTTCTACGTCAACTTTGTATCATGTATGCAAAATTACTACCTAAAAAAATATTTCTGAAGGACAGCCATGCACACAGAGATACTGCATGCACCCAGGTCAATGTGACTAGTTTTAACTGCCCAAACCAGACAGACAAAAAAAAAAAAATAGATGAGTTAGAATCCAACTAAGTGGCAGCCACAGATACATGGAAAGCCAGAAATATGGCATAGGTTTTGTCAGATGAGGGCTTACTTTTTGTTTCTCATTTTAAAAAAACATATTTTTTTTACTTCCCATCCTTCATTACTGTAAATCTTCCCTTTTGTACCAAGGCTACATTCTTAGTAGTTCCAACATGTTCATGTGCTCAGCAAAACATCTGGAAGGCATTCACAGTGAGACCATAAGCATTTCTAGTTCAAGTGCATCTTGTGGAATTAGTTCTATTCTGCTATACTTAGACAAAAACTTTTATCAAGAATTCTCCATGTCCACCTATTATGGGTTTGTGTGGCGTGGTTTTTTTGTTTGGGTTTTTTTGAGGGTTTTTTTTTTGGTAGTTGGGGCGGGGGCTGCAGAGGTGGCTCCTGTGAGAAGCTGCTGGAAGCTCCCCCGGCTCCAAGTCAGGCCCGCCTCTGGCCCAGGCCGAGCCCATCAGTGACGGTGGGAGCGCCTCTGGGAGAACAGATTGAAGAAGGGGAACCTGCAGGGAGTGGGGGCATTGGAATGTGAGAGGAACCCCGCTGCAGATACCAAGGTCAGTGAAGAAGGAGGGGGAGGAGGGGCGCCTGAGGAGGATGATGGCCCTGCAGCCCGTGGGGAGATGGCAGGCTGTCCCCCTGTAGCCCAGGGAGGGGAGCGGGGGAGCGGAGCCTCCCGAAGATGGCCACGACTCCATGGGAAAGCCCGCGCTGGAGCAGTGTGTGACTGGAGAGCAGCCCGCAGAAAGGACCCACGCCAGGGAAGTTCATGAAGGACTGCAGCTCGCGGAAAGGACCCACGTTGGAAAAGTTGGTGAAGGACTGTCCCCCGTGGGAGGGACCCCACGGTGGAGCAGGGGACGAGTGAGGAATCTTCCCCCTGAGGAAAGGAGCAGCAGAGCCAAGGTGTGGCGAGCTGACCCCCTAACCCCCTGTTCCCCTGTGCCGCAGGGGGGAGGAGGGAGAAAGAACCGGGAATGGAGCTGAGCCGGGAAGGCGTGAGGAAGGTGTTCTGAGGTTGGGTTTTCCTTCCTAATATCCTTGGTTTTGTTTTTGTTTTGATTTGTAGTAAATTAAATTGATGTTGTTTCTTCCCCAAGTTGAGCCTGTCTTTTGCCCGTGACCATAAGTGGGGAGTGATCCCTCCCAGTCCTTGTCTCGACCCACCATCCTGCCTTTGTATTTTCTCCTCATCCCAATGTGGCCAGGCGTGGGGGTGGGGGGTGAGTGAGCGGCTTCGTGGTGCTTTGTTACCGGCTGGGCTGAAACCGAAACCACGACACTACCCTAAGAAATAGTTTCACCATCTCCACTCTGATTCTGTATCACCTGCTAATGCAAACTGGATTTTATATTCCACTTGCAGGCAGCCATTACACATGCCAGACTTTAGTCTGCACTATAAATTTACTTATTTTGTAGAACACCACAAGAAAGCAACAGGAGTGAATGGAAATTGTCCTCAGGACCAGTAAGAATTGCAAGCTGAAGGGATCCATGCCTGGGTATAGGATTGGCAATGGAGACAGTGACAAAGATGCAACGGCAACACCCAAAGGAAAGGAGTAGAAAAAGCAGTGGGCAGGGAAGAAGGAGGAGGAGGAGACTGCATTGGAGAGGCTGGAATGCAGAGAAGTTGTCGGCTCTCTACAGCCACAAGCTTCAGAATCACAGCTCTTGCCTGAAATTTTGGGGAAAAAAGGTCTACCTCTCTGCTTAGTTAGCACAGTAAAGAGCTGGCCTTTACAGAAGGCCAAAATAGCAAAAAGGAAAGCTGGAAGTTTTTGCCAGAAGGGGAGGTAGGAGGGATGTTGTAAATCAGATTGCAAACTTGCTGGCTAAGACAAGCAGGTACAGCTCTGATCTGGAGAAGTTATGTCTGTATAACCATTTGCAACATTTGGGGAGGTAGAGGGCAGGGAATAGTTGGTGAAGTAACTACTGAATTTGGGATTCAATCACAAGATGCCTGGCATCCAGGATGTACTGAGAAACAGAGGCAGGCAGAGACTTCTGGCATCAAAGAGGGAGAATACAGACAGGTATGGATGGTGGAGGCAAGGGAAGAAACAGTAGAGTGAAAGACAAAGATAGAAATACAGAAAAAGATAGCCTTATCCAAAAGCTTTCCACATAGGCTTCCCCAAACCCTTCCCCCAAACTTTATCCTGAAACTTCTTGTTTCTAAATTTAACAAGGACTTGTGTGACTCCAGAGCTGTCTGTTTTGTCCAACAATAGCATCAACTCTAATAAAAACTGTATCCTACCCAGCATATTTGCCTCACTTATTTTTATTTCACCACATCACAGTACTACTACTACTATTACCACTAGCCCCTTCCCTCTTCACATAGGTTCAATATTTACCTCCAAATCACAGGGAACAAACAAGCGGTGGTAAAATACAGGTCTAAACGCTGTAACTCCATTTTTTCAAGATAGACAAGGTTTAGAGTGTAGTATTTTTGTGGCAGTAATAAAAACAGTTAATACTACCAATATTGCAAAGTATAACCAGACTTGACTGGAAATACTAGCACTTAACAAATTTTACCTTTATTTTTCCTTCAGAACATTAGACTTCTTCATAAACAGAAAAGATGCAAGCAATGTTTTCTGTAGTTAAGCAAAAAAGCATACAAAGACAGTTTTATAATTAAAATCTGATTTTTATCAATGAAATCCATGGGTGTTCAATAAAAAAGAACTTCTATTTCATGGAAAGATTAACTTGTATACTGAGTCATAACATTTACCTGATGAAAGAAAACTGCTATCCTAAAAAACAAAGTTTGATTTTACCTAGATTAAAACTCTTTGGCTTAAAGTGAAATGAGCTTTGTGGATATATTACACACTTCAAGAAATGAATAGCATTCCTTGTAAAAAATTTTGAAGAAACAAGAGATCCAACTGGAGTTTTATAGGACTCAAGCTATGAGGAAAGTAGAGCAGAATTAACATCTGCAGTGAATTAACAGTTGCCTCAGTCAAGAGGTTTTCCTTTTACAAGTACAGTTAGAGATGCCATTTCTTAGATGTTTGTAGTATGTGGACTCTTCACAGGTAACTGAAATCTGTATAAAGGAAACCAACTGCATTTGTTATACAGCCAATCACGTTGTGTGATAAGACCTGACTTCAAATGTAAATGTTTTCTTTCAAAATTATCTTTTTTTCCCAAAACATGTTAGAATGATTCCTGCAAATGACATGTTAATTATGAATTTTAAAGGAACTTTTCTATATTTAGAAAGACTACTATAAATAGGCCTTATGCCACAAAGAACTGTGTTCTTGGACCGTCACAGGAATTTGCCTTACAACTTTTTGGAATTCTTTGTAGAAAATCTTCTGGATCCTATTCTTCTGGGCTCCCCAGTCACATCAAATGCAGAGACTAAACCAGTTTGAAAAGCATTTGTGATGACTATCACTGCAGTAATTTTTGTTTTCAAGAGGTGAAAAATGTGCTTTCCTGCAGTGAACAGGGAAATCTTTCCCAGACTAGAATTTGCAAGCCTATAGAGAAAGCAAGACTTTTTTTTTTTTTTTTTTTTAATAAATGAAAAAGCAAACTAAAACTAGCTTTTATGATACCAAGCAACCTTCCAAACACTAGCTTTTGCAGTATTGGTCCCAAGCCTCCAGAAAAGCTGACTCAGATCTGTTGCTGCCACTATGTACTTTTGCAAGGTGGCACAGAGACCTCCTGCAGCAGCTGATAAGATACGGACAGACAGGCAAAGGGCAAGACACACAAGCTGGAACAGTTTCTCTGTATTGGGAATAACTTGCAGGGTCTGGGTAGTGGGAGCTGACAACATGGTTTGACCAAGGAATGACCTACTATGTACCATGCTGGAGGGAGCACGCTGTAGGATTAACAGCAAGGCCAGGGATAATACCAAGCTTCCATTGGTATGGTAAATCTTGGCAAAAAAATGCCTGGAAAGAATGGGAATTCTGCATGCCTCTGTCATAGATGCTGGGATTTATGGATGCTCCTGAATGGAAAAAAGAGAGGGTACGCCCAAGTCGAACAGAAGGCCCTTCAGAGGTGCAGCACTGCCAGCTGAGTTGTGAGCACATGGCAGAGTTGGAGCTCAGTTCAACTGTTGCCTTCTCCTGCCCCTGCCTCCAGACCACATACTGTTCTGACAATCCATCTGAATTCACTTCACCAGGGGGGACCTGCTGCTGGCCTGGCAGCAGGTGCAGATAACCAGATTTATTGGGTTGTCTGGGTAAGGTGGCCAGGCACCACCTGGTCTCACCTACACCATGCTCTAATGGATACTGGTGCTCAATGCACCTTACTGCCCTTGTGTAGCAGTGAAGATTGAGTAGCTATTCACAGAGTAAGTGGGGAAGACACATGCCTACCGCTAGTGGAAGGGAGCCTCAGTTTGAATAGACAAGATAGGTAGCCCCTACCTGTTGCCTCCACCCTGTCATGGCATAACACCAGCCAGCAACTAAAGAACCACGCAGCCGCTTGCTCACTCCCCCCCACCCAGTGGGATGGGGGAAAGAATCAAAAAAAAAAAAGTAAAACTCGTGGGTTGAGAGGCCCCTGCCCTCCTTAGGCTCGACTTTCTTGACCGCTGCAGATGGACAGATGAGACAGGAAGGCATTGGGTTTTTGGTACAGGCAGTGTGCTTTGTACAGGAGGAAATCAGCTACAGGACTCTTACTGACCCCAGCAATGTTGCATGCAGATAGACTCAGTTGTTCTTCCCTTAGCAACACAAATAATTTGCTGAAAGACATATTGAACTGATTAAGGGGCCACTGGTGAGATTTAAAAAGTAATTAGTAACTGATTCCCTGGAAAAACAAGGGGAGGGGGGCCTCTCAAACACATTTACCTTACAACAGTCCTGTTCAGCCTGACCAGAAGCATACTGGAGAATGGCAGTTAACAACAGATGTCAGAGCTTTGAATGACCTAACTGCTGCATTAGTAGCCGTAGTTCCAGGCATGCTGCAGCTCTTGCATGAGCAAGAAGCAAAAAAATATACCTGGTATGTTACAACTGATGTTGCAAATGCTTTCTTTTCAATCCCTCTGGCTGAAGAGGCAAGACACCAATTGCTTTCACCTGGAATGGTGTGCAATGTCTGGAACCTGCTGTTGCAAGGGGTGGAAACACAGCCCCACCATCTGCCATGGCATCATCCACAAAACTTTAAAGCAACATATCTCTAGATAACTTTTCCACTGCATTGATGATGTATTGATTAGAGGAAAAACTCTTGAAGCAGTACTAAGTAATGGCCAACAGGTAATCTTTTATCATTCCCAACTTGAACTGCTTAGTCCATGGCCAGCAAATCAACAATCTGAGGAAGACTGAACTCCTCTAGCTATAAAATGCCCAAGCATATGATGAATTATATGCTGAAAATAACCAATGGAGTTTGTTTACTGACAGATCCTGTAAAAACACAGCAAGAAAAGGGACTCCAAGCAGCTTGGAGCCCCTCTACAGGGGAGGCTGCCATGTGCAGAGGGACAAGAGGCCATCTTCAGTTTGCAGAAGTAATGGCCTTCAGAGTTGCCTTGGAACATGCTCAGGAGCATCAGTGACCCTGTGTATACATATACACAGACTCCCGAGTGATCACTAATGTGGTGCACAAATGGCTCAAAGATCGGAATCGTGATAACCAGCAGCAGTGAAGAAAACCACTTCCCTTCTGCTGCTGCTGTAAAGTAATACAACAGCTACTTGGAGAAACATCTACTTGAACACGCAGTGTTAATGCACATATCTGAAATTCAAAGGCAATTTGAGAAACATAATAACCAGGCTGACCAGTTAGCTCAACTTGCCAGCATAGATTTAGGGTGTGAGCAAAAGGAAAGCTATTTTTAGCCAGGTAGGTACATGAAACTGTTGCTCATGTACCAGGGCAGAGAACACAGGTTACATTTGTCTCAGGAAGCCGGGAAGCTGTAGTGCAAGCAACTAGGCAGTGTGAGATCTGTGGAATAATACGACACACTTGGGAAGTACGAATGATGAACAAGTACATGCGATGGGAGAAAGGGAAGTTTGAAGAAGCTTGGCAACTAGGTCGCCCCTTTCTCTTCAGCAACACCAGCAGGTGGTGTGCCCTCACAGTGGCAAAGCTAGAAATGGGTTGCTAGAAGCTTTTCTACTTGGAAAGAAAATGTAGGCAGCATCCTAGATGGAACAAAAAAACATATTTGTTGGCATGATGGAATGCAGCCTTGTCTAGACTCAGATAGCAGTAGTCATTTCAAAACCACAGCAGTCCAAGAATGAGGGGAAGATTGTGGAGCAGAGCGGGTGTATCTTATTCCCTCTAATCCCCAGGCACCTGGAAAGGTAGAACAGTACAATGGCTTACTTGAAACTGTACTCCAGGGAAAGGGGATCTCACCTCTATGAAGCTGGGTGGGTGGAGCTAGTCAACATAGAAGTAGGAACCCATCATAGCAGCCCTGCAGAAAACCATCTACCCCATGTTCAGCTGGGTGACAAAGTACCAGCCAGCCCTGGGGACACCAGAATTGAGACAAAAGTTAGTGTCTATCCTCCTGCAGCAATTGAAATCGCTAAGGAAGCAGTCCTTATCACTTAAGGACCAGGAATTACCCACGACGTGGCCTTTGGAAAAGTGATAATTAAATTAACTATGTGCTGTTACATATGATAAATAATCTTATTTTACTTCATAAACTATGCCGTGTGTTTTGGACACACAAGACTTATGTCTTTGCAGACAAGATGCATGTCCAAACAGTTCCTAGGTACACATTGCTCAAGAATGTATGGGGGCATGAACTGGGCAGGGTTTCAGCAGCAGAGGGCGGCAGGGTGCCCTGTCCGGGAAGAAGAGGCCATAAACTGCTCCGTGCCTCTTACGGTCATGTCACGTTGGCACTGATACCGATGGTACACACCAAACCTTCAATTGGTCAGAGCAGCACAGAGTATTCCTGCTTGAACACATGTAAGAGTGAGCATCAGCCAGCAGAGACAGGAGACACGAGAAGATGGTCTGAGAGGCTTGCAGAGGGGACATGCGGCTGGAGATGTGCTCTGGGCAGGAGAGGTTCCATGCCAACAGGGTACATCCCTGAGGGACTGCAGCTATCCACATCAGGGCAAGGACACCCCTGAGGAGCTGGCTGTGGGCTACTCACATCAAGGCCACCCACACCAGAGCAGCAACAGCCCTGAGGGAGCATAAGTGGCCCTCACTGGGGTAGAGACACTGAGATGCAAAGAGGAGCAGAGGGAAATCCGCAGGAAGCAAGTAGGAGCAGCAGAAAGGAACCACTAGGCGTACAACCTTCCTGCTCTGCCCGTCACCTCACCAAAGGGGCAGGGGATGGGCTGAGCGTAACCTGCAGCAAAAACCCAGGAAGCCGAGATGGGGTGGGTAGGGGTGCTTGGCTTAAGCTGAACGTAGGGAAGGGGGAGGACCTTAGGGGTTTAATTGATCATTTTCTTTCTCTCAGTTCCCAAATCCATGATTAGAAGTTTGTGTTAACTGACAGTAAGCTAATATAAGTACAAATTCCCCACGTTGAGACTGTTTTGCTCATAACGTTCTCTCAAAACACTTCTACTAGACTCCAAAGATTATGTTCCCATGCCAGAATATGGAAGAGCAGTTTGGCTAAAAGAAAGAGGCTTGCCCCTGGCAAGATGGTCTTAACTGATGAAGATTACCATTATTACTGCATTTCACTAACACAGCTGTCACCTGATGAAATACAAGTTGATTGCAGTGGGAGGTTCAAGACAGCAAGAGTTAAAGCAGAGTCCTTTCTTAAGCACTGGCAACCCTATCACGTGCACCAGAGTAACATCAGGAAAATATTGAAATTGGTCTTGGCTGGACAGCAGTAGGCTTAGTCATGCTTAACTCTTGCCAAGTTAAATCACTGTAACTATGGAAAGCTCAAGGATTGTTGCAGTGATGTCATTTTGATGTAGCAGTGCAGTGGCCATTTTGTATAAATAACAACATACAAAAAAAACCCCTCTTAGCCACTTCAAATTAGAGGAAAAAGAAATACAAAGAAACATGTGCTGCACTTTTCAAGTTCATGCTGCCATGTATGCACACTAGCAATGCTACTAAAATTGTTCAACTGAAAGAAAGTTGTGTGGTTGGGGTTTGTTTTTGGTTTTGTTTTTTAAATCAGATTTAAAAGGCAAACAACTCCAGACCCCACAAAGCAGAGATCAGTCTCCAGGAGTCCCTGTGCCAAATCCCTGCCCCAGATAAAAACGCCATCTACTAGATTACAGACAGGCTCATTTCACCATCTTTCATCCAGCTAGTCATTTTTCTCAATGCTGACTTGCCTCAACAAGAAATCAGGGGCACAAGTGTTTCCTTCCCTTTGCTCATAGCCCTATAATTACACCAGTCTTACGAAGAAGGGTTCTCCACCTGTAATTTACCTTAGGCTACTGATCTTAGAACATAGACACCTCAGCTTCCAGTGTATTTTGCTTCACTACAACTGTTTCTTGCATCAACTGTGTTTCAATCAACAAGCTCTACCCAATTCTTGAAAGGATACTTAAAGCATCTATTCCTGAGTCCAAACTCAAGATCCTCAGCAGGCAGACAGCTTTTTATGCTGTGATCCTTCTACAGTAGATAAGGGAGACTTTTGAGCCTTGTGTCTGCATGCAGCAGTTTTTTGCTGCTCATCATGTATGTGGTTTTTTGTTTAATTCTTTCTGCTGTGCTCTTCATATAAATTGTACAGAAGTTCTGCTGCCTAATTTGTTGTTGTTGTTGTATTTTGAAAACCAGATCCCTAAAATTAGACACTGAGCTAACCTGGTGGTTTTGCAGATGTAAGATGGCTGAGCCGGTCCCACACCTCACAGCCAGCCAGAGTAGGAAGCCTCCTGGCCTCTCCTCCCCTGCCCCTACCTCACTTCCACTCTCTGATGTTTGGCCCTGCCACTCCCTTGCACTGGCTCTGACACCCACTGAACACACTGCAGAGCAAACTCAATGCACCAGATTAGTCATTTGCTGATTTATCAAGCTGAATCATCTCATACAGGCCCCAATGGGCACCAGACCAAACACAGGAGGAGAGAAATGGAGAGATCCCACTCCTCAGCAGGGGCAAGCTGTCAGACTGCCTATAGAAACTGATGATATAAAAACTCACACTTGCCCTTCCTCTGGATCCAGCCCCAATGATACTTAAGCTCCAGCTTTGCCTGACTTGCAGAGCTTATACCGGGCAAATGAGACAATACATGAATACCAGTTTTGAGGTTAAAACTGCAAGCTCTTTTTCTAAGCAAGCTCAAATAACAAAGTTCACCCTTGTTTAATAAGACATTCAAATCCTTATGGTATGTTGAATGTTGTTTTAACACTAACAGCTTTTACGTGCCTAAAATGTATGATCCCGTAAGAAGTTCTCAGTCTTGAGGCACAGGCTTGTCCGCTTGAATCATGAAAGCAAGCAGTGCCAGTGAAGCCAGTCACCTCCAAACTGTCACACAACAGCTGAACTGCTTATAAGATAAGATCCTTAATTTTCTATAGCAGTTCTACAAATTTAGACTACAGACAGCCTAACAACCGTGAAATTAAAATTTTCAAAAGTATGTAATTCAGGTTTTGCCTTTATTTTAATTTAAGATTGCATCACCACAAATCTGAAATTCCCTTGAAGGGCCCCACCCTCCCCAGGCTAACATTCTCAACAGCTCTTGAATTCTTACGCATTTTGTTTAAGGAAAAAGTATCCAAACTAATTATAACCTATCTACTTGGTTCATATTATTGGCATTAACCAGTACCCAGATAAATGAACCAACTTTTTAAAAGCAATCTGTTAAAAATGTAGCATCATTTTCCTCAGAATTCAAAACAAAACCCCAGAAGGCAGTTTTTGTGCACCTTCCCTCCAGTGGAACAGAAACCAGACAGACTCTCTTCACCTCCGAACTTCCTGGCAGAAAGTTGAGAAAGATTATTTTTGAGTGACTCGAAATACCTCATCTTAAAAGCATCACATCAAAGATCTTGCTGTCCATGACCATGAGGACTGCTTGCAGAGGTAGAGGAGTAAGTTTTCCACATAAGCAGGAAGGCGATATCTAAATGTTAGCAGCCTGAATCATCTGTCAATTTTAAAGGTAGTTACTGTAAAATTGTACTATTTTTCCAAAAGCTCAGCTTTGCTAACCTAGCAGTTAAGACCACAGTAAGGCCACAGCAGAAGAACTGAATTCAAGCAGGCCTGATGCCAAACTGCTTATCTGGCATCCTGCATGCAGTATCTACCTACAGCTTCCAGTCAAAGATAGGAACAGGTATTGTTCCTTCTCTCTTCAGTGAAGAGATATGTTAAGTTTTGAAGTGTTACTTTCACAAAGCACCTGAAAGAAAATACCTAGGCATAGCACCAAGTCGACTTATTAACACAGTAAAAAAAACCCAAAAAGTTTCTTAGAAGTAAGTCGACAGTTTGCACTGCATATTCCAGTTTAGGACTCTTCCTCCTGAAAAAAACCCTTAGTATTGGGACCTTTGCTACTCTTCTCCCCCGCCCAAACTGTTCTATTACACCAAATACCAATGTGCTATTACGTACATATCGTTTTGATGAGGGTTCAAGAAAATCTTCCTTAACACACACTGAAGCTGTGAGAAGCTTCTCAGAAAATACACTGGTGCGTTTTACCCTGCAGTTTTGCCATAGTAATTTTTTTCTCATAAAGGCTATTGAGTGACGGCAGACTTTCTGGTGAGTAACTATCCGGTGCCCTGGAGTTGCCATAACTCCGCTTTCTTTCCTAAAATGGAAGCCGAGCTCCAGCAGAGCTCCCCGCCGCCCCGAAAACCCCCGTTCGAGCCTCCTTCAAGGACCCCCTGCACCCAAGGGCCCTACTGGGATGGGTACCACGTATTCACTGAAAAGATTTAAAACAAGACAGGGTTGCCGGTGCGGGAGGTGGGCAGAAAGCTCAGGAATACTTTTCTGGTTAGTTAAAAGGAAAAAAAAAAAAAACCAACACAACCACAAAAACAACCCAAAAAAGGGCTGGAGGGAGACAGCGCCGTTTCCCTGCCCCAGACAGAGGCGGGCAGCCGGCGCCCGGGGACCCGCCCGGCTCCCTCACGGCCTCCTCTCGTCCCCGGGGCCGCTCCGCCGAACCCTCTCTCCCCACCGAGCGGCAGCGCTCGACCCCCCGCCTCGGGGACGGAGGACAGGGGAGCCGTCCCTCCCCGAGCCCGGCGGTGCAGCGGGTGTCCGCGGCAGGGCCGCTCCCCACCCCTCCTCACCTCTGACGGAGACCAGGACGGCGAGGAGCACCACCGCGGGAAGGAGCCTCCAGCACCTCATGGCTGCCCGCCCNCCTGCCCGCAGGGCAGCACCGCGCCGCCCCCCGGGGCTGGGTGCACCGCGCGGAACACGCCCAAGCCGGGCGCTGTCCCCCCGCCGCGGGGGGAGAAGGAGGGCGAGGGCGGCCCGGCCCGCCGGGGCTGCTCCTCGCGGGGCGGAGCCGCCCCCTCCTGCCCGCCGGCCTGACAGGGCAGCTGCGGAGGGGCGCGGAGGCGGCGCGGCTAGGGCGTGTTCGCTAAGGGGACACCCCTCCTCGGGCTGGCGGGGCGGTAGGGTCCCCGCGGCTCTCCTCAGGGCGGGGTGGCGGCCGTTTTCTGCCATTGCGGCGCCGCGTCACCGAGGAGGGCGAGCGGGCGAGCCGCGTTCCCCGGCGGGCTGGAGGCGTCGGGCTGAGACCGGGAGCCGGGTTTCCCTGTGGGCCGGTCCGAGTCCTCCCGGCCCCGGCGGGCTGGAGAAGGAGCAGGGCTTCGGGGCGTGCGGGTTGGTGCTGTTTAGCCCTGAGGGCTGCTGTGCGGCCTGCCTGCGAACAGAGGGAGGCACCCGACCAAGGAGCCCCGAAAGCAGGCCCCGTTTTCCGGACGAAATTTGCTCCAGGGCTTAAATACTGGTCACGGGGTTTAATAGCAGAGGCGCATGCTCTTGCACCGCTGCTGTCTCTTCACCCAGGCACTCTCTTTTCCTGCGTTTCCTCAGGAAAAGTTACCCAACACTAAAAATGCCAGGACACCTAATAATCTTGGCAATAACAAGCTTGCTTTTTGGCTGGTTGGACAGAAAAATCGGTAAAACAGCTTTGAGTTTTGTATTGGCAAGCGATGCTGCCCTGGGCCCGCGGCTGATGTTACAAATGTAAACCCATGTGCAGTACGGCACTGAGTTTGCTCAACTAATTTTGCTGGTGTGGGAAGATGAATGTTAAAGATCCTGGTTTTGCATAAGTCCTTTTCTAATGGCCGTTCCGTGTCCTGTATTGGACAGTTTCATTTGAGGGCCAGTCGGTCCCCCGGTGCTGTTGCAGCAGCCTGAAGTGGGTCGGGGTGGGAACCGTGTCGATACAGTTGTGCTGAGCTCTACTCAGGGGCATGTATGACAAAAACACCTCTCCCAAATCCTGGTGATCCACTTGCCGTGTATGCGCTGATTATTGACTGGATAATAAGTAGTTCAATGACGCATAGTATGCGACTTGGAAGATAACTGGTGGTGTGTGGCTGACTTGACTTCGCTGGTCATAGGCCTATTCCTTCCTCAGGGAGGTCTATGCCTCTTCCCTAGCATTTGTAGGACCTTGCCAGCTGGAAAAGTGGAAAGTCACAGAGTTAGTGAATCACTGTCACCAGTTCATAAATTGATGGCAATATTTTTTCCTCTTTGACAGTGCCTAGTCAAGTAATTTTTAGATTAAACCTGAGGCAATAAAGAGTTTAACTGTAGTAATAAATTTAAACACACTTAACCTTAAAATTATGCTGTGTTTCAATTAAGGGTAAGCTTTTCCATAAATACCTGAGTTTTGCAGGAATAGTACTGGTGTCAACATTACATTGTTGTCAGCAGCTTCCTTTTTCCTGGACTCCAAGCCTAGATGGTAAGATTGCATGTATGCACAAGCATTCTGTAATCCAGCAGTATGGATCTAGTCATTAATGCTATGTGCACATACACAGGAAATTATTAATGTTGCTCAAAGGATGTCCTTTAACAGAGTGTTTGTTTATAGCTGTTGTTAAGCATCATCTAAGAAGTTGCTCTCGACAAAAAGAACAATCAGTACTGCACACTTCTGTATTTAATCACATTGTACCAAACCACTTTTTTTTTTTTTTTTCCGGGATTGCAGAACTAACAGAGAAAGCCTAGTTACCTCACTGGAATTACCACGTCAGATCAGGTCCCTGTAGCATCCTGTTTCCAAAATTGGTCTTTGTCAAAGTTACCATCTTCAGATGAAGTAAAAGCAGCCTTCTGTTAGAACAGATGTGACCTAACTGCACTTTGCATTACAGCTAGTGGTTTCCACTTGGTTCGATCCTTGAGGCAGGGGTAATGTTTGCTGGCAGTAGCCACTTTATGGCTACTAAATTTTCTAGGTTTATGAATGTCAGGGGTTTTTTTTCAGTCTTACTGATCTTTTGATCTGAAGATTTCACTGACATCTTGTGAAAATTAGTTTCATTGTTTGTGGTTACAAACTCTTCTGTGTGTAGAATTTTGGTTAGAAAAAAACCCAGGCTTTGTCATTTCACACGTAATGTGAACTCATCTGTAAAAATAAAAATAATTTAGTACTAGGGCTGGTTGTCTGATTGTGTGAGTAATATGCATAATCTGAGACCCACTTCTTCCAACAGCACCTATCTTTGGCCCGCCTAACCTGCAATGGTTGTCCTAGCAGGTCTTTTACTCTGTCTGTGTCCTGCCCATAGCCTCTACCAGGAAGCCTCTGCAAACAGCTTGGGCATTTGCCTGATCTGAAGATGCCTTGAAAGGAGAGAAGGTTACCTTAAGACTTATTTCTAAAGAACAGGATCTTTAAAAGACATGCACAGTTGTTGGTTTGGCCCGAAGAAAAATACGACTTACACAGCAGCACAATGAAAGCTGGAAGTTGTAAACCCAGATGAAACTGCTCAAACTTGAACAAACGCAGTGATATCAGCAGCTAAAGAGCTGTCTTTGTAGCTGTCTGTGAGCTATGAAGATAAATGCTCCTTCCCAGTTTCCTCCAATTCCTCTTCTGAAGTGAGATCCTTGTAGCTCTTTTTCTGCCTCAGCGTAACTTCTTGCACCTTTTACCTGTGAGCTCTCAACCTTGCCAGAAACAACATTATCTCTCCAGATGTTCAAACAAGCAAAGGAAAGACAAATCGATTTTTATTTTCCAAAAGCAAAGTCTTCATGGAGCAGTTAAAACCTTACTGCTCTGTCCCCCGAGGGTGCCTTTTGGAAGGAGAGGGCCACAGCCACTGCCAGTGGATGGTGAAGCAGACAGGCAATGACAGTGCTAGGGAAAAACAGAAAGGAGGTGGGCAGTATTGAAAAAAGTAAAAAGCTATTCTTTGGTGCACACACGCGTTTGGTTACTGTTACAAAGTCGGTATGAGTACGAAAATAACTCTGGAAATTACGTTGGCTTTTTTGCTTTTACTATTCACCAAAATTTGGCAATAGTCTGCAATGACTTTTTATTTCAGGCACAATGTTTCTGACACCAGGAACACTCATATGTAAGGAGTATATTTGAGTGTGTTGATGTTGTGGTTGTGGCTTCATCTAACAGCATTCTTTGGATTTGTCTTTATTTTTAAATAGTAAAAAAAAAAAATAGTATGAAATATAATATAATAATACGAAAATATTAGTTTTCGTACTTGAGCTGTGTAAAGGAGAAGAGGCTAGTTCCACCAGCAAAGTTTCCTGTAAATAATGTTTTAGCAGCAAGTTGAAGTTTTAGGGCCACAAACTGATATGGTATAGTCAGTCAATACAATCATGAATTTTTTTTTTTAAAGGTTGAAATATAAAGCATGTATTACAAACATAGTTAAACCCCATTTGATCCTTGGTTAAAGATTGTAAAAACTGCATCAGGTTTGTTCAGGTTTTGGTGTGGTTTTTTTTTAAAGCAGCAGCTGTATTATTTCCAGTTCTAAGGGTATCTTCAGAATAAGCCAGAGTCCAAAGAGGCTCCAGAATCTGCCGTCTAACCTCTGCTGGCTGCCCTGCTGTGTGCCGTTTTCTGATGCTCTCTGCTTTGCACGACAGAAGAGACATTAAGACACTGCAGCCTAAGGGTTTCTCCTAAGGAAGCAAATTAAATTCCTCTACAACCAGCCCGTTCAAGATAATTTCAGAAAGGAGTTTCTGTGGGAGATGTGTAGATCCTGAACAACCTCTGCAAAGGCCAATCACCTGGTCTTAGTCACCCTCAGCTTTTCCTGCAGTAAATGCCCTTTCTCTCTGTTGGTACCTCTTGTTCCCTGCCAGTAGCAGCAATTAGTGAAGTATGCCTACGTGACTTAAAGAGCTAGCTTGTATGATAAGGTACCAAGGTCTCTGGCAACTAAGAGCCCATCTCCTTTAAAGCTCATCCCATTTCTACTAATGTAGATATTTCTCCTACTATAACTATCAGCTGGGTATCATTTCCTTTTCAGATTCCCTTTGCATAGCTTTATACTTTGCTTTGTTGTTTTTTTACCTTCTGGTAACATCTGTACATACTTTGACTACACTTCCTGTAGACTATCTAAAGACCTTTCTATGTCCAAAATCTATTACAGTTTTTCAGAACAGTTCATAAAGAGAAATGTGATTTTATAGATCATTTTTCTGCATACTAATCTACATTTGAAGGGACATTACGTGAAAAGTTGTTTAAAAAGTAGCTGTATATTATATGACATGGATGCACTCAAGGTTTAGTTCCATAATAGAATGTGCAGCTTACTGATTAATGAAATAGCTTATTTCTCTTAGAAGAATATACTTTTTTAGCATTGTTGTATTTTATCAGAAACAGAGGAATATTTTATTTCCTGCATAACCCATTTCAAAGCAAATACAGCCTGCAGCAACAACCCTTAACATGTTCTTCCTCGGTTTTATGGAGGCTCAGCTATGCTTTTATGCATACATCAGTAGAATACAGGAGGGCTGTCAACCAGATTTGTGGTAGTGATACAAAGGCTATTTAAGTGTGTTAATTTTAATATCTATAATTGTAGATACTGCTAATTCTTTTCTGAGTATCTTTTCTTAACTAATACATAGATCTCGAGGAACAAACTTTCCTACAGTTTTCTGAGCAACCTCTTCTTTACTATTTTTCTCCCCTTCTCTTAGGAATTTTCTTATTTAACACATGCAACTGCAACCCTTTTCTCTTAAAGCCAAATTTGTTTTCTTCTGCAATAACTGACACTAGTAGAAGTGGAACAAGTAGCCTTTTATTAGGATCAGGTGTTACATAGCTAGCTGCCCATCATCTAGGGTATTGAATTACTTATACATAAGCAGTGGTTTTCTTAAGATGTTTTAATAGGTCCTCTGAAAGATCTAGTGATGTCAGAGTAAGCTGGATATTAAGAGGTTGTCTTTGTTAGAATTAATTCTGTGGTATTTTTAGGCTAAGAATGCCAAATGTGTGTGTGGGGTAAATTATTATTTTATATTTTTATAGGTTCCTCTTCTGTTGGAACAGATTTTTTTTACAGTTACCGCAGTGTGTTAAAATTTCTATTATTTATTATTAATTATTTATATTCACCTTCAATTAAAGATTTATTTTCTTTAATTCTTGTTTCAGTAGACTATAGTATCCTCACTGAATTCTAGTAAGTTGATTTTTTTGCTGTCTAGGGGGCCATTTATAACAGTTTGTCTTCATAATAGTATGGGCTAGAAATGTGTAGTCTACTATAAATGCTGAAAGCAGCCTGGTTGTAGCAGTATATGGTATAGACCTCTACATAGGCTTATCAATTACAGTGAAAAGCTTTTTTTAAAGATAAAGCCTTGTAAGGTATGTTATGGTGTAGACGTATCCAATGAAAATAAAGTATGTCTTCTGCTGATAGGAGCTCTTGATTCCTCTAGTAATATTTCATTTTTATACTAACTGTATAAATCTGTCTTTATAATTTAACTGCTGAGATTCAGGTTTCATGGTTCACTACATATCTTTTGAAACCTATTTCTCCTATATCTGCATTTCACTATGAAACTTGGTTTTGAATATTTTAAGTCACTTCTATTTTAATGTAAATATTTGACTTACTGGAAAGAAAACCTGGAATACCTTTCCTGTCTTTCTGGCAAAGTGACATTTTCAGTAGCGAAATGTTTGTTCCTTTTGAAAAACCTGTGATGTCCATGGGGTTTTTTTGCTTTTTTCTTCTAAGAACAAAATAATTTAATTTTAACATGATAACATAGTGCTGGTTTTGTATATTCTTTTCCCTGATGTTAAATTCTGTTTGTCTGTGCTCTTCAGAGTGGAAGGAAGGAGAAAAACTGACTGAAGCAGTTCTTAAACAGGTAAGTGCCACATTCAGTTTATATTATTAGATTGAGCTGCATCCTTCCGAGTCTACATGAATGTGATTTTGGCACTCCTGACATGTATTAGAGGTGTTTTACTGTATAAAACATGATCATGTGAGTATCTGTTTTAGTTTTTCAGGTACTGTTGCCATTTGCCATATTATCTGAACATATTGTATTTTCTCCTCGAAGGAAAAATAGCTCACTTTCATAAACTGTTATATTCATAAGGAGTAAAACAAAGTTGGAATGCCTTCATTTTCAGCCACAGCGTGATGTTTGTGATACTCCCAGTACTGACATTGTCTAGACAGTAAAAAAAGGCATAGGGTTCCTCTGTTCTTGAAAATCTTCCTTTGAAGCTCAAGAGTGCATGTCTCATTGTTTCAGAATCAAGTTTCCCCAAAACATCTTTCCTGTAAAAACTGGGGGAAGCAGTCGTACATGTCACTGCATGTGTTCCCCTTCCTTTCCTTGCCTTGGGAATGCAGCCCTGGGTAACTAGGGCTTGCTAGGGCTTGCTTTCCTGCATGCCCTCTGATCCATTCAGCTAAAGCCTCCTGCAGTTTGGGCCACGAGGCCACCTGCACCAGAGACGTGAGTTGGACTTGTTGCCTTGAGAGGCAGTTAGTTTGACACCAAACTTTATGAACTTTAAGATGACCAAGGTTTAGGAATTTCAGTGGTTATCCAATGAGATAACCCCAGGTTATGTGCTGTGCTGAGAGCTCAGGTTAGAAACAACTGGTTTAGAGCAAGGAAGAAAGCTAAGGTTTAATGAGAGCTAATTATTCTTCCATGGTTTGTTGTCTTCTGTACTTCTACCTCTGTTACGTAGCATGGGCTATGTGACTGCTCAGTTTCATAAACATAGTGAGGGTGTAGCTGCATTCTTGAAAGAGGCCAGCAGATCTGACAAACACAGGAAGAATTTAGCAGCCATTTGTGAGGGCATTTTGTTCATAATGATTTTTGTGTATGCACGCTAGATGCATCACCTCAGGGAAAAATCTGAGCTGCACTGATAAAACAAAGACATCTCTATGTCTTGCTTAGATCTCCATGTAAGAGGCCTTCATTAAGATGCTATGGCAAATGCTGTTGGCAACTTCAGCCGTCTACAGTCGTAAGACAGGCATAAGCTATTTTAGTCGTGTGTTGCAGAATAAAAGAAGCAGCTGCTCTAGTGTGTTACGAACTGTACTGTTGTTGCATTTGGCATTAAAGGGAGCCTACAGGAAAGATGGGGAGGTGCTCTTTATCAGGGAGTGTAGTGATAGGATGAGGGGTAGTCTAGTGGAACCTGGTCTAGTGGAAGGTGTCCCTGCCCATGGCAAGGGGGTTGGAACTTGATGATCTTTAAGGGCCCTTCCAACCCAAACCATTCTGTAATTCTATGATGCTATGATTAAAGCTTTTAAATTTACACTTCAGGCCCAGGCATAGTTTGAAAGACAGTGGCCTCTCTCTTTGCATAGCCTGGCTAGAGACTCAGGGAGCCAAAGAAGCTCAAGTCATCAAGTTATGTGTGTGTATGGAAAGACACTCAATTTGGTGCCTGTGCACCAGGACAGGTAGATACTGTCCGTTCTCGACAAGCCTATATTAATGAATGCAAAATCACAGCAGTGGAAAACTTCCAATGCTTTAAATACGGGAATACCCAGAATCAATCTCCTTTCACATGCAGGAGAACTAAATGCATTGCTAGTCATGCATGGTCTTAGGAACAAATGAATCCAAATAGGCAAATGCCCCCCCGTAATGGGTGGGTGCTTAAAAAGGTGGGTAGGAAACCATTCTTCTTATTTCCCTTTGAAAACTTCAAAATTCTTTGAAGAATCATTTCCAGCGTTAGAGCGGATTTCCTGCTTTAGGATCTTTCTTGCGGTTTATCTTGTCATGTGTTTAGGAGCAGATGAGAGTCTGTGTCTTTGTGCTTAATGCCAATTACCCAGCTTACAAGGCTCCATCCTCAGCCCATAGAGCTTTTTATGGATCATGACACAGAAATGCATGGCTGTCCTCATGCACTTTGGTGGTGAACAAAGTTGATTTCCTGAGTTTGGTTCCCAAAAGATGACTGCTAGTGTCCTTTCCCTTGCAGCTGTCTGTACAGCAGTGGCAGAGAGAAGGGTGTAACGGTGGGGAAGCCTAGATATTTGGGTGGAAAAAAGCGAAAAGTCGAGGAGTTGCTGATACTGATGTTGTGGTCCAGCTGAGAAGAAACCAAAAGCAGTTTAAATTATTCCATGGTTCAATTTACAGTGAGTGATAATATATTTCACAAATTAATCACTTGATTCATACTTGGACTTTCTTTTTTTGACACTGGTGATGTAAAGTCAGTTGAAGGGCAGGAGTAACATTGTAGGGTTTTTTTCCATACCACAGAGGGAAATAGTTTTTCCTCCAATTCTTTGTTAATTATTTGCTTCCTTTCCATTTCTGCCTTTCTGCCTTTGCAGAAAAAAGCACGTGTAACAGAAAGGCACTTAGTAAGCCTAAATAATTCAAGATCTCTTTTATTATTTCCTTAAAGGACATCTTATGAATAAAAATTGACTTACTTATGTGATTTTGTTGCTAATGCTGGGATCTGGCTGGGGCAGATCTACACTGTAATTCTGAGCAAGAACATTCACAACATTACATTCTTCTAATATTTTTCTCTTATCTAAAGGAAAAAATAGAGAATTGCAGCTTACTAAAGTAAACTTATAATGTTCTTGATTGTCTAATTTTTTTACTGTGTTGCAAAATTAAGAAAGAAAAAAAAAGAAAATACAAAGTGAAATGGTAGATATGTGAAACACACACAGCTGGAACACCCCCTTTTCCTGTCTGTGTAGTTTAGGAAAAGTCGTTAAATCAAACAATACAGCATTTTCCATTTGAGCACATAAAATCTGAGTTCATAAAACAAGCTAACATAACTTTACCTGCCTTGGGAACACTAGCTGTGTATGACTTCTCCATAGAATTTAAGAAATGTGGAAAGCAAGCGTCACTTCAGAAAAATAGCTCATGCATTTGTCATTCCCACATCCATTTTTCTGACTCATTTATACACTGCTCTTTTCCTAAGTGCCCAGAGTGCTATCAGAAAGCTTAAAAAAAATGAGAGCAAATCCTCCTGCCCTTTTTTGGCAGGGGTGGAGTGGGGAATTGGAGTGAGGTCTCACTGGTCCTGACAGGGCCAGATTTTCACATATGGGGCTTGTTATTACCAGGTTCAAAATCTCAAAGCTATTACTGCTTGCCTTTCCTATCATTGCTTCACCTTTTTTTCCCCATATACTGTTCCATTTTGGTGCCTTGTCTCCTTCTTCCGTATCTGGGTAATTGGAAAAGTCATTTAAGCTTGCCCTTGCTGTCTGCTGAGAGCTCTAGACAGGAGCCAGCAAAGGAATTCACCATGGCCTTAGTTTCAAGCACCCCCAGCTACATCTAGTACTGTGGAGTCAGAGAGGAGACCACGTTGAGGTAAGACTTGTGTGGAGGCCATTCCCCCAGACCCCTGTAATGTAAAATCTGAAGCTTTATGGTTGCCAAGTTTTAAAGGAAGCTGAAACTAAGTAGTGATACCAGAGTGGAGGAGTGATCAAAAGCATGAATGTGTGTATTGATAAGGTCTTGCATTGCTACTGACTATGCTGTATCTCATTTCTTGTGCAAAATCAGGCCAAACCCTGATGATTAAGATGGTTTATTATGCTTCAGTCTGCACTGTGTTGAGTGTAGTGACAGGCTTCAGTATTTTAAAACCAGCTAAGAAAGTGGAAGATACTGTGTTGATCATATCATAGCTCAGAAGAGAAGTAAAGTTCATGGATCTGTCCTTGGCATTTCTACCATAGTTACATATTTTACTATAGATGATCCCTAGTTCTAGTTGACATCTGCTGATATATATGCCAGGGAAAATATTTTTAAATGTACACAATACTGCAGAAATCTATAATTTTTTTCTTCCTGCTCATTAGTAAGAACAAACTTTGTGTACACTTATGTGCTTTGAGTGAAAAATGCACATTTGCCACCTCAGTCCCCTCCCTCCAGATGCACCCTGCTAGCATCGGTTCCTATAGGAGAATACCATGTAATGGGACACTAGGGACAGCTGTGGCCTATGGTTTAGATGAAAAAGCAGAAAAAGTAGAGAAAGGTGCACTTAGCCTTTCTCTGTGAATATTCTGTGAGGGAGTGTGACTATGGGGAATGAGCTGTCCTTTTATAATTAAAGTAGCCAAGTCCTACAGAGTGCCACTGCCTTTATATTAAAGTACAGAATGCATAAAATTATTTTTGGTTTGTGTAATGGTTCAAAAGAGGACTTTCCACATTTTCAGCAATGATAGTGATTGTTTAGTGATGCAAATAGGGAGCCTAGTAGTTGAGATTTCTGTTTCTATTCCTGGTTTGTGATCTTGAAAACATCAGACTCTCTTCCTCTTGTTTCTTTCCATAGCTCTACAAGTGGACTGACACCCTTGAAACTTTCAAAATTTAGCTCTAATTTTTTTAACAAGCTAAAATGTTGCAGGCGCAATCCTTGGACGCAGCCAATGCAGATGCAGTGGATGACTTGACAGATCACAGGCAGCATAAAAGTCTTTTCTGTCTTCCTGGATACAGTACCAGGAAGGCTACATTTCAGCCTTCACAGCTGAAGTTAGCACAGCTGAAAAACTGACCAAAACTTTATTGCAACATGTTCGCAGAGGTTGTGCATGTAGCAGGAGCATGCAGCACACTGAGCCCAAGCTATGTCTTGTTACATTCCAGTGGTGGGGGGATTGGGTGGCACAAAATTGACACCACCAGAAAACAGATGTTTACAACCTGTTGTTTCTCTGACATAGCAACAACAACAACCCATTGATTTGCGGAGGTTTTACTTTGTACAAAAGAGACATCAAGTCTCCTCCACCCTCTACCAGCCACTCTCTACAATAGCTTGCTAGCCCGCTTTCTCTTCCTCTGCTGTGCTGCTGAAGACAGCACTGAGAAGAAGAAGGTAGAAGAAACTCTTCCATGCTGCCTTAAGCACAGCTGAAAATGTTTTGAAACGCCTTCCGATCCACAGTATTTTTCACTGGTGCATTAACTTTACTCACCAGCCTTAGTGTTCACATCCTAAAGCTGGCTAATGAGAAGGAAAATCAAGCTTTGCTTATCTATTTGTCTTATGGTAATGAATTTTCTGCTTCAGAAGTAACGCTGGGCAGGAGAGGATGCATGAGTAGGGGGAAGTGCTGGACAAACATGCATCAGACCTGACAAGTTCTGTTCTGGCCCAGTGCTTTTGCAGTGAACTTTTTAAACTCTATGCAATGGGATTTAAAGAAAACATCAGCTCAGCACACCAGTTCTACTGCTTTATTGTCCTCGCTTGGCAATAGCTGAATGTCATGTTTGTGCTGTTCTTGCACATGCCTCTTCATCTTTATTTACAAATAATAATTTCTATAACTTCTTTTAACTTTTTATGTAACTAATGAAGATAGTTGCATGACTTGCAGCATTTATTTGTTTAGAAAATTAATGGCATTGTAACCTTTTGCCTCTTCATTTAGCATATTCCTAGTCCCTGTGAGTTTCCAGTTATGTTTAATTGCCAGCATAATTCAAGTATACCATAAATTGTCTTCTCTCCTGCTATCAGCATTTCTTCAGCGAGGCAGTGTATAATGATATAAAGAATTTTACAAGTATAAAAGATGAAACTGATACACACAACTGATTCAACGCCAGCTTTTATTTGAATTAAAGGGCATGCTCGAAGAAGGCTCTGAAAGAGATTTGAGCATGGCACTTGGTCCTCTAGGGACTGGGGAAGGAAGCCAGCCCTCGTGTTGGATTGAGAAGGCACGCTGACAGCTTGCCTGCAAAACCAAGTCAGTTATTCAGCTAATACCACTTAAGACCAGAAGACTAAAAGTTTAAGTTTACATCCTTGTTCAAGTGTACTAGTTTATCATATGGGAAGGTAACAGTCAACACCTGATCACTTGGTCAAATTCTCAGACATCTGGCTTGCGGACCCTTGATTTACTCAGCAGCATTAATTTTGGGTGGAGCTATTTAAGAGCTCAGAAACATTCCTTAGTAGAGAGTGGAAGAGTGGAAGAAAATTGTTTTAACTATACATCCTCACAAGTATGTTCTTTCAGAAGCAGGCCTTTTTTTCAAGGAGAGGCAGATGCATTTTTATGTGGTTATGTGTGCATTACTGATTGTGTCTCTGAGTCTGTTTTCAAGAAAAAAACAATTCCTTCATGTTTCCACCCTCATACACTATTTGGGGAATGTCTCAGAAATGCCTGCTCTTGTGGGAGAAGTCAAGAGGAGTAGCAGTGATCTGATCCCCTCCAAACTGTGTAGGAGAGGTTGCCATTGCTTTTCCATAGAAAGGTGGTTTCTGCTAACAAAAACCCAGCATAACTTATTTCCCAACTGCAATCACTGTATTGGTGATCCAACAAGCAAACATTAGATGCTAGATTTTGTTACTTTCTTTGTTAAAATACAACTGTCTAGCCTGTGTGTTAAAAACCAAGCAACCAAAGGCCTGCTCAGTTATTTCCATTTCTTTGCAAAGACTGAGAAAAGAGGAACAGGATCTGCAGCAGGCACAGTACGTGAGCAATGGGATTTCTGGGAAGCTGTAACCTACACTGTCTATAGAGACTACCCAAGCACAACTCTGTAGTTCACGTTAAGGGATTTCCTGGTCGGGATTTTCAGCTGATATCAGCTGTAGCAACATGTGGTAAAGGAAAACACAGTCTCGTGGGTAGGGCACATGCACTGTGCCGGAGAGAATTTACACTCGAGTTGAAACTTTATACGAAGCACATTATCCACCCCCAGATAAAGGAAACTGTCAGCAACGCGCACAGAACAAAGATGCCTATGACTCATGAAACAGATTAATGGGGTTTTACTAGCATGTCTAGTTTGAGCTGAGTATAAAGGATAAAAGATACCTCAGACCATCCCTGGTGAATTAAGCAAATGCTGGATTCAGCTGTGGTTATGCTTGCCGTTCACATTTGGAAGCTGATTTCTGTTGGAATTTATCATATCTGTTGTTTTTCTTCATAAAATCTTTTTCAGTGTAGCCAGTAACTGTGGGCCAAAAAGAAGGCATGCACACATACAAAAGCCGTGGGTTGTATTTTAATAGGGATCCCTACTGCTTATCATTGCTGGTTTATGTAATTGTCTGGAAAAGGTCAGCATAGTTTGTGCTGCAAACAACTGAAGCTGAAAATTTTGATT